>JARHVA010009682.1:0-205000 GCA_037957365.1 Torreya grandis
AAGGTTAGGTTCAAAGGGTCTTGATAGGGTCTACAAGTAGATTAGGGACAAAAACAAGGATTTGATTGGATAAAAGGGGAGAAAATAACACTCTTTTATTTTCTTTAATAGTGATCATTGATGGTCAAGGTGACCAGTGATGGTTGGGTATGATTGGTGATGGTTAGGTAACTAACGATGGTTTGGGTAACTGATGACGGTTGTTGCCAACTAGTGACAATTGTTTGTAAACTTTGATGAATTTTGGCATGGTAATTAAAATGGAATAGCTGATGGGTAAGAGTTAAATTTTGGATTATTGGGTGAGGGGTGGTGTGCAAGTGAACAAAATGAAATAGAACAACCTGATAAGGAAAGGAAAAAACTAAAATAAAGGAGGATACCTATGTGATTTTAGGTGAATGATAGTTGAAGACCTCAAGAGAGTTAGGCAGCATAATAATGCTTGAACCTTCAAAAATTACTTGGATAGAGATTTTAGATGTTAATTACCTACATAAATAAAATAATGGATCTTGGATGTAGATTTTTTGGATGCATAACTCTCCTAAGAGCCCTACATTTATTGCACAAAACTAATAAGTAAGAGAGGGAGGCCTGAGGGAAAGTTGCTAAGTTGAGAGGAGATGAAGTTGCCTATTTTCATTAATCTTTAAAATCTGACATTAAAGCAAGTTTCCATTCTATAAGATATTAATCTCAAACAAAGCTAGAAATGCTTAAAAATGGTTAAGGAAAGTTTATGACCCCAACCATTGATGGTTAGGGTCAACCATCAATGGTTTCCCTAATCGATAATAGTTAAGGGACTAGAAGCAAATCGGTAAAAAGGTCATTATTTAAGTGATGTGTTTAGGGAGGGGGTATTTATCATGATGAAGTTGTAAAAGATTGCTAGAAAAATAGGTGGTCAGCTAAGTAAAGAGTTGATTAAGGGTCTACAGGTCAATACAAGACTAAAAACTATCATAGTGCAATTTTTAGGTGTCTACATTTTTCCCCCTTTTTGTTATGTATCTTTAATCAAGCTATAAAACAAAAATAGGTAGTTGGTCAAGGTCTAGGTCTAGTTGCCCCAAGTATGGGATGGAAGAGGTATTCTCCTTCAAATCAAGAGTCAATGAGACAAAGGTCAAAGTGGGTCAAGGTTTTATAATGAAGGTTATGAGGTTGGGCACGTGAGACACAAGTATTCATAGAAGATGTAATGAGTTGTAAGGCACATCATCATGAAAGGATGAAAATTAACATGTTGGTAAAAAATAGGGTCAAGTTCTAGGGTAAATGATAAGGTAACTAGTCCTCAATTTTAGGCATAACTAATCAATTTAGACTTATCAAGGGTTCCTACAAAAGGGTAGTGTGGGCTCAGGTATCTAAGGTAGGAAGTGTTCCCAAGAAAAACACAATGGGGTAAGGCACACACAAGGTGGTGCATATAAGGTCAACATGGTAAAATTGGTCAAGGTGGGTAGGAGGACCAAAGCAAGGGCACCATAAAATATGTGAATAGGTGGGTCAAAGGCCAACATGAAGGTGGATGTCAACAAAGATGTAGGTGGGGTGGGTTGGGTAGATTATGGTCGAGCTGACTCCTGATGCATAAGGTAAGAGGATATTGCCTATATATTCCTATGGATAATAGATCCAATAGGGACTTTAGGTCCAATGTAGTTCTTAGGGGGTGGTTATAAATGGACTCCTAGATAGGTGTGAGCATGGTAAGAAAGAGGGTAGTTATAGGCATTTAAGAGTTATAGGAGAAGTAGAAAAAATGTAGGTGGATAGGAGGAAAAGAATAAAAAGCACCTTAACCATTGGTGGTTAAGGTTAACCAGTAATGGCTAGGAAACTATCGATAATTAGGGTTGACCGAAGATGGTTAAGAAACCATTGATGGTTACACCGATGAGGAAATCATCGATAGTGAGGGTCAACTAGCGATGGTTAGGAAACCATAGATGGTTGGGTTAAAAACCTAAAGTGATGGTAAAAAAGTCAATGAGGCCCATTTTGACCCCATTTTACAATTTGGAGAAGTAGTGTTTTGTCTGATTTGAGTGTTTAGACAAAATTCTATATGAGTGGGTAGAAAGGTGGCGAGCTATCAAAGAGGAGTGTGATTTGTGAAAGTGATAGTGGGCCCAAGATAGACATAGGAGGTTCAGGTGGACAAGGGGCTAGGTGTGGTTTAAGGTAGTGCCATAGATCTTGAAATGAGGTAGGGGTGTCTTAAACTTGGTAGTAAAGTGCAATAGTTGAATTGAAATGGTCAAAATAGAAAAAATATGTTAAATTGGTGGGAATTAGGGGAATATTTAATTATGGGCTTAGGTTTTTGGTTATTTTTGTTGGGTGTGTATAAAATGGTGTATTCAGGGAGAGATGTGAGTTGTAGAGAGGTATATGTAAATATGTAAGGGTGTTAAGGAGTGGGTTTAGGTGGTAGGGGGTTTAAGGTATTAGAAGGAGGTCAAGAGGTCAAATATCATCACCTACGATCGAAGCTCACTACATATGGTCACCTAATAGTGACCATCAGTATTTAGAGCTAACTAATGATGGTTGACCAAGGGGAAAAATGACCCTAAAGGGACTATCAATGGTTTGGGATAATCAATGATAGTTGGGGTAGGATGGCAAAGTTGGGGTGGATGGGTGATAGGCAAAGGTGTAAGTGTGAGTTGTGTAGGTCAAGGGAGGAGTTGAGTTGTTTAGGTTAGGGTAAGAGTTTGGTTGGTTGAGTTAGTATTTTGATTAGGGTAGGAGTTTGGTTGGTTGAGTTAAGAGTTGGGTTGGTTAGGGAGTTTGGTTAGGGGAGGAGTTTAGTAAGCATAGAAAGACATAATAGTGTGTAAAGGACAAGTTTGATAGATGATTATATATTTAGTATAGATGTAGGTTAGAGAATACTTTAGGTAGACATATAGAAATTATTAGAGATAGGTCTATGAATTGATTTGTGATCTACTTATTGTTACATGTGTGTGATTAGATCTAGCTACGGTATCAAGTTTTTAATATTTTTACATATGTGAGGGATGCCATGTCTATAGAGGAATGGAGACACATGGATGCCATGGGTTTCAGAGTGATGTACCACTACCATCACTTACCTAGAGATGCCATGATGATAGTCACCCTCATCAAGAGATGGGACCCAATGACTAACAATTTCAAGTTACCGACAAGGGAGATGAATATCTTATTAGAGGATGTTCACTAGATCACACATCTACCCATTCCTCATGATCCCATTTACCATATAGAGGGAGATGAGATTGATGAGTGCATGGAGATGTTATATGGAGATGAGAGAAGTGATGCATAGTTCCTCTTTTGTGGGTTCAACATTAGGCCACTATATTAGAGAGCTCTAGGAGAGAGACATTTGTTGACTATGTTATAGTTAGTAGTTGTTATACATTGCTAGATTGTATTGGAGGGAGACACCCTGGCATGTTGTTTGGGGTTTTGGTAGAGTTAATTTTGGGTGGAGTTATTTTTAGGTGGGCACAGGTTTTATTGGTGTAGATATATAAAGAGCTATGGGGGTTTAGGGTGCATAGGCATTATGACATTAGTGTGGGATTTGTACCTCACTATTGGACCTATGAGTAAATATAGTTATTAAGACCTTTGGGCCTTCTGATAGGGGGATTTTAGTTGATAGATTATGTGTTTAGATTTTACCAATGGAGGAGAGATGGGGACATGATAGGTGTTAGTGGTGGTTTGAGAGATATTGATTGGTTTAGAGGATCCTTAGAGAGTTTAGTTCCTAGGGACAATATCTAGAGGCCACATCAGACTTGGCTAGTATGGACTAGATATAGGTATCACACCTTATCTTTATAGAGCTAGAGATGGGCCTATAGGAGGTGAGATGGTAAGATAAAGCATATCCTCTTTGAGTGGGTGTGGTGTCAATTTCGGTTGGTGCAGGGTATCCCTCAGGATTTTGAGTAATATAGGAGGGAGGATGAAGAGTTTTATTTACTAGAGCCATAGGCACAAAAGGAGGAGCTTGATCATGAAGATTTACCTTTGAGATATGGGGATGATGTAGGGTATACAATGGAATATCCTTTTTGGTTTTAGGGGAGGTACATAGCCATTGATTTTGGTGTCGAAGATGGTGATCAATGGTTGATGGATGTTGACCTGGTATAGGTACCAATATAGGGAGATCCATAAGCAAAGTGGTGTTGATAATAGCATAGGCCTAAATTATTATGTTTTAGGGGTAGTTTTCCACTTTTTAGGGATATATTACCACTCTTTAGAGCCAACTAGGAGGAGTGATAGTATAGAGAGACCATACATAGACATAGGTTACCATTTTATAGGGTAAGGTGGCCACTTTATAAGGTCAAGTGGCTAGTTTATAGGGTTATATTATGTCAATGATAGGAGAGTGAGATTAGGTGAGGACCTTGCTTGGCTTGGTGACATAAGAGAGAGACTCTTTATGGTAGCTAGGTGGGGTAGTGGTGGCACCACCAAGTTTTGTGACATAGGCCAGGTATCTAGTGGCCATACAGGAGTTGTGTTACTATGAGGGTATTGTGCTAGCATAGTGTCCTAATGAGCCATCATGGGGAGAGTACTAGCTTAGATTGGTAGGTGGTGCAGTGATTTCAACCCCAAGTTAGTGGGTGATGGTAATGGGTCACTTAATAGGGCCTATACCAAGGATAGGTGTGGATGGGACTAGTAGTAGTGGTATAGGTGCTCCTAGGTCGTGATACATATATTCTAGACTTTTGTTTATGATTTTGATACCGGCCTACACATCAAAGATGCGATATTTATTTATGAGTGATGTGTGTTTCATTTATAGACACATTTTGATTGTTTATATATATATATATATATATATGTATGTATGTATGTATGTATGTATATGTATGTATATATATATGTATATGTGTGTATATATATATATATATATATATATATATATATATATATATATATATATATATATATGATGTTTTAGATATATGTATGTATATGTATGTATGTATATATACATACATACATATATATATATATATGTATATATATATATATATATACATATATATATATACATATATATATATATATATACATATATATATATATATATATATATATACATATATATATATATATATATATGTGATGTTTTAGATATATGGAGATGCTTTGTTAGTTTTATATTTGGATGAGATGGATTCTTATGTGATGATGTTTTTAGATGTTATAAATGATGGTTATGGTTTAGTTATGCATATTTATTTTGATGTAATGTTATTGATTATGGATTATGGATTATAGATTTTGTTTAATATTTATTACTTGATTGATGAGGAGTATGATTGTTTGGTCATTGACAATACTTTTTTGCATGATAGTAATGTTGATGAGTAAGTTTATGGGATAGTGTGAATGTAATGCTTGATTAATAGATGTTGGGATGGTATAGGTAGAAGAAACATTCACATCCACATTTTGGATAAGAAAGTGGGCAGTGCTCTACTAGCAAGAACCGAACAATAGTAATCAATATTTGGAATGTTTTAGTGAACACAAACCTATCAAACACATTATAATAGTGTGATTTATTGATAAAAATGGTATCTTGACCTCTTCATGCCAAGTAAGCTCATAATCCCTTAAGTTAATTGAGGATATAGGTGATAGTTTGGGATGTGAACTAGTGGGTAGAGGAAAATGGAATCTATGGGTAGTAGAAGGATTGGCTTTGCCATAGGTGACTGAAGAACACTAGTAAACAAGTCCATGCCATTGGTATACCATATAATAATGTATAGACTAATCAATGTGGGAAGTCTACATTTGTTCACACTAAGATCTGATTGCAACCTACTAATTTTGGATTTTTCTTTATCACTTTTGCATTATAATTTGCTGAAGCTAATCAATGTGGGAAGCTTCTAATGAATTTTTTTTTAGCCATCCTTCGAGGGAGTTATTTAAGATTTTATTTTGGCATAGCTATCCTTCAAGGGAATAATATACTTTAAGAAACTTTTAATTTGATGTAACAACTATCCTTTGAGGGAGAAGTCTATTATTTAATATTAAAGTATGGATATATTTTAGACTAAAATTAGGCATGGATAAGTTTATTTAGGTATAAAAGGTCTACCCATGTAAAATCAAATCCTAGACATGGAAGGTTAGAGAAAAGGGTTTTGAGAAACAACTAACCATGGGATTCCATCTATGAAAAAGATGAAAACTATCCATGAGAACTGTGTTATGGGTAGATCTAAGGTGCCCATAGTTAATATTAGGTTATTACTATGATAGATGAATCACATAACTTTGTATAATTAATTGATCCCAAAAGAGATAGAAAAGAAGGTTAATAAACCAAGGGATGAGCTTAAGTGACACAAAAGTGCATTTGAAACTTGTTTTAACAATGAAAGAGATACAAATGTGAGGTATTGATAGGTTTAGGTTATAGCCTACCTTAGAGAGAGGAAAAATGATAAGCACTTGATCCATACTTAAGGGTTATAATGTAGGGTCCTAACTAGTTAAAAACAAACTTGCCTTTCTTGGTCTTTTCCATGTTAGTGATGTGTTGGTTTTCTTTGAGGATGAGACTTTTGATTTTGAATTCTCATGTTTTTATATGTTTTTTGTATGCTCATTTGATACGCTCTTGATAAATATTAAGGTGATTAAGGGTAGTAAGGTGATGTTCATCAAGAAGTTTTAAGCTTGTTAAACATTCTTGATGATAGTCACTTTCAAAAAGAATCCCATATAAGGATATGTGGAGAGATGGAATTTGGACTTCAAGAGGTAAGACTACCTTGGCTCCAAAGACAATAAAAAAAGGTGTAGTACCCATAGTAGTTTGGATACTAGTGTAGTAAGCCCATAAATAAAATGGGATATGGAGGTGCCAATCCTTGCTTGAAACACTGACTACCTTAGTAAGCATTTTGATGAGGGTTTTGTTAGAAGCCTCAGCCTATCCATTAGCTTGTGGATGATAAGGTGAGAAGAAGCTTAGGTTGATACCAAAAGTGTCACAAAGTTATTGTAGATTTTTATTTTAAAAATATTTACCATTATTAGTGATGATTTTTTTAGGAACATCGAAGTGACAAATGATGTGGTGGTTGATAAAATCAATTATTTTTTTAGATTTGATTGAGATTAGCGGGATGGATTCTACCCATTTGGTGAAATATTCCATAGTAATGATGATATATTGATGTCATTGTGAGGAATGTAGATTGATTTCTCTGATAAGATCAAGAACCCATTATGAAAAGGCTAATAGTTTGTTGATACTTGAAGACCATGAGGGGTGCATAATGAAGGTTAGCATGTTGTTGGCATTTGACACATTTATTAACATAGTCGCAACAATCTTGATTGAGCATGGGCTAATAGTAACCTAGGTGAAGGATATGTTTAACAATGACCAGACAACTGAAGTGGCCCCCATAGATGTCATCATGTATTTCTTTGATGGAATGAGAAGCCTCATTATTATGAAGGAAAAAAAGAAGGAGACCATCAAATCCTTATTTATAAATAATGCCCCCAAATATTAACTAATGAGAGGTGATTTGAATGAAAGATCTTGGAGCATTTCTAGAAAGATCTAAAGGGAGGATGCAAATTTTAAGATAATCAAAGATTTGATTGTACCAAATGTCTAAAGATGATGTTTCTATTTGGTAAATGGTAGGAAGATCAGGACTAAGGTAGGATGGTGTGATAAAATTGTGGATGGTAACAAATATTTTAGAATCAATATGTTGAGATGAAATTTGGGATGTAAGGGAAGCCATTGTGTCTACAAATTTGTTGGTAGAATGAGGGAATGATTGGATGATATAATGGTCAAATTATGATAATAGTTTGTTGACAAGTTATTTATATTTTAGAAGAACATCATTTTTTCATTGATAAGTTCCAATGAATTAATTAATGATGAGTTGAGAGTCTCTAAAGATGCTAATGGTTTTGATTCCCAAAGCTAGAATGGTTTGGAGACTTATGACCAAGGCCTCATATTCAGCTATATTATTAGTGTATTCAAAATCAATTTTGAAGAGGTTCCCCACTAAGAAGAATAAGGATTATGCTGGTAGCCCCACCATTTTGACATTTAGAGACATCAAAATACATATTCATTTGGTATGTGGGTTATTCTGAAGAAAGGGTGGCTATAGACTCATCTATAAAGGTAAGAGGGAGAGTGTGATTATCGAGGAGTAGAGCTTCAACTAGTTGGTCCATAATCACCTGCCCCTTAATGAAATTTTATGGAAGAAACTCAAGATCAAACTCTGATAATAACATGAGCCACTTGGCCATACATTGGTTGTGATATGGCCTAGAGTGCATATACTTGAGGGCATCAGTGTTAGTAATGACTTAAGTTTTGTGGTTAAGAAGATAGTGATGAAGTTTAGAGGCAACAAAAACTAAGGCAAGGCAAAAAAATTCTAGATGGGTATATTGGGTTTCATATTCAATGAGAGTATGACTGATGTAATAAATGGCTTGCTCTTTATTTTGGTCATCACGATAAGCGAGCATGGCCCCTAAGGAATGATTAGTGATAGATATGTATAGATAAAAAGTTTGATCCTATTTTCAAGGAATAAGGACTAATGGAGAGAGAATATATTATTTGATTGCATCGAAGGCCTATTGACATTCTTTGGTTTATTTAAAGGTGATGTATTTTTTAAGGAGGTGGTGAAAAGGTTGATAATAATTAGATAGCTAGAAGATAAAGTAGTGGATTGACTAAATTTTCCCTTATAGGCTATAAAGTTATTTTAGGTTAGTAAGGGGAGACATTTATAGAATGGATGAAAATTTTGTGGGGTCTATTTATATTCCATGGAGGGAAATGATAAAGCCTAGAAGTTTTCTTGATAAGACCCCAAAGATACATTTCTTTGGGTTGAGCCTAACATGATAATGGATAAGTCTTTTGAAGAATATAGCGAGAATAGCGAGGTGGTCTTAGTGGTGTTTGTGGTCTTGGTGGTGTTTGGATTTACCAATCAGATCATTAAAATAATCCTCAACTATTTTGTGGATAAGGTCATGAAAAATAGAAGTCATGGCGCATTGGTAAGTGGCTCCGACATTCTTCAAGCCAAAGGGCATGACATGATAGCAAAAATTTCCCCATGGGGTGATAAAGGATTTTTTATGTTGATCTTGAAGGGAGATCATGATTTGGTTGTATCTTGAAAATCCATTCATAAGAGATAGCATTTCATGGCCATTAGTGAGATCGACAAGTTGGTCTATGTTAGGTAGGGGAAAGTCATCTTTGGGGCATGCAAATTTAACATCACAAAAATCCACACAAAGGTAGAGTCCCTAGTGGGTTTGGTAATAGGAATGATGTTGGAAACCCATTATGGATATTCAATTGGTTTAATGAAATTAATTTATAGAAGGCATTGAAGTTCTTATTTGATGAGAAAATCTATGTGAGGGTGCATACGATGAAACTTTTACTGAATAGACTTAGCTTTAGGATCGGTAATGATGTTATGAAGAGTGATGGAAGGGTCAATGTTAGTTATATCCTAATAAGACCAAGAAAATGCTATGTTATGGTCATGGATAAATAATTGATAGTCTCATTGTTCCTCAAACATTAAGGATTGGCCAATATTGATAATATGAGGATTCCCTTGAGTGCCAAATTAACTTATATGGTTGATTCATTTAGCATTATTTAGTTTTTAGGAGGGAGGGATTTTTGAAGAGAAATGTCCCCTATACCCAAATAGGTAAGAATAGAATTGTCATCTTAATGTTGGATAGTGTTAATAGTAGGTGAGTCATGTGTAATCATTTTAGGGTGGATAAGAGGAATGGTTTTGGTTTGGCCTTCTTGTTGATAAGTTCAGGGACCCAAAATGATGGTGTTGATAAAAAAAGTTAGGTGGGATGATGTCAATGTCTTCAATTAGAGTTGGTGAGGGTAGAGGTTATTAAAATTAGAAAAGTCAAGTTGATAAGGTTAGAAGTTACTCAAATGGGAGAGGTGGGATTGGTGAGGTTGGAGGTTCTCTAAATGTGAGATGTGGGATTGATGTTGGTGATGTGGGATATTTCAAGGGAACATGCCCTAAGCCAAAGAAATCATGAAGTTTTAGGGTTTTAACAATAGGAAGTTCATGGGGTCCTTATTCATAGAGGCCAAAACCAAACCCTTTCCAAGTGCACCAATGAAGGTATGCTTGGGAAAAGGTCAGTTTGCTAAGATAAGAAAAGTTGGAAGTGAATGGATAGATATAAGGAATGGTGGTAGGAGAAAGAAGTGGTTTATCAAGTCCCCCATTAAAAAAATATGTTTTATTGTTAGGTGTGAGCTATGAATTTGACTCAAGAGAGGACGGTTAGTATCGTGTTAGTTTCAAAATGAAAACAAAATGAAAGAAACACACTAACTAGAGTAACATCTCTAGGCCTAAACACTAGGGAGAGCTTAGTTAAAAAACACGATTAAAACACACAACTAAAATTCAAAATAAACATTCTTTTACCTTCCTTAGATTCTCCAAAATGCTTCTTGTAGTGGCTTGCTTAGTTTGTGCTCATGAATTCTTCATCAAAGGAGCCTTGGCTATCTCCTCTTCTCCTTGGCACCTTATGGCTTTAGCTTGGCTTGGATGAATATTTTGGCATCATAACACTAATTGTAATGGATTTTTAAATAATTTTTTCATTATAACTTTGCATTATCTAAGCTTAAAAATTGTGTTCATGGCCTTTCTATTTATAGATTTTTATGATTGATCAGAATCAACCTGAACTATCCATCTTAGGATGAAGATGTGTGGTTGCAGATTAATTCAATTTTTTGGAATTAAATCTATAGTTATCCTCATCATTAAATTTGAAAAATGGGAATTTAATAGTTATGGAGGGTCATTATAAGGCATGGGAGACCCATAATCCTGATATTTGTGGCAGTTTTGGCCTAGGGATGTCTTCCCACGAAATGAGGTCACCTGATGATGTAGATAATCAATTTTTATTTCCAAAAATAATTATTCAACAAGTTTCCATGGACTTATTAATTAGGATCTAATTTGGTTTAATTATCTCTTAAGCATGATTAATCACTTTGTGCATAAATTACTCAAATTGATCAGAATGCCTTGTTATTGGTCTAAAATTTGACTAGATTGGAATTAGAATTTAATTTTAGATGTATTGAATCTATTATCCCATTTAAGATGTTACCAGCACAAAATAACAAATTCACATGTATCATACAAGAAATTTTATAGAAAAGAGTAATCCAGAGCACCTAGGGGCAAAATTGGCATTTTGACTCAAAATGATTTGTTCAAAGTTAGCTAGCCCATAAATTGCATTGCCCCATTTAGGGATACCCTAGACAAAATAAGCACTTGAATATGTTAGTTTCAAATCATTTATCATGTTTTATTTTTTTTATCGCATTGTGCTTTTTGGTGGAAATTGGTCAAAAGCCTAGTTGGAGGTCATTGGTGGCTAGATTTAGGTGTCTACAATTTGCCCCTATTTGGGAAGGCATTGCAAGATATAAGTATAGTAATGTCTTCTCAAAGAATGAAAAGGTCATATATGCATTTAAGTACAATGATGATAAACTAACTACATGATGCCCCCTCAATTGAATGATTAGCACAAATAGATTGGCAAACGGTCCCTTGAAAAGAAAGAAGTGAAATGAGGGGACCAAAGAAAGGAAAGATGATGGGTGAAAACACAATAATTTTTCAAAAGTAGTCAAAATAACTTATAATGCAAGTGATATGGTGTAAAATGGTTTTCCTAAATGTGGTTATAAGTATTGTACCCTGATAGTGGCAGTGTGGTATGATAACACAATGATTTGCCCAAATGAGGTTATAATCATTGAGAAGATGGAGTTGCCCTAGTTAGGATAGACAAACAAGATAATGCTACCCTAGCTAGGGTAGACAAACAAGATAACAGCATGCCCTTGTATGGGTGGAAAAATTAAAGGGATGTCAACATAATGATTTGCCCAAAGGCAGTTATAATCATTGAGAAATTTAGGTGGGATGGTGTGCAATGGTTTTCCCAAAGGAAGTTATAATCATTTGACCCCAATTATGGTAAACATGATATGATAACACAATGATGATGGTAACATAACATAGAGGGTAATGATGAATTAGAACAACCTACTAGTAGGGAGATGCTCATCCAAACTAATAAAGGTTAAAACTTTTTCCTAGTTAATTATTGTGTTTGGGATATGATTGGGATTGAATCAGGATGTCAATGTCGAAGAGATGTTGATGACACCATTTATAAATATAATTATTGAAATTGAGGTTTGTTACAGCACGTGTCAGTAGGCATCATGGTATAACATCATGAGGACTTGGCAAAAATATGCATAAGGACTAACTACCATAATCCAATACTCAATAGAAAATAATGCACCAATGATAAAAACTATGATGACAATGTAAACATATGAATATGGATGGATTTGAGTATAAATTTGGGAAAGGAATCACCCAATGAACACACATAAACTGAATCAAGGCAACAGTGCTAAAATCAAACAAATAGGCACACAAATAAAAAACAAACAAACAAACAAAAAAACACTCAATAGAAACCATACGAACATTACCCCTAAAAAATAGGTGACAACTTAACAAATGAAAAAATGGGGGAATAGAAAAAAATAATGGGGTGGTTAAGTTATATCCATATGCACTAGGCAAGTGGATGCTACCTACATTATTCTATGAATGTAATATCCAACAAAAAATTTAGGCCAAATGTAGTTCTCCTAGGAAATGGAAAGAAAATGATAACTATTGAAAACAAATAGAATGGATGCAATAGAAGAAAAAGAACAGTCTTGAAAAATGGAAAGTGCATGAAATAAAAGGATAAAAAGGATGGGGAAACTAAGTGACAAGTGATTTGCTTGAAACTTAGTAAGGGTTCCCAGAATCCTTAAGGCAAAGAAGTGGTCCATGTGTTTTTGTTCTTTTCTAGTAATTTTATAAATGTTTATGGAATTATTTTGGAGTATATCAACTCAATCAAGAATTATGAGACACTAAATGTTTCAATCTCATAAAATGATGAGAAAATTTAAACTTAGCTTGCTCACAAAACAATGAGATCTTTACTTAGGTTTCATATAAAATGGTGAGAGCACTGCTTAGGTTGCTCAAAAAATGGCAAGAGCATTGCTTAGGTTGATCATAAAAATATGAGAGTGTTGCTTAGGTTACTCATAAAATGGTGAGAGCATTGCTTAGGTTTCTCAAAAAATGGTGACAGTGTTGCTTTAGTTACTCACAAAATGGTGAGAGCATTCAAACTTAGGTTTCTCACAAATTGGTGAGAGCGTTCAAACTTAAGTTTCTCATAAAATGGTGAGAGTGTGGTGGAAAGGGCGACTGATCTAACCTCAAAAATTATCAAGCACTACCTACATAGTCTTAGAGTAGGACCTCAAGTCACTATAGTTCTACCCTATAGTGGAGAAATTAGACTAGTGTTGTAGTCAATTAAAATAAAAATAGGCATAATTGGTAAAAAGGCATAATATGGCATAAGAAGTGGCAATTTGGTATGTCAAGGCTCAATAAACAAATGTTTCCCCTAGTTTTCCCATGGGTAGTTATAACTATGACACAATGGCATAAATCAATGGTACTAATTTTCCCAAAGGTAGTTATAATTAGTAGTAAGATCAGTAATAAGAAAATAATAACAAATGAAGGATGTAACTACCAAAACTTCTATCATACTATTCCAAAAATATGATATTTGTCTAAAGTACTTGAAACAACTAATGAAAATGATTAGATTCCTCGATGCTAAAAATGCATAATGAATGATAAAAACTAAGGTCAAATTAGCTAGGATTTAGAACACATTTGGTTGATAGAATGAGATGGTAAATCAAATGGAATGGAATAAAAGGAATGATAAGAATGATATTTGTACAAAGAAGAATAGTGATAAAATGGCACCACTAAAATGGTCCCTACAGATAATACACCTTATCACTCAAGCATAGTACCACTTGAGGTGAATAATATTCATCAACTTAGGAAGTTCATCTTTGTCTAGTGTGGCATGCTTGTATGCTCTTGATCTATAATCTCTAGTAATGATGAAAGGACCTATCTAATTTGGTTTGAATTTACCTTTATGCTTCTTTTTAGCTGTGTTATTCTTTTGGTTTTCTATAAGAATAAAGTCACCAAGTTCAAATGTTCTATACTTGACATGCCAATTGTAGTGCCCTTTAAGTTAGTTTTGATATGCCTAAAGATTGTTGAGTGCATCTGTGCATTTTTCATCAAGTAAGTCTAGAGCTTGTAGGTAAGCAACTCGATAGTCATGATCATCTAAGACATGTTTGAAAGATATTCATAATGAAGGAAATGTAACTCTAATGGGAAGGATGGATTCTATCCCATAAATAATTGAATATGGAGTGGCTCCTATGAGGGTATGATTATTGGTACAATATGTCCAAAGGGTAAGGAATATTTGTAGGTGCCAATCATGATTGGCATCATTGACAATCTTTTTGAGAATATTGATAATGGTTTTGTTTGATGCTTCAACCTAGCCATTAATTTGAGGGTAATATGCTATAGAAAAAGTTTGTGTGATTTTATATTTGGTACATAGTTGGTCTACATCATTATTATTGAATGATCCTCCATTATCAAATATAATGTCAGAGGGGATACCGTAGCAGCGAATGAGATGGTTGGAGATGAATTTGAAAATTTGCTTTGCAGCCATATAAGTGAGGGGTATAGATTCAACTCACTTAGTTAAATATTTGGTGGTGGTAAGGATATGTTTATGGCCATTAGATGAAGTGGGGTTGATTTTTACAATGAGGTTGAGTCCCCATGTAGCAAATGACCATGGTGTCAACATCAGTTTTAGATTTTGTGTTGGGGCATGAATCAGATTAGCATGCCATTGGCATTTGTCACACTTTTTTACATATGCAACTACATCTATGTCCATCATGGGCCAATAATAACTGGTATGTAAGATAATTTTTTATAGAACTACCCCGCTATAATGATCTCCACGTACTCCTTTGTAAACTTCTCTTAACACTAGTGTAGACTCTATTGAAGTTAAACAACGAAGCAGAGTTCCATCAAAACTATGGTGGTAAAGGGTAGATCCTAGTAGAGTATAACAAGTGGAATGATGAATAAAGGCTTCGGTTTGTTTTTGAGATAGGTTAGGTGGTAGAAATTGTTCATGAAATTAGTTTTAAAGGTTTGAGTGCCAAATATAATTAGGACCAACAATATCATAAATCATTAAAATGGTTGAAGGTTCATGAGCTAGTGTGAACAAATTCTTAATAAAGAACTAATACTCTCTATCTTTATGTATTTTTTGAGTTATAAAGCCAATATTAGCCATGACACCTATAGTTCTATTACTAGCCCTTGGTATATTTTCAAACTAAATGTTAATAATTTATTATTTTAAGGTATCAACCATATCTTTATGTGGAACCATCTTGTCATCTTTGGTTTGGAAATGGTCTGTGACTTGATTGATGATTAACTAAGAATCACCATAAACTTAGAGATGAGATATGTTCTAGTGTACTTCCTATCAAAGTCTTGTAACAAGTGCTTCATACTCAACCATGTTGTTTATATAAATAAAACTGATTTTGAATGATTTAGGGATTATATCCCCCTAGAGGTAGGTCAACATTTTTATTGAAAAATAGGGTGGTTTCAAGTTCATGCACAGGTACTTATAACTTCCTAGATTGTAATTTTTGTCTTATTAGGTTCAGCTACTATAGCTGTTTGAGATCCACAAATCATTTTGACCCAGATCGAGAATTATTCAATTTACTCTCTGACCTTTATTAATATGCCAAGATCCTGGATTGTAATAACTAAGAGGCTTGCTCCTGATCCATGTGCAGTAAGTGAACTATCAAAATATAGATTCTAATGATACTCCTCAAGACGTGTGTCAATGATGGTCATTATAGATTCATCAATAAAATGAAATGTGAGTGGCTTTGTGTCTATAAGGGGTGCTTTAGTAAGTTGATCTACAAGGAATTGTCTTTTGATTGTCTTTTGATTGACATACTCTATGCCAAACTCAATAAGAAGCATGATCCATTTGGTTATTCTAACTTGTAAATCTAGTTCAAATAGTAGATAATTGAGTATATCTACTTTTTAAATGGCCATGGTCTTATTATTCAACATGTAATGGCATAATTTTTTATCTATGAAGACCATGGCTAGACAAGCTTTTTCAATAGGTGCATAGTTATGTTCATATGTGACCAAGGTATGGCTTAAGTAGTATACTACATGATCTTTTCCATTTTTATCATGTTGAGCTAAAAATGCCTCAAAGTCATTGTCAGTAGCTGATAGATACAAAAATAATAGCTTTCCTAGTATATGAGGTAACAAAATAGGTGGATTAACTAGATAGTCTTTGAGTTGTTAAAAATCTATTTGGCAGTGGTCATCCTAGTGAATTAAAACTCCCTTCTTTAAAATATGTGTAAATGGATGACACTTGTCTACTAATTGAGAGATGAAGTGTTAGATTGACAGGATCTTGCCCTATAAACTGCAAAGTTACTTCAAATTGGTTGGTGGTAGTATCTCGATTATAGCATGGACTTTGGCCAAATCAACTTCAATGCCCTTATGAGACATAATGAAACCAAGTAAATTTCTTGAGGTTACTCCAAACACACATTTATCTAGATTGAGTTTGAATTTTTACTCCTACAATATTTCAAATATCCTATGTAGCACTACTAGATGGTCAGCCTTGGTCTTGGATTTTCCTAATATGTTGTCAACATAGTCTTCAACAATATCATGAATCATATCATGGAATATGATAGTCATGGCCCTTTGATATGTATCTCCAACATTTTTAAGACCAAATGTCATGACTTGATAAAAAAATGTCCCTAAGGAATGGTGAATGTTGTTTTATGTTGGTCCTCTGGTGCTATTATGATCTGATTATATCCTAAAAAGCCATCCATGAGTGAAATCATTTCATAACCTACTATGGAGTTGATGATCATATCAATATTAGGCAATGGAAAGTCATCCTTAGGACAAGTTTTGTGTATGTCCTAAAAATTAGTACACATTTTGATTCTTTCAGGATTTTTGCTAATAGGTACAATATTAGATATCCATTTTAAGAAGTCAATGGATCGAATACATCCTACTTCTAAGAGTTTTTCCAACTCTTTCTTTACCAAGACAACAATGTGAAGATTCATCTTACGTAGCTTTTGTTTCACCAGTTTGGCATTAGGATTGACCACAAGGTGGTGCAAAACCAAGGTAGGGTCTAAACCTGGCATGTCAAAATAAGTCCATGCAAATATATCTACAAATTCTCTTAACAGAGCTATAAAGGATTCACATTCCTCCTCAATGAGGGACATGCCTAATTTTATCCATTTTGGGTCTGATGGAGTCCTGATGTTTACCTCTATTGTATCTTCAACTAAAAGGGTCAAACCATCCTCTAGGATAGTAGGTAAAGACTTGAATTATTAAACTATATTAGGGTCCTCTAGTAGGACTTTCTCTTCAACATCTCTTAGGCATGATGAATCTAAGTCCCCCAATGGGAGATCTAGCCATGTGACAAAAAAAATAAAAAATTCTTGAAGAATTTGATCAAATACTTGTTGTTTCATAAAACTAAACTTAGATCCATGGGCAAGTTCATCGTTGGTCGTCTCCTGGTCTAAATTCAAAGAATAATGAACACCCCCATCTAATGGTTCTTGAAATAGGTTATCACCACTAGAATGGCCTTTATCTTTACTTTTTCCTTGGTCAAAAAGTGCCTCAAAGAGGTTTTTAGTTTGGGACCTCAATGTTTTTTTTTTTGGCTAAGGGTGTTCACCTACTCTCCAAAATAGGCTTAAAGATCCAATGTAATTGATAATCTTGATTTATGATCTCCCAATGGAATGTTGTCTCTAAGGCCTAAAAATTCATAGAATGCCTCATCATTTTAAAACACATTAATTGACAAATTGGATTCTTGTTGGTCCCAATCTATCATTTGGGGATAGTATAATGGCAATGGGTTATGATGAATGACTAGGGTAAGGATACAAATGGCATTGTTATCAAACATGTTAGTCTCATCTAGGTCATCAAAGGTGAGGCTATGATCAAACTCTACTTTTTTATTGGCATCATCACTAACAATCAATGATAAAACTTGAATAAGATATGTGGGGTCACCCCCAGGTGGTTTAAATCCAAGTCCATAAGGTCTTTTGTACTTAGTCATGGAAATTGGCTCAATGGTTCCTTGTTGATTCAGTTTGAGGCCTCTTCCTTCATAATCTGGATTCCCCATGATCCTATTGGGAATAGGATACTTTTCACTTCTATAACAATTATCTTGGTTATCATTTTACAACCATGATTCATCCCCTTTAAGAGGGTCTGGTTCTAGGCCAGATGTTGGTACAAACATGATAGGTCCCTTATCTATGCTCTTTTGTTTCCAATGTATGTTTAGGGTATTTTTAGGTCATCCAAAGGTCTTTGGATTATGAGGAAGATTGGTAATATGGAAGGTATCATGGATCACATACTCCCTAAGGCCATTATCTAAAATGGTGAAATGATTGGAAGCTTCAAGAGGTGGCATGTGGGAAATGGAATCTAAGGTATTAGGATCTATACAATTATCTTATGGAGGATCAATAAGTATGGCCTTTCCTTTATCCTACTTGGAACTTGGATTCATGCCATATTGGTAATTATAGCTTTGAAACTTGGCCTCAAGATGTTTACAATGTTCATATGGGTGTAAATCTCCTAGAATATTCACTTCTATCCCTGAGTGGGAGAAGTTGATACATTGTTGCAGTGTTGATGGGACTACATGAATCTCATATAACCAAGGCCTTCCTAAAAGCATATTATATGAAAAATCAAGATGAATCACATGACAAAGTGTATCATGGGTCAAAGGCCCAATGATAACTAGTAAGCTAGTGGTGCCTTTTGATTCTCTTTCTTGATTATCATAGGATTTGATAGTTATCATTTCTGGTTAGAAATCTACCATTATGTATCCAAGAAGATTGATGATATTTAGAGACACTATGTTAAAGACTGATCCATTGTCTATAAGGACATGTTTTAATTTATTTCACTTTATATAAACTTTTAAGTGCAATGGATTATTATGGAGTGGGCCAAGGGAAGACATATCACTTTGGTTAAATGTGAATTGTTGGGATAGAGCTAGGTGTCTAACCAAAACTTAAAATTTATCAAGGGATATGTCACTGGCAATAGTGGATTGGGTTAAAAACTCATTCAAAATGTTATTTTAGATTGTTGACATTCACCAAAAATCTAAAATATAAATCTATGTTGGTGTCTTTTATGATTATTCCATAATATCAAACTTCTTGTCTTGGTCAATGGTGAATGGTTTATTTTGAGGTTGAATGGTTTGTTGGATAATAGGCAAAGTGGTAGATGGTTGTGGACCTGAGATAGTAATCTTTTACCTTTGATTTGTGATTACATAATAAAGATTATATGTTGGACCATAATTACTAACAAATGTTGGGAATGGTGTGGGACCAGATAAGATAAGTCTCAATTGTTGGTGCACTTGTATGTAGTCACGTGGCAAGGGCTAGTTATTGGTATATGGTCCAAAAGTGGAAGCCCTAATTTGTTAGTTTGATTGTGTGTAGTTCTAGGTTAAATAAGGATTATTCATGTAATTTGTTTTAATGGTATTGTTTATCAATGGTCTAGATTGATTAGTACTTGGTCTAGGATTAATAGAGATGGTATTAATGCTACCCCCTATAATATGACCTACAACCCTATTATAGTCATGTATAATTGCATGGTAGGCTTATTGGTTGTTACCATTCTAATCTTGGTTTTGATTATTGTGCTAACATTGTGGGTTTTTCCATTGGTTCTATTGATTTTGTTGGTTTGGCCTTTGATTTTGATACTGTTGATTTTATTTTTACACCAGTCGGTGTTATTGTTGCTACTGATTATTATGTTACTATTATGTGCTATGTGGGGGAAAGGGATTTTGATAAATCCAAGAGTTTTATTGGAGGTGGAAGCACCATTATCCAATGTTATCTCCCCATTATCCAACATATTCTCAATCAAATTCTTGATTTTCACACATCTTCATAGATTATGCCTGTTGATCTGATGATATTCACAAAATTTATTTTCATGGTACCAATCAGGATAAGGAATGCCTTGTGAATAATGTTTTGGTATAGGCCAACTAATCAGATTAGTAATGATAAGTTTACAAAATATAGACTCAATAGGCTTTCCTAGGTCACTAAATACATGATGCGTAGGCACAATTATCCTTAGAGGAGGGGCTTGTAATGGTAAAGGTTGTTGCATTTATTGAGTGGGTCTTGGTTATTGTGCTTATGGAATTGGTTGGAGAGGTTAGGTAGGATTAAGATAAAAAGGTGGTACAAATGATGTTTTCACTATTTGGACATGACATGACTTGGTTACTCTATTACCCATAACATTCTTATTGTGGTTGAATTACTTTGGTCTATCTTGGTTATTAGCCTATACTGGTTGTGATGCTTGCACTTGGATTATGTTGGTGTTGGATAATTCCATGATTGGTACCTTGATTTTGATTAATTTAAATAAGTTTGATGATCCTTTTATTAATAAGGTCTCACTCAATTAACAAGCCTTTGTCGATGATCTCCTTGAAAGTATGTGCACATTGTAGTTCTAGATGATAAGTTATCTCTCTATGAAATTTTTTAGTAAACACAATGGCTAATTTTTTATCTAGTAAACTATAAGTGAATCAACTTGTAATGGCTCTCCATCACTATAGATAACTTTAAAAACTCTCACCAACCTTTTGTTTTTCTTGCGTTAAGTTAACTAATGAAATCTCATGTTTGAGATTATAGGAAAAGTGTTGCACAAACTTATCAAAAAGATCACCAAAATCTATTACTAAATTCTTGGGAAAATTTAAAAACCACTAACTATTTTCCAACTAATCTCATAGAAACAAAAACAAAAGGTATATATCACTATATGCCACTGGTTGACATGCGACAAAATTTTTGGTTAAATGGGCCTTAAGGTCACCTTTCCCTTTATATTTGTCAAATTTCAATGGTTTTTATCCTAGAGGAAATGGTATCTACAATTAATCTATGTTGAATGGGTAAGAACACATGTCATATAACTTAAAATTTTTAGTCTATTTCCCAGCCTAAATGATAATAATCATATCCTTTATCTAATGCAATTCTTAGGATAGGAAACTAGAAGGAACATTGGTTTGAGAGAGAACATTGGTTTGGGTAGATGGTTAGGAGGTCATAAGTGGGACACTTTGACCAGGGTATGATGGAGATATATATTAGGGTATATTGGTTTGGTTAGGAAATGGACCAAGAATATGCATACATTGATTACGATGTACTTGAAATTACATATTTGGTTGTGCAATATTCTTGTTTGGGTTTGATATGAAGGTTTAACTTAGAGGATTTTGTGGTTTGGATGGCACAATATAACTATACTATGCCTGATGTGGTTAAAAAAGGACATGATGTTGACTAATTAAACTTTTCTATTGAGTGGGAACTTGTGGACCAAGACCCTATCTCTAAACTTGTGTCATATTTTGAACTGATTATTTTCTAGTAGGTACTTGAGAAACATGAGAGCCTCCTTGTTTCATGAATCTTTGTTGGGAAGTGAAAGCATGTTGAAGATTTGGCCTCTATCATTAACTGATATTTACACATTGTTGGCTAGTCATCATTTGATTTTGGATTAGTACATTAGTCTATAACTGAAGAGGTATTTTTATCACTACCTTGCAAGGTGGAACATTAGTTACCCCTTATTGAGGTAGAAATACATTCGAACTCGTTATGTTGGTACACTAGATTGTGCCTAATGTTGTGGAATACTACTTGTCACTTCTTGAGGAGGATTGGGATTCATACATTCTATTTTTGAGGCATGACATTAGTTTTTAGCTGACTACCTAATCTTGTTGGTTTCATACTTGATGAAGCAACTAGTTGAGGTTGGGAAGTAGAAACTCCTACTCCCTGATTTGGAGAACCACTTGCAGTATTAACTAAAGGCAAATTTTGTTGACTAGTTATTTGTGTGTTAGTAACACTTTGATTTGGATTGGATGTTGCTTGCATATTGTCCACTATATTTTACTCATTATTTTATGTAGAATCAAAAGATAGTTCTTTAATAATGGGCATATGCAATAAGTTGTCTACTAAAGTGTTTTGCATGAATGGGTCTAAAATTTGATTATCTAGACTAGTAAACTTTATCAAAACTCCTATTGAAGAAACTAAGTCAATAAGAGGTTTGCTCACCATGGTCATCTGATTGAAGTTACATGCTAGATTCAAGTAGGTTTGATATGCTATCGACATTTGGTTAAATTGGTCTTCTATGAGGTTTTTACCTCTGTTAGGCTTATTAGGGTCCTAATATGTTATTTGGACTAGAGCCAAAGGATCACTAGAAGAATCATGTTGATCATAAATTATGTTATGAGACATTCTTACTAGGCTTGGTAAATTTTCATGAGGGAAATCTAATAGAAACTTAGCCCCTACCTCTATGGATCTAACCAAAATATCATCTTTGTTCTCCAATAAATGATTCTAAAACAAAAATGGATCATATGTGGAAGGTGTATTAGTAGATCATGACTGTTGAAGAGCTAGTTCATCAATTATGGGTATTGTAGATAGGTATTATGTGGTTTGTTTTTGGTCTTGTTCTAAATAAGGTGGTATATTAACCAAATAGTTAGCTAATGGATCTTGGCTTTGTGCCCCTAATTGAGTATTATAAGAGGTATAAGGATCCATCTCATAAGCAATATTATCTATGTAGGGGTCTTGCACCATTTCTTCATACACAACCACATTACTAATCCCTGGATTGTACATGAATCCACTACAAGTGTAGGAATACGTGTTAGGGTCCATAGTAAATGTTTTTGAAATAAAATTTCAAAGAGTTATACAAACTCTAAAAGATAATGTCTAAAATCCAAAGTTCAAACTTGGTCTATATTCATCAAAAGGATCAAAAGGTTTATGTAAATATTTATGATATTAACAAGATATCATTAAGTATCTAAAATTACACATCTTACACAAAAATATTAAGTAAATGAACCAAAAATTGAAATTACAAACTCTAAGGTTGAAGTGTTTCAAATCAATCTAATTTATGAAATTAAATGTCACTAGGTCTTTTGGCCAAATGTGGCATCAAAATCTAGGCTCAAACAAGACATGCGCTAAGACTATTGGCCAAATGGTGTCAAAAGCTAGACTTTAAAATAGATGAAAGTTTTAATCTAATGTATTTTAAACACTTCTAAAAAACACTAGGCATTTGACTATTAGATATAGACTTGATCAAATAGGTATAAGGTATGAAACAAAAGTCACTTTAGAGATAATTTGTTTTCTCACAAATAATGGTATAAAACTTGGTTCTTTTGACAAATAAGCTATAAAAAAGTGAACAACAAAAATATGCTAGACAAAGGTTCAAAAAGGTATACTTGGATTGATTTTAAAAATGTAGGAACAAATTTGAACTCTATGAAAGAGGGCCTATGAAACGATATCTGAAATATTTTGGGAAACATAAAAACACTAGACTACTCAAAAGATGTGAAAAAATGATTGTTTCAAAAACTCTCTAAGGCAAAGATAAGTTATCACAAATTTGAAAACATAACACTACCTTTCTTAACTCAAAATTTTGTGGTGCATAAACTCAAAGTGCAAGTTTTTAGCACAAAATGACTGAATTCTATCAAGTGGTGATAACGATCATGAGTCTTAAATGACCTTCAACCTAAATTGGAAATTGAACCTAAGTTCCCTCAAGTTTATTAAAAATGGTGAACCCACTTAACACATCTACCCTATAAACTTATAAATGTGCAATTTTGAATTTAGATTATAAATGAAATTAAATAACTTTAGCAAAGGTCTAAACTCAATTGGGTAGCATAACTATTCCAAATTAGATGATATGACTCCAAGTTTTGATGAATTTTGAACAAGGAAAATTTATGATTTCATGTGGGTAGCATAATGCCTCTTATTCAAAGGAAAATGAGGACCATGTCTTTTAGTTTGTATCTTTTTTTACACCAAGTTTTGACTCTAAACAAGACTTTAATCTAGGATAAAACCAACTAATTAATCGCTCTTAGATCCTAAACTGACAAGATTGCTTAGTATTGCTGGAATCCATCAATATACATCATTTGAGAGGATTTTAAGTGTTCATCCAAAAGTAAATGTGCATTATATAGTAGGGTTTTTACACCCCCCCTTCTCTCAAATGATGATACTGAAACATGGACCTTGAGGTGCACCTTGCACCAACAATACTTATACGGTAAGTGGGGATTTATCTAAGATCTATAAGTTTTTGAACATTCTATGGTAATGAATTTCACTTCAAACAATGCAAAAAAAACACATATTTTGGGTCTATATCACTTGGCTTATTATAAAAAGGTCTAGTCCTTTGTATATCCACTACATCCTACTATTGATTAGTGTAATACGATGTCCAAAGTACCACTCCATCCCATGTGAAACTCAAATATGGAGCTAAATGAAGTCAATTTCGAGAGATGAAACCTTGGGTCAAAGCTTCCCTAAAGAACTCGTGGGAGGTAATGATGTCCCCCTTGCAAGCCAATTTTGCATGAAATAAAAGACTAATAGAAAGACTTTAGGGTCATTTTCAAGGTCAACCAAACTTTGATGAGTCTTTGGGGAGTGTTTTAGATTATGTTATTTTTATGCCTTGGACTATAAAATTTGAAAATAAGGAAAGCGCTTTTGATTCCAAGGGTTCCCTAAAGGGGACAAATGGAAGAGCATACATGCAACATCCTTGTATTTTATGAAAACATAGTGCTAATTGAAACAAGTGAAGACAAAATTGACAAGTGTGTTCAATTTTAAGCCTAAATGAAAGATTTGATGGTTTTCATTTGACGCCTTAGTCTTAATTTGTAACTTTGAAAGCTAACTAAAATATTTAAGCAATAGCACCCTAAAAGATTTTCCTTTAAGCACCAAAATGAAAAGTTTGATTCATTTCAAAACACCCTAAAATAAGTTTAAAAGGATCTATTTAAGCATGTTTTGATGATTTTTCAAGTAAAACCTGAAAAAAAATGTTATCAAGATGTTTAGCTTAGAAGCACTTTTGAAGATGAAAAAACCAACTTAGAAAAATGAGCTCTCAGGTTTGTCTAAAAAAAACACAGTGACCATCAATCGTTATACTAACTAGTGACAGTGATGTTTATGTAGACTAATGATGGTTTTACTAACCAATGATGTTTATGCATACTGAAATTAGTTTCAATAATGCTAACTGATGATGGTTGAAAATGACCATTAGTGGTTTACTCAACTAGTGACGGTTACTGTGTAAACCTGTGACAAAGAAAAATGGCAAAACAAAGTTGAAAAATCAAATTGTAAAAGTTATAATGATCTAAATGAAGATTATAAAGTTTTAGAATGATCTTTTTTATGTGTGGGATACATTGGGTCCCACTGATCATGCCATTATGTGAGATAATAATTTGAATCAAAATAGGATGGTTAGTATCGTGTCAGTTTCAAAATGAAAACAAAATGAAATAAACACACTAAATATCATAGCATCTCTAGGCTTGGACACTAGGGAGAGCTTAATTAAAAAACATGAAAAAAACACATAACTAAAATTAAAAAAAACCTTCTTTTACCTTCCTTGGATGCTCTAAAATGTTTGTTGTAGTGGCTTGCTCGATTTGTGCTCATGAAGTCTTCATCAAAGGAGCCTTGGATATCTTCTCTTTTCCTTGGCACATTATGGCTTTGGCTTCGCTTGGCTCAATATTTTGGCATAATAATACTAATCTCAATGGATTTTGGAATCATTTTTGCATTATTACTTTGCATTATATAAGCTTAGAAATGATGTTCATGGCCTCTCTATTTATAGAATTTTGAGATTGATCAAAATCAACCTGAACCATCCATCTCAGGATGAAGATGTGTAGTTGAGGATTTATTCAAATTTTTAAATTAAATCTATAATTATCCTCATCATGAAATTGGAAAAAGGGGAATTGAAGAGGCATGGAGGGTCATTATGAGGCATGGGAGACCCACAATCATGATATTTGTGGCATTTATGGCCTAGGGATGTCTTCCCAAGAAATGAGGTCACCTAATAATGCAGATATTTAATATTCATTTCAAAAAATAAATATTCAACATGTTTCCATAGAATTCTTAGTTAGACTCTAATTTGGTTTAATTATATCTTAATCATGATTAGGCACTTTGTGAATAAATTACTCAAATTGATCAGAATGCCTTATTATTGGTCTAAAATTTGATTGGATTGGAATTAAAAGTTGATGTTAGATGAATTCAATCCATTATCCTATTTATGATATTGTTAGAAAAAAATAACAAAGGCACATGTCTCATATAATAAATTTGATAGAAAAGAGCAATCTAGAGCACCTAAGTGCAAAATTGGCATTTTGACTCAGAATGATCTGATCAAAGTTAGCTTACCCATAAATTTCATTGCCCCATTTAGGGATACCCTGGTGATAATCAACACTTGAATATGTCAGTTTCACATCATTTAGTCTGATGTAGTGTTTTTAGGCCAAATTGTGTTTTTTGGTGGAAATTGGTCAAAAGCCTAGTTGGAGGTCATTAGTGGCTAGATTTAGGTGTCTACATTGGGAAGGCCAAAGGGGGATAGGGTGTCAATATTGGGATCATATGATGGACTATTTTTAAGGTTCAAAAATTCATGTGGTGAAGGGAAAGTGTCTAAGGCTAAAATTTGATATTCCCCTAGCGTAAGATGCTAAAACATTGATTACAAGGGGTGTTCAACCAAAATTTATGATGAAGGAGTAGTTGAACTAGTGGATGCTTTATCATTGTTGAAGATATAACTATTGGTGGGTTGGTTTGATGTGGTGGCTTGGCTAGAGGTTGGTTGTGAAGAGGATGAGGGTGGAATAAGAACATCATTGAGCTGATATGTCATATTACAAGAAGCACAAGGACTTGGATCAACTTTTATTGTACTGACTTGTCCTTCAATTTCAAATTTAACACATTTGTGAAAGGTAGAAGGTACTCATCCAATGGAGTGGATCTAAGGGTGATCAAGTAACACATTATATTTAAATTCACCCTCTATGACATAAAATAGTTCAAGAATAGTTTGATGCCCCAAACAAATGTGGAGAATAAATTTTCCCAAAGTGCTGACCAAGGTATCATTAAATGAATTAAGGACTATCAAGATTTTTGAAATGATGTTTTTAGGTAGTTGGAGTTTATCATAGGCATAAGAGGATATTATATTGATACTCACTCCCCCATCAATCTTAACTCTTTTGACATCTATATGATTGATGGATGTTGTCATAAAAAGAGGGGGATCAAGGTATTTATTATGATATGGTGGAATTTTATATTATTGAAAGGTGATGATGGTAGTGTGTTGGACAACTCTGATCAAAGATAAAAGAGCTTGGGGATCATCTAGTTGAACCTCTATAGAACGCAGTGCTTCGATTAAAGCTTTACAATGTTGAGGCAAGTTGTTAATTAAGTCATAAAGACTCATTTTGATTGGTGTTTGGTGAAGTTATTTTAACACCAAATGTTGAATAAATTGGGATGAATTGGAATATTAATGGGTTCCCAAAATGGAGACTTTAGGCTTGGGTGGTTTTGAGGGTGAAGGTGAAGGTGTAGTTTTTTGGGTTTGTTTCATTGTTTGGGGAGTTAAAGGGTAAGACCATAAAATGGTGGCCTTGGGTTTTCCCTTTTCATTATCTTGGACTATTTTAACCTTATCCTTTTATTTTACTCAAGACCAAGTCACCATATGAATACTATGGATAAGGGGACCGATTGCTTGCTTTGGTTTTGTAGACACCAAAATTATGTTACATACGTCTATAACTCCCTATGTCAAAACTCCCCCTTGAGCCCCTTTTAATAGTTACCTTCTTGGCCCATAATTTTACCCCTTACACATTTAATTAATTTAAAATATTTAATTAAGTTAATTAAAAACTACTTATACCACCTTACCTACCCACCTTGTCCTAACACTAATTATCACCCTCTGAGTCACCTCAAGACTTAGTCCCCTAATCCTAACTACCCATGACTTATTCTCACCCCAAAAATAAATTCCTAACTAGATACATCCTTATTAAACTTTAATTTCTACCATTTCCTAATGGATACCACACATAGCATGAGAAATAACAGAAAATTGGCTAAAAATAACCCTTTTACCTATTCTCATGCCACTAACATTGGTCAACCCATGGCCAATGTTAGTAGGATCACCAACATCAGTTACTTAAGCCAAATTCCAAACTAATGTTTAGGTCAGTAGAAATTAGAAAAACTCAATTATCCACAAATAATCTTTGGCATTCAACTTTCTACATTTAGGGTTACCGTTACTCTGCACAAGTTAGTCTAGATTAGGAATTGATATACAACATACAACTTGGATTCTTATGAATTGGTAGCACAAGCTTGTTTTTATATTCACCTATTTATTCAGTACACCTCATCATATCCATCTATTCAACACCCATGGTTCATCCATTTCAACATCTAAGTATATCTCTATGTTTTGGTAATTCCTTTAAATAATCATTTTATAGTTACTTTACATTATATTGTTTATCATTTACAAACATCCTAACTCTCCCTTTGGAGGAGTTATAAAACTTCTTCACCTCTTTTTCTCTACTCCAAACATACCAATATTTTGTATAGACCCACTTGAGTCTTACACACTCCCTTACGACTCTTCCCAACCTCATAAACTTGACCAAAATCCACCTCCTAGCTTAGAAAATTCTCTTACAACCCCCTAAGAACCTACTGCCCCTTCTGATATCGGTCACATAATTGATGATGATCATATAAATAACATCAGCCATATCCCCTTATCAACATTTGTATCCTAATTGATGTTGGTGACTGTGTATTTCCACTAACCTCCCTCAGCCTAGCCTACCCAAATAACCTCCAAAAACATCAACGACTCATAATACTTGCACTATGTCACTCTCTACTACACTTAGATTGAAAGAATAACACAAATATCTCTCTCTTATTCTCTCTTTAATTATTTTATTCATTACTAATTTTGTTTCAAAAAGTGGACTATCATCCCTAAGGAAGCTTGACACTTTTAAGAACAAGCACATAGCTTAGTAGCCCACTCATATATCTACTAACAAATATTTTTGGTGGTAGTACTTTCTTATTCATAGGTAATCCTCCCTAGCCAAAGAGGAGTGCTCAACATCATCTAGATATGAAGTGAAACTAATCTAGGTTATCTCTAATCTCTAATCCCTACCCTTCAATTCTATTTCTCCTTAAACATCAAATAGATTCAAAATTTAGAGAATCATTTCTAGCATGTCTGGTGGGACCTTGGAGTTTTTCTTGGGTTCATTTATTGTTTTAAGATTTTATATAGGGAAATTATAGTAAAAATTTCATCCCTTGCACTTTTTCCTTCTATTTTCCCTCAAAATTAAATATTCAACATTTTATTTTTTGTTTAAAGGCAATAAACTGAAATTTCTTCTTCCTTGCCACTCTTCTCTTCCTTTTGCCTCTAAAAGAAAATTATCATTTTTATTGAAAGTTAAAATAATATATTATTTATCTCTTTCTTGCATACACATTAGGAGAGTGAATTTCATTCTCTTATCCTATTTCATCATTATTTTCATTTGAATCAAAACACTTCAGATGTAGGTTTAAAACTTACTGCACTTCATTATTTGCTTGTTACATATTAGCTCACCTAGTTAATTACAAGAATTATGATTGAATCATAGTACACTCATGTTACACAACCAAAACACTCACAAAAATAAACTTCTAAACCTAAGATAAGGCCCATCAGGATTTTGTCACCTGGTTATCCTACTTGGATTTCACCACGAAGGGGACAACCCACTCCATTCTCCAATAGAGTATAAACTCTAGGCAGAAGGTATATTTTGGCTAAGCATCCTAGCTTGGCTTCAAGTATTTAAAGTTTATGAAGCAAGCTCCTATAATAAGTGACATACCTAGTTTAACACAAATTTCCTTTTGAGTACCAAAACTAACCTAAAACTAGCTCTAGATTGCTTTCTAGTACCTTTGATAACTAGATTCTCTTTTCACTATCTGATTAAGGCATAAGCCAACACAAGACTAAAATTAATCTCTAGGAGTTAATAATTATTGGTTGTATGTTCCTTTTTCACTTTTCTATTGCCTTCTATGTTTTGGAATTGATAAGGATGTTTTTCCATTAATTTACAAAATTTACATGATTTATAATATTTAGGTTGTATAACCTATTATATTAGGTTTTTTAAGTGTTCATTCTCCTTATATAGACCTCTTGCATCCTCTATTTTACTTAGATTTTACCTCTAGGTTTCTAAATGTTGGATTTTTCATATCCAAAGATATCATAGTGAATGACATCAGTTAATCCCACTAATGTCGATAGACTTTAGCCTACCAACATAGATTAATCCCACTGATGTTGGTAGACTTTATCTATCAACATTAGTCAAGTGATTGACATCAGTAACTGTGTAATTTTAGTTTTCTCAAAACAACCTAATTACCTACACCCAAACCTAGTTTTTCCTTATTCTATCACTAATATAGAGTATTAAGACTATTTATACTTCTTACATAGTATTGATGCAAGCCCAAGCCAAAATTCTTGTTGATTATGCAAGCCGACAACCACTTCTACGTTCCCCTCTTATTGATGATTCTATCATGGAGCATAATTTAGATATAGAGAATACTCTTAGCCCCAACCAAATTCCCATTATGCCTAAAGGAGATCCAAATTTTTCTAAATTTCTTAATCATAATGTGGTAGCCCTTTAGCATTACCTTGCCATGAGCTAAACCCACAATTCTTTGGGTGACCCATTATATGGTATGCCAACTTATTTGATGGAAACAACTTCAGTTTTAATTGTATCCACTATTTTTCCCATGGTTACTCAAACCATTGCTTCAACAAGTAACCCAACCATAAACAATGTCCAAAGTTCAACATTGCCAACCACCCAATCCCACCTAAACCCTAGCATAACTTCCCTGCCTTTACAACCACAAGAAGTTTAGTCAAGTATAACCCCATTTAAAAATTTGGTGGTACCTATCCCATCTACTCTTGCACCTATAATTACCCAAGTTATGACTCACCCTTCACCCAGTATAACCATGTCAACAACCCAACCTACAATAACAACATCCAACCAAAGCATAGTCTCTAACCTAATGGGACAAGCCCCTTTTATTTCTACACTTGAGCTTATGACTCATTATCCCTATGTTGTGTTAACATAACCACATAAAGCTATGTCATACACTCCCTCTACTTCCTATCAGCTTCCCTATAACTTATGGGCTATCTCCCAAACTAATCCCCCTCTAGACGTCATTAAGATGCTGATGGACAAGATGTCTAATCTAGAGACATCTGTGTCAATTTCAAAGAATGTGTTATCTTATGATTAGATATGCAATGATCCCATCCATCCTTCTTTGCCTATTCACCCTTATCCAAGCCAATGGAAACTCCCCAAATTTATTCATTTCTAGAGTAAAGAGTACCCACAATAGCATTTGTGAGCATTTAGACATGATTTTTATTTAATATGGCACAATGATACGTTATTAATTCACACTTTCCCTATGTCTCTTTTTAGTGCTACCCTAGATTGGTATATCTCTATAACTTGGCACTCCCTTTTTTCATTTACCCAACTCGCATAAATATTCCTAGACCATTTCTATATTAACATTTCTAAAAAGGTTTTTATTACAGAACTTTATTCTATTAGATATTTTGATGACAAGTCTTTCATAGATTTTATTGCTCATTGGAGAAGCTTAATCAATCAACTCTCCTTCTCTTTACCCAAACCTAAGCTTATTGAGCTCTTCTCGAGACATGTACTAAGCATATTTCTTCCACACTCTAAGTATAATTTTTTTTCACATTTGATGAAGCCTGTATAATGGCATGGAAAATCAAGATTCGAGTTATAGACGAAGACAAAGTCAAGCTACATAGTAAGAATGCTAATTCCAAATTGAATGACTCCTCTTCTTCTAAAACTTCTCCTTTTAACCAAAAATCTAAAGGCTTTGCTAATGCAGTGATCATTAAATTATGTTCTTCCACAACCACAAACAAACCTAATTCTTTAACATCCCAAAATCTAAACAAGCAATTCCAAAAATGATATGAACAAAGACAATACACTCCCATTGTGCAGTCATATACTTCCATTTTGGAAAAACTATTGTAACAAGGTGCCATAAACCTTCCTCAAATCAAGCCTCCTATATAGTTTGACCCCTCCCATCCTATTCGAACTTGGTATAAGGAGGATGAGTTTTATGGCTACCATTGAGTCAAAATCCATAATTCTAATAACTATAAAACATTCAAGAACATTGTTCAAGGCATGCTTGATAGGGGTGATATCATCTTGGATAACCCTAATACACCTATTAATTAGAATATGGATGTGTTTAAATAGCCTTTTCTTATTCATTCACCCAATAAAAATATTATTTAGACCATGAATAATGACTCATGTGATCATAATATCCATATGGTTAATATGGTCTTTCCTTTACCTCTACTCCAACCTCTCCCACAACAGGAGACACCCATTTTACCTACTTTTCCCCCATAATTAGTGGAATTTATTTTGCCTATTCTTCTTACTTGGGTAGAAGATCCTACTTGACCCATTCCACTCCCACATGAGAAAGAGCTTCCTTTACCACTCTTTTTTTCCATAGGAGTGTGTATTTCTAGTTCCTTTTACACCAATGTTACCTATCCTCTTACCACTTGAGGACCATGCCTTACCAATTCCACAACTACATGTTGAGGGGAACATCATTCTTATGTTATAACCTCTAGAAGAACCCTCTTGGTGTACCTTTCCTCCATCTATAGAAAGTAGTACCCCACCACTCCTCCTTTTCACCTAGAAGAGTCAATGTTATCTACTCCTACAATAGATGAGAGACATATTATGCCTACTCTAATTCAACCAAATTTACCACTTCTCTTACCTATGGAGGATCATAATTTACATATTCCTTACCCACATTTTTAGGGATAAATTATAACTATGTTATACCCCCTTGAGGATCCTTATTCACCTACCTCTCCTCCACCCATGGAAGACCATGCCTTTTCTCCTATCTCTGTCGAAGAAGACCCTATTGTGTCTCTTTCTCATCTTTGGCCTAAGGTAGTAGAGACCAACAATTTCCCTCTCTCTCAATCACCTCAACCTTCTAAAGAAGAAACTATAAGGCCTACATAAAATTCATCTAAACCCTTCTTGCAATTAGTGAAAAGTCTAGAATTTATTGACTCTATGAAGCTAGATCACATGACATTTTGGGACTGACTTAAAACTCCTTACCCTACACAATGAGTATCAAAATTTACCACCAACCCTCTCACTACCCTTTACCCCAAGGTCTTTGAAAAATTTATAGCTTCTTCACCAAAATCACTAGAATCTCATCCTTCTACGTCAGAACCCTCACCCTCACAGGCATCTACCACATTAAAGTAGATTAGGTATTTAGGAATATGTCTAGTATCTAATCTAATTCATCCATAGGTGAAATTAGATCTGACTCTCCAACCAAAATTAAGAGTTTCATGGCCTGAACTACAAAAAAATATTAAGCTTCCTAGATCTCATCAATCCTTCCCTCTTCCACCCTCAACTTTTCCATCAATTTTAGGACCACACCCCTCTACTTTAGTTGGAGTATCACCAATACAAGGAAAAAAAAGGCTAAGAATCTTCCACTACTTCCTCTATCACCTAGTAGGCCTTTCACATCTGACACCATGATACCTAACACCAAGAAAGTGTCTACAAAACATGTGACTCCACTGCCACCTAAGAAGGTGTCATGTAAAATCTCCCCTATGACTCCTAAACTAAAGAAGATGTCCACTCCTATTACAAAAAAAAAGTGGTAACCTACTTGTAGGCTCTTAGATATTTTTATTATGCTAGTTATTTCAATATTCCATAATAAATATTCCTCCCATTAAGCCTTATATCCCTCTTGGACCGAAGCCATCTTGGTTTGATGATACACAAGTGTGTCTATATCATTCACCTGGACATAATACTGAGAGTTTTAAAGATCTCACGGTAGTAATTTGATAAAACTTTGATGTCAAAACTCTCTTTTTCGATACCCCCATTAACCTTCCTAATATTCTACCTCTGGTATCTATAATGCTTCATACTATTCCTCCTAAATTCAAACCCAAAGATGTTGTCGTACCCCCTTTGCCACCTCCTTGACCTATGTTTCAGATCAACATAGTTAATGTGACCACATGGTCAAAAAATAAAAAGTATAAAGGTAAGGAAAATTTCACTAATCCTTGGGATCATCCCTTCTCTAAAGACACTCTTCCTCCAAATCCCAATATTTCCATCTTGGGTGTCCTGAAACCAACATATTCAAAAGTTATTCAGAGATAGATGTTAAAACAACTTTACCAAACCCCTATGAAAATGTCCTTGTATGAGTTAATCCAAAACTCAACCCAACACCATCAAGATTTTATTAGTGCCTTACAATTGGTTGAGGTACAACCTGATGATCCCCAACCTCTTTCAACTTTGGTCACCTCTCTTAACACCATCTCTCTGATTTCTTTTAGTGATTCAAAAATTCTACTTCGATACCCTGAAGATCAGGATTCTACCCTTTTTATCACCACATATATCAATAAAACTCATGTCAAAAGAGTCATGATCAATGAAAGAGCTAGTATTAATATTATCTCCACCCATGCCTACAAATAGCTAGCTCTTCCTAATAATTACATGTCTCAAATTGACATGGTGCTCTACTCCTTTAACGATACCACAACTACTATGGTGGGAACTATTATCTTACATATCCATGTGGGTCTTTGCATAATTCCTAATTTCTTTTATGTTATACAATGAGATTTCTAATACAACATACTACTTATATGACCTTGGATACATGTTATGTCATGTGTGCCCTCAACTTTACACCATTGTGTCAAGTTTGAGCACAATGGACAAGTGCATGTTATTCCTACTAACCTGCCTCCATTTAAAACATGCAACATGACTTATAGTCCCAATGATGTTCTCATTCTACTAAATACATCATCTTCTCCACATGATACTTTTGAAGCTTCCACAAGCTCCACTACCCCAATTATATAGATATCGATGACATAAATTCTTAACAAAGATCCAATGGAGGAAACTTTCAAATGTTTGTCACTTGAAGAATATCATTTGTTGACACTCAACATGTTACATAATCCAAAAGTGTATAGAAATCTTCATATGCACCCTAATTATTATCCCCATATTGGGATGGTCATCCCTTATGGTCCCCCTAACCTTCAAACTAATTTCATATATGGGGGAATTGATCAAGCTCCCACTATTGACAATCCATCCTCTTTGCCACAACCATTTACTTGTGACTTATCTTTTATGGGAAACCCTAGCTTCACTCACACCTATATTTATATGTGTGCTTGGAAATGATTTGGTTTGGGTCATTATGAGTATGGTGTTTATATGCCCATTTAATATCCCACTATCAAAACCATTGACAATTCCAAAAAGATGTATGGAGTGGGTTATGATGAACCAACTAAACTCACCAAAACTTCTCATATACCAATTATCAAAGAGTCAGTCTCTCCTTCTCCACCCTCTTCTCCACCATTGCCTATCTAATTAGAGGTATCTATACCTCCTATTTTTTTTTCAATAAATGCCATCCATTTGGGGCCTCTCACCTATCACCAGGGTAAGGAAACAAGGTCCATTCCTCTCTTCATCCTTCAATGATTGACGAAGACTCTCTCACTATCAACAATATCCAATGTCAAGATGATGATGTTATTCTCACATACATGGGTGTAGATGATCCCTATATTCAATGATCACTCCCATCTAAAATTTAGGCTATGTTATTTGAATCAACCATTAAAATGAATTTACCCTCTCATGATAACCCTTGTGTCCTTAAAATTGGCCATTCTTTAGAATCCTATAAGCAATCTCATTATGCCACATTTCATAATGACCATAGCAAAGCCTTCACTTGGTATTATAATGACATGCTTGGTATCGACCCTTCTATAATCACCCATAACATTGTCACCAACTAAGATGCTAAACCTATTAAGAAGAAGCTTCACAAAATGCATCTTCATATTACTCTCTTTATCAAAGAGCTCTAATTCCTCCTTTCTATTAACTTTATTCAACCCATCGACTATCCACAATGGGTTTTCAATATTTTTCCTATCACCAAAGTGATTAAAGGAATCTACATCTGCACTGACTATCATGACTTAAACCTCACTTGTCCAAAAGATGACTTCCCTTTACCAAGTATTGACCAAATTTTTAATCTAATAGGTGACCATGAGATGTTATCACTTATGGATGGGTTTTTAGGTTATAATAAAACCTTGGTTGCTCCTAAAGATCAACACAAGACAACTTTCATTACCCCATGGGGCACTTTATTTTATCAGGTCATGCCATTTGGTTTGAAGAATGCTGGTGCCACCTACCAACACAAAATGAATTACATATTCCATGATCTCATACACAAAATTATGGAAGAATGTGTGGATGACTTCCTCATAAAATCTAAACTTCATCAAGATCACTTAATGATTCTCAAAATTTTATTCGTTCATCTCCTCCAATAAAACATTCAACTAAACCCAAATAAATGCATCTTTGGTGTCCTTTCTGTTAAGCTCTTTAGGATTTATCTTTTCTCTCCATGGTATTTAAGTTAACCCTACTAAGGTTTGAGCAATACTAGAGATACCTCCACCTCCTAATATCAAACAACTCTACAACCTACAAGGCAAGCTTTAGTTAATCTGTTGTTTCATCTCCTAGTTGTCAGATCATTACCAACCCTTTCACTATCTCCTCAAAAAAGATGTCTCTTTCTATTGGAATACAGATTACTAGGAAGATTTTGATGCACTCAAATGGTATCTCCTTTCCACACTAGTTCTTATTCCACCTAAGGAAAACCATCCTTTCTACCTTTACATCTCAATAATAGACCATTCTCTAGGTGTTATGATTACACAGTGAGATGGTCACCATCAATAATAAGTGGTTTACTATATAAGCCACACACTTATTGATTATGAAACTTGATATATCCATATCAAAAATCTTTGTTGTGTTGGTCTTTGTAACCTCCAAGCTCTATCATTACCTCTTAAATAATAATATTGAGATCATCACCGATACTAATCCCCTCAAATACATGCAATCCAAGCCATATCAAAACCAATGTGTAGCTTGATGGCTCATGATCCTTACTAAATTTGACTTAGAGTTTATTCAAAAAAGTTCTATCAAGGGTAAAACAATCATTGACCAGTTACCTACTACCCCTTTACCTGATAACTAACCTTCAAACCTTGAATTCCCTGATGAATCCATCACAATTCTCTCCATTGATGACACCTCCTATCAAATGATGATGTTTTTTGATGGGTCTAAATGTCATCACAATGGGGGTGTAAGGGTCATCCTCATCCCTCTTGATGGAAAGCCTATGCCTTTTTCATTTAAACTAGATTTTGAATGTACTAACAATATGGCTAAACATAAAGCTTTGATCTTAGGGCTTCAAATGGCTATTTTCTAGGGTATCAAGTTAATAACCATTTTTGGTGACTCTCAATTAGTGGTTAATTAGGTTAATGGTTCCTACCTATGCAAAAATGAAATTCTTCAATGATATAAACATCGTGTAGATACGTTATTTGGATCATTTAACTCTTACCTCTTGCAAACTATTCCTCGATCTACAAACAAATTTTCTGACACAGTGGCTTCACTTGCTTCACACATACCCTCTTCACCTTCTTCCTTGAAAATCTATCACTTTGTATCACTTAACATTACCCTCCTATGTATCAACTAACATCCTTTTTATCAAAAATGTAATACACAACCCATACTACTTATGGTACAAGTAACTCATGGATTAATTTTATTTTTTTTATTACCCCTTATGACCTCTCCAATAATGAGAGGCATGCCTTCATAAAACTTACCACTCATTACACTATGCTAAGGGGACTTATCTACAAGCAAGGTTTTGATGGTCTCCTCCTTAGATGCCTCACTAGTATTGAGACCCCCTTCACCATTAAGGAAGTCCATGATGGGATTTATGGTAGACATTTCAATGGTCATGTAGTTTCCAAGCATATCCTTCAACTTAGCTATTATTGGCCAACACTCCATCATGATTTTAGTGATTACATTCAACATTATGCCAAATGTCAGCAACATGCTAACCTCCTTCATGTTCCAAGCCATACATTACAAGTCACCAAATAATTTTAAACCTTTTCTTAATGGGGCTTGGATATAATCAATGATATTAACCCTCATTCATCCCTCTATCACCATTTTATCATTACTGCTATTGAATACTTCATTAAGTGGGTCAAGGCCATTCCTTTCATTTCCATTAATGCTAAACAAAATATTGACTTTATCAACCATCACATCATATATCATTTTGGTGCCCTGCATAAAATTATAATAGATAACAATAAATATTTCAAAAATAAGACTATCCAAAATCCTTATGACACCTTTGGAATCAAATTAAGTTTCTCATCGTCATACTATCTAAAAATAAATGGATAGGTAGAATCTTCTAACAAAACATTGACCAAAATCCTCATGAAGGTAGTCAACAAGACTAGAAAGGATTAGCACATGCACAATCCCTTTACTTTATGGGCTTACCATACTAACATTCAAACCCCTAAAGGTGCACATATTTTTCCTTGGTCTATGGGATGGAGGATATTTTGTCTTTTGAGATTCAGATTCCTTCTCTTCACATCTATTTATAAGACATACTTATGATGACTTTTGCCAAAAATGTTTGGCTCAACTTGAGTTATTTTATGAACACTATCTCATAGCCCTCAACCACCTCCAAATCTATCAAGATAATATCAAATGTGCTTACAACAAAAATCTCAAGGAGTGAAATTTAAATATTAGAGATCTCATCTTAAAGGAAAATCAACATGTGACGAACATGGAGAAAATAAAATGGGGTAAGTTTGCTCCTAATTGGCTTGGACCCTACATCACAACTCACAATTATGGCATAGGAATTTATCATTTGTCTTCTCTAGAAGGAAAGCTAGAACCCAAGCCTTTAAATGCTTTGCACCTATGACCATTCTTTTGTTAAATCAAGTGACACTTCACCTTGTGTTTAATTTAAGCTCATCCCTTGAGCAACCCTGTTATACTCATCTCCCTTCCTCTTAACTCTTACTCCTACACACTTATTTAACCTATGAAGTGCTATGGTTTTGCCCTCAAAGTGGAAAACCCATAAGCCTCTATAGTCTCGTCCATGACTAAAGTTAAAAAATATGGATATATATACAAGTTATAATCTCTCAAGTCATGATTCCCAAAATATACTTTTCCCTTGAAGGATATCTACGTACCTTCTCTTTGATACTATAAATAGACTTCTTCTATGAAGGACAACTATTAAAACTCAAAAATAAAATATTATACCACTCCCTTGAAGGATGGCTAGGTCAAGCTTTATTATCAAGAGAAAATAATGATATAGATGTTTCTCATATTGATTAGTTTCATATGACCTCAACACAAATAAAATTCATTATAGGCTTCTTACATTGATCAGATTACACCAAAAACAAATAAAAATTTAAGTCATGGACTTTCCTATAGTATCTCTCAGGTTGTCCATAGAAGGGGCATACCATCCCCACTAAGAAGGTTATGCTACCCAAACAATCTCACTCATTTTACCCTTTTCCCCTCAAAGGGACTTTGAAATCAATTAACATAAGGTGAGAATGATGATTCTCTAACAAAAAAAATGGTCAAATGATGCAAAGTATGAAGAGGATCATATTCTTGAGCCTATTTATGTTATGATTATGGTCTTTTCTAATACATGAGCATTGTGTTGCTCTACTTCCCATCCCAATCACATGTCAATTTCTCTACTGAGATTACATCTCACGACATGATTCAATCACCATCTTGCCTTTCTACCTATTCTTCTTGATTCTTAGAGTTATGTGTTTAATACATATCCATCTCAAGCATAACTACTCCAAACCATACTAAAACAAACCATTACTCATGAGAAATCAACGCATAACCATAGTTTCTCCAAACAATAATAAATAGAAAAAAATCAAGTCTACTCCATTTAATTTAAGCATACACCATCAAAAATATGGAAAAATGCTAAGATGAAGCTAATAAATCAACTATGCATATACCATCACACATATGGGAAATGCTAGTCTAACTCAACTAACATAATCAACATTAACATAACATAAACATCAACATCATCACCATCACAATAACACATCCCAAAATAACACATCTCATATACATATACATTAAACATGAATTTACATCAATGGATCATAACAGTATCATCTCTCCCTCAAAATATACATCTCTCATCTTTAGCTCATAGGTCAGTGTATATACAACATATATCAATAACAAAATCTAGCACTCAGAATCCTTGAGGTTATACTCATGGTCATGAAGAAGTAGTGTCATCACCACTCTCTACCTATCTGTGTTTATGTGAGATAGAATCTGTGGCACATGTTACTGATCTCTCCTACTCTCTAAACTTGGAATACCTCTAAATCTATGGGAAATCGATGACAACCCTCTCATAATAAGTAATCTCATCAAGGGTAGTGGTGTACCTCACTAGAGATATAGTTTGTAGTAGACCCATCACACCTATTGAAGACCCATGTACTGGTCCTTATGGTGGAGGAGTAGGAGTAGCCTATATTGCTAATCTCAAACTATCCTTTTCTATTATCAATGCAATAACTTGACCTTATAATGCCCTGACCTATCCCTATAATGTCACAACCTACCCTTATAAGATCAATACATGTTCTTGTACTACATCTTGGGCATATACTACCACATCTTAGGCATGTATTACTATATATTAGGCCTATACATCTACATCTCTCTCTCATCACTCCTTGTACATCTGGTGGTAGCCTATTGACCTAAACTATAAGATGCAAACCCATCCACCAAGCCAAATAAGTCACTGTGCATCTAGGATCTACTACACCTAGGACTGTTGGTTGTTCCTCAAAATTTGGCCCATATTTCTCTTAGGGTAAGGGTATGGGTGCCTCTATATCATCCCTTATATATTGAGGAAAGTTAGGAGGTACATCCTATAACAAGCTAAACTATCACCTGACCCATGCCATGGGTATCATCTCTAGCTCTCTAGCTCATCTCCCTCTGATCCTTAATGTGCTCTATAAACTGACAAACTACTTTGCCTATCTTATAAATGTTGGGTATGTTAGGTAAGGAATCTAAATAATATTTTTGAGAATCAATCCCTCTATCATGTGCATATAATGATCAATATATCACACTATGTTGTTTACTCATGTCTAGGCCATACCATCTCTCCACCATCTGAACCCAACCCTAAAACTAGATGCAATCATGATGGGTAGCCCCAATGGTCATATCACCATGATGTACTCATATGCCTAATAATGGATCAAATGATTGATGCACAAACTATACCATCACCATAGCCTTAAACCCCATAACTCTTTATATAACTATCCTAAAATGTTAGTCCCCATGCATACACGATCTGCTACTCAACCATCTATGTTATAATACCTATCAACACAATAGGAAATCTCCCCCCATCCATGTCTAGTAGTGCATATACTATAATCCCTATCATCATTAGGATACTTAATTGGTACTGATCCTCATCAGTAGTGTATAGTGACTCATATGCAAAGCTCATTAAGTGATAGTTCACCTCACTAACATGATTTCTAAACAATGTAACCATGTGAATATCATGCTTCTCTCTTGAATAAGAGAAGATTTCCTCACCTTGGAGTAACAATCATAAAATCTTGTACACATCCTCCTATGTCATTATCAACTCTCTGATTAATAAATATAAGGTGTTGGTGGTGTGATACCACCTCTCTATCAATGCTATCATCAAACTAACATCTGATGCAACTCTAAAATATCATCACACTCCTCCTAACCCTATGGTTGCCATGTTATCCCACTCATCTAGGGTTACATCCCTCCTCATCTACATTATTAGAATAGGTAGTTGATCTCATAACATCAACTCATACCTAGCCTGCATGCACACACATGTTGGAAATATTGTCACTGATGTCAAAGGTCTAGCATTATTGATGATAAAGGCCCCATTGCATTTAATTTTGTTTGTAATAGATATATGTTGGCTAATGTGACTTAATATTTATTTAATATTAATGAATATATTATTGGTTGCATATGAGACAAAATAAGGGCCCATGAAGAAGTCAAAGAGCCATGGGGTAAAGACAAAAGAAGGATGGGACGCATTTTCCCATGAAGAGTCATCTTGGGGAATTCCAAGAGTCACCAAGTGAAGACAAAAGAGGAAGGGCACAATTTCTCGTGAAGGGACACTTTGAGGAATATGAAGAGTCACCAAGATAAGGACAAAAGAGGGAAGGACATTTTTTATCATGAAGGGTCACCACATGAATTTTCAAAGGCAAGGATATGAAGAGTCATACAAGTTTGGCACCATTTTCCATGAGGATTGAAGGGTCACAAATGGGGAAGGCCAAAGGTCATTTAGAAAGCTATAAATAAAGGCTTGAGAAGCCATTTTTAATATGTATGGAAGATAGAGGTTGATTTGATATTGTAATATCTAGCTTAGAAGAGCAAAGGTGAGAGAGAGGAAAGAGATGTTGTAATGAACTATCATTTGTTGAGATAACAACATTGAGAGATAGGTGTGTGGTATACACAAAGGGGTTGGTGCTCGGCAAAGGGGTTGGTGCTCTTGTGGGTTGGTGCTTGGCAAAGGGGTTGGTGCTCTTATGGGTTGGTGCTTAGCAAAGGGGTTGGTGCTCCTGTGGGTTGGTGCTCAGCAAAGGGGTTGGTGCTCCTGCAAGTTGGTGCTTGTGAATATTGTTTGGGTTGGTGCTCATTCATATACTTGAGATTGTTCTTCGTGGTTTTTCCCACATTGGGTTTCCATGTTATATCTAGTCTCTCTCTCTATCTTATGTGGTGTTTATTGTTTGAGTTTTATTGCATATCTTGAATGTTTGATTAAGTGGAATTTTGTTAAAGGAAAGTTTTATAAGATATATGATATACTGATTCACCCTGTCCTCTCAGTATATTCTGTGCTTAACAATTGGTATCAGAGCAGGTTCCTTCAGAAAGGGTTTAACAGCTTGAAGGTAGATCAAAGAAAATCCTAATATGGCCAAGAAGCTAAAGAAGGAGAATTAAGAGTTGAAATCTATGGTTGAGGCTCTTAAGGAACATGTGTGTATCTTGGATTCTAAGTTGGCTATAGAAGTAAAAGAAGATACAATATTGATGCAGGATCTTAAGAATCAGTTAGAGGTTGCAAATTCAATTTTAACATCAAAAGAAGAAGAGTGTAATTAGTTGAAGGATGAGTTATGTTCTTTAAAGGATAATCATGAGAAGCTTATAATCAAGGTTGAGAAAGATCATGAAATATTGGTCCAAGGAAAGAAGGATGCAGGTTTTAAAGGCAAATCAAAGAAGTCGATTAGGCAACCCAATGCTTTTAAGTTTTCAAATTATTTTCATGGCCATTGTTTTATTTGTCATCATGTTGGTCATAGGGCAAGATATTGTATGAGGAGAAATAATCATTCAAAGGGAGATCTCAGTCACATTCAAGAAAAAGGTATGAGAAATATTGCTTGCTTTTGTTGTCATGAGGTTGGCCATATTGCTAAATTATGTCAAAATAAAGTAAAGAGATATTCAAGGTATGTCAAAGGATATAGAGCCCCTATAAAAAATGAGAAAAGACAAATTCAGGTTTGGAGACCTAAAATAGCAAAGGTTGATCAGGTTGAGTTTAAAAGTGAAAATGAATTACTTGTTATAGTAGATAAAGAATCAGATAAGAAGGATTGTGCAGAATCTCTTGTTACATTTGAGCATGAGTTTTGTCTAGATAAGATAGTTGAAAAAGTTGAGAAGATGAAAAACATCATAAATGATAAGGTTAGTAAGTCAAAAAAGGTAGACATGCTTAAATGAATTCTAAAAGAAAAACACAAGAAGATCAAGGAAGAAATAGAGGAGATGTGGGAATCTCCTGAGATTTGTTTCTAGGACCCTTTTGTGTGGGGTGTCTCTTTTAGGCTTCAAGGAGACACTTTTAAGAAAAAATGAAGCGTGGTGGATGCTTTTGGGTCTTGGATATGTTGCATGACAAGAAGGTGAGTTGGAAGATTAATTTTTATATCTTTTAAGTGGATAGATTTTTGAAGAAAATTTTGCACTAGTGTTAAGGTTTGAGGCTATTAGAATGATTCTTGCATATGCAGTGTTTAAAAGTTTAAAGTGTTTGAAATGATTATGGTCACAAGAAATTAGAATGTTGAAAAAGATCTAACAGTTTCAAAAATAATGAAAAGGATACTCATGCAGATTCAATCAAGGAGGATCAAAGTTTCAAAGCTCCATTCATTAAGAAGGTTCACACATGTTCATGGCAGAAGAAACAATTTGAAGATTCTTTGTTGGTACAAACAACTTTTCATGTGAGAAATGAAGATCATTCATGGTTTGTTGATAACAGATGTTTGAGGCATATGATAGGAGATAAGAGTAAAGAATTTCAGTGGTGGCATAGAGAAATTCAAAGATAAAACCACTACTAAGATAGCCAGAAAAGGTATTTTAAGTTTGGATATTAGTAGAACCAAAGCTAGGAATGTTTTGTAAGCATAATCTATTAAGCATAAGTCAAATATGTGATCAAGGATACACCTTAAATTTTCATGTGAAAGGTTGTGAGAATAGAATAAAATACTCAAATGAGTTGATTGAAGATTCTCAAAGGACAGGCAATGATTTATCAGATATCTTCTCAAAGGCACGATCAAAGGATACATTCAAATATCTACAACAAGAGTTGGGAGTAATTTATATTACTTCTTGCCATTGATGTTCAACATCAATTAAGGGGGAACTAAGTGTTATATCTAGGTATGCCCTTTTCCATTGATGTCAAAGGGGGAGAATAATAGGTACAGGTATAGGTACAAAAATAGGTATAGGGTACAGGTACTGGTTGCTACAGTAAGGGGGAGTTAATGTATGTTTTAAGATGATAGTATGTGCAGGTGATAGGATGTGGCAGTTTCAGGATTGAGGTTTCCATCAATGACAAAGGGGGAGATTGTTGGAAATATTGTCATTAATGTCAAAGGTCTAGCATTATTGATGATAAAGGCCCCATTGCATTTAATGTTTTTTGTAATAGATATATCTTAGCTAATGTGAGTTAATATTTATTTAATATTAATGAATATATTTTTAGTTGCATATGAGACAAAATAAGGGCCCATGGAGAAGTCAAAGAGCCACAGGGTAAAGACAAAAGAAGGACGGGATGTATTTTCCCATGAAGAGTCATCTCGGGGAATTCCAAGAGTCACCAAGTGAAGACAAAATACTCTTGGAATACAAAGAGTCACCAAGATAAGGATAGAAGAGGGAAGGACATTTTTGATCATGAAGGTTCACCACATGACTTTTCAAAGGCAAGGATATGAAGGGTCATATAAGTTTGGCACCATTTTCCATGAGGATTGAAGGGTCACAAAGGGGGAAGGCCAAAAGTCATTTGGAAACCTATAAATAAAGGCTTGAGAAGCCATTTGTAATATGTATGGAAGATAGAGGTTGACTTGATATTGTAATATCTAGCTTAGAAGAGCAATTGTGAGAGATGAATATGATTTGTATTTGTTATATCTAGCTTAGAAGAACAAAGGTGAGAGAGAGGAAAGAGATGTAATGATCTATCATTTGTTGAGATAGCAACATTGAAAGATAGGTGTGTGGTATACACAAAGGGGTTAGTGCTCCTATGGGTTGGTGCTCACGAATTGTTGTTGGGTTGGTGCTCAGCAACGGGTTTGGTGCTCTTATGGGTTGTTGCTCATGAATTGTTGTTGGGCTGGTGCTCGGTAAAGGGGTTAGTGCTCCTATGGGTTGGTGCTCATGAATTGTTGTTGGGTTGGTGCTCTTCAAAGGGGTTGGTGCTCCTATGGGTTGGTGCTCAACAAAGGGGTTGGTGCTCTTGCAAGTTGGTACTTACAAATATTGTTTGGGTTTGTGATCATTCATATACTTGAGATTATTCTCCATGGTTTTTCCCACATTGGGTTTCCATGTTATATCTGGTGTCTCTCTCTATCTTGTGTGGTGTTTATTGTTTGAGTTTTATTGCATATCTTGAATGTTTGATTAAGTGGAATTTGGTTAAAGGAAAGTTTTATAAGATATATGATATACTGATTCACCCCCCCTCTTAATATATCCCATGCTTAACAACACACACACACCTTAAGTAACATACTTTCCAATATAACCCTCCACATTTTTATCCCTTCTCTTTGGGAGGATTACATTAGCTTGAGGCCCTCAATCAGGCTATATAAATAACACTCAATCGACATGGGGTCTTCAGGGTTAGCTCAGCCATATACCAACTTAACTATATAACCTATTCTCCCACCTAAATCCTAGGCCTTACTACCTATATCTCCATCTTATGCCTCACTATTTATCTCTCCACCTTAAGACCAACTACCTATCACAGCTTTAGGCCCCATGTCTTATATTTCAAGCCCTCGACCATATAACCTATCTTTTAAGCCCTAAGTCCCATGACCAATTTCAACCTACCTTTTCCTAACCATTTCCCTTAAAAAAATTTAACCATACCTTAGATATTTTTCCCTACACACTGGGAGAACTACATTGGCCTGAGGCCCTCAACTAGGCTATATAGGCAACACTTAGTCGACACACAGTCTTTTGAGACTAGCTCGACCATTAGGCTAGTTGACTAACTCAATTAGGGATCCAAAATTGGCCTTTTATCTTATTTTGGATTTTTCAAGGTCACTAACATCAGTGAACCCCATCAACATTAGTGATTGGTTCGACCCTAGGGACAAATAACCCACTTTTGAGTTTTTCCCTAAAAAATACCCCCAAATCCCTCCCAAATCCACCTAAACCTACCCAACCCCATTTTCTACCCCCTTAAAAGCATTTTTTATACCCAAATTTTAAATTTATCCTAAAATAAAAAATTAATAAACTTAAAATCAAATTCAACTCATAAAGGATCTTACCTCATCTCTCCATCTCCTCTAAGCTGGAATAACTAGCCTTTGTAGTGGGACACCTCTAGCTAGGTCCCCTCCTAGCTCTACCATCTCAATAGCACTCAGATATCTTTTTCTCTCTAATAAAATGTTGTAAATGAGTTCTAGTGGGTTGCTAAACCCCTTTTTATCAAGTTTGGTCATCCATCGATGTTGGCATCCTTGACCTAAGCCATCAACATCAACAATAGTTCCTATCAACATTAGCACCATAACCAACATTTTGTTGGAAATATTTTCATTGATGTCAAAGGTCTAGCATTATTGGTGATAAAGGCCCCATTGCATTTAATATTGTTTGTAATATAAATATCTTGGCTTATGTGAGTTAATATTTATTTAATATTAATGAATATATTTTTGGTTGCATATGAGACAAAAGAAGGGCCCATGGAGAAGTCAAGGAGCCATGGGGTAAAGACAAAAGAAGGATGGGACGCATTTTCACATGAAGAGTCATCTTGGGGAATTCTAAGAGTCACCAAGTGAAGACAAAAGAGGAAGGGCACAATTTCTCATGAAGGGACACTTTAAGGAATACGAAAAGTCACCAAAGTAAAGACAAAAGAGGGAAGGACGTTTTTTCTCATGAAGGGTCACCACATGACTTTTCAAAGGCAAGGATATGAAGGGTCATACAAATTTTCCACCATTTTCCATGAGGATTGAAGGGTCACAAAGGGGGAAGGCCAAAGGTCATTTGAAAATCTATAAATAAAGGCTTGAGAAGCCATTTGTAAGTATGGAAGATAGAGGTTGATTTGATATTGTAATATCTATCTTAGAAGAGAAATTGTGAGAGATGAATATGATTTGTATTTGTTATATCTAGCTTAGAAGAGAAAAGGTGAGAGAGAGGAAAGAGATGTTGTATTGATCTATCATTTGTTGAGATAACAGCATTGAGAGATAGGTGTGTGGTATACACAAAGGGGTTGGTGCTCCTATGGGTTGGTGCTCGGAAAAGGGGTTGGTGATCTTGTGGGTTGGTTCTTGGCAAAGGGGTTGGTGTTCCTATGGGTTGGTGCTCATGAATAGTAGTTGGGTTGGTGCTTGGCAAATGGGTGTTGTGCTCCTGTGGGTTGGTGCTTAGAAAAGGGGTTAGTGCTCATGAAATCTTGGCTTGCAAATATTGTTTGGGCTAGTGCTCATTCATATACTTGAGATTGTTCTCTGTGGTTTTTCCCACATTGGGTTTCCACGTTATATCTGGTGTCTCTCTCTATCTTGTGCAGTGTTTATTATTTGATTTTTATTGCATATCTTGAATGTTTGATTAAGTGGAATTTGGTTAAGGAAAAGAATTATAAGATATATGATATAATGATTCACCCCCCTCTCAGTATATCCCATACTTAACAATTGGTATCAGAGCAGGTTCCTTTTTGAAAAAGTTTTATAGCTTGAAGGTAGATCAAAAAAGTATAAGATGGCTAAGCAGCTAAAGAAGGATAATCAAGAGTTGAAATCTATGGTTGAGGATGTTAAGGAATAGGTGTGTATCTTGGATTCTAAGTTGGCTATAGAAGTAAAATAAAATAAGATATTTATTTAGGATCTTAAGAATTAGTTAGAGGTTGCAAATTCAATTTTAACATCAAAAGAAGAAGAGTGTAATTATTTGAAGGTTAAGTTAGGTTCTTTAAAGGATAATCATGAGAAGATTATAATCAAGGTTGAGAAAGATCATGAAATATTAGTCCAAGGAAAGAAGGATGCAAGTTTTGAAGGCAAATCAAAGAAGCTGATCAAGCAACCCAATGCTTTTAAGTTTTCAAATTATTTTCATGGCCGTTGTTTTGTTTGTCATCATGTTGGTCATAGGGTAAGAGACTGTATGAGAAGAAGCAATCAGTCAAAGGGAGATCTCGGTCACATTCAAGAAAAAGGTATGAGAAATATTGTTTGCTTTTGTTGTCATAAGGTTGGCCATATTGCTAAATCATGTCAAAATAAAGTAAAGATATCTTCAAAGTATGTCAAAGGTTATAGAGCCCCTAAAAGATATGAGAAGAGTCAAATTAAGGTTTGGAGACTTAAAATAGTAAAGGTTGATCAGGTTGAGTTTAAGAGTGAAAATGAATTACTTGTTATAGTAGATAAAAAATCAGATAAAAAGGATTGTGCAGAATCTCTTGTTACATTTGAGCATGAGTTTTGTCAAGATAAGATAGTTGCAAAAGTTGAGAAGATGAAAAACATCATAAATGATAAGGTTAGTAGGGCAAAAAAATTTATACATGCTTAAATGGATTCTAGAAGAAAAACACAAGAATATCAAGGAAGAAATAGAGGAGATGTGGGAATCTCCTGGGATTTGTTTCTAAGACCCTTTTGTGTGGGGTGTCTCTTCTAGGCTTCAAGGAGACACTTTTAAGAAAAAATTGAAGCATGGTGGATGATTTTGGGTCTTGGCTATGTTGCATGACAAGAAGGTGAGTTGAAAGATTAATTTGTATATCTTTTGAGTGAATATATTTTTGAAGAAAATATTGCACCGGTGTTAAGGTTTGAGGTTATTAGAATGATTCTTGCATATGTAGTGTTTAAATTTTTTAAAGTGTTTCAAATGATTATGGTCACAAGAAATTATAATGTTGAAAAAGAGCTAACAATTTCAAAAAGAAGGAAAAGGATACTCATGTAGATTCAATCAAGGAGGATCAGAGTTTCAAAGCTCCATTCATCAAGAAGAAGGCTCAGACATGTTCATGGTAGAAGAAACAACCTAAAGATTCAATGATGGTTCAAACAGCTCTGCATGTAAGAGGTAAATATTATCCATGGTTAATTGATAGTGGATGTTTGAGGCATATGACAAGTGATAAAAGTAAGTTCAAAACTCTAAAGAAGATCAATGGTGGTACAGTGAGATTCAGAGATAAAACCACTTACAGTATAGCCGAAAAGATATCTTCTCAAAGGCACAATCAAAGGATACATTCAAAGATATGCAACAAGAGTTGGGAGTAATTTATATTACTTCCTGCCATTGATGTTTAGCATCATTTAAGGGGGAGCTAAGTGTTAGCTCCAGGTAGGCCCTTTGCCATTAATGTCAAAGGGGGAGAATAATAGGTACAAGTACAGGTGTAGAAAATAGGTATAGGGAATAGGTACAATTTGCTACATTAAGGCGGAGTTACTGTATGTTTTTAGATGATAGTATGTGCAGGTGGTAGGATGTGGTAGTTTTAGGATTAAGGTTGCCATCAATGACAAAAGCGGCGATTGTTGGAAATATTGTCATTGATGTCAAAGGTCTAGCATTATTGGTGATAAAGGCCCCAATGCATTTAATATTGTTTGTAATAGAAATATCTTGGCTTATGTGAGTTAATATTTATTTAATATTAACAAATATATTTTTGGTTGTATATGAGACAAAAGAAGGGCCCATGGAGAAGTCAAAGAGCCACGGGGTAAAGACAAAAGAAGGATGGGACACATTTTCCCATGAAGAGTCATCTTGGGGAGTTCCAAGAGTCACCAAGTGAAGACAAAAGAGGAAGGGCACAATTTATCATGAAGGGACACTTTAAGGAATATGAAAAGTCACCAAAGTAAAGACAAAAGAGGGAAGGACATTTTGCTCATGAAGGGTCACCACATGACTTTTCAAAGGCAAGGATATGAAGGGTCATACAAGTTTGGCACCATTTTCCATGAGGATTGAAGGGTCACAAAGGGGGAAGGCCAAAGGTCATTTGGAAAGCTATAAATAAAGGCTTGAGAAGCCTTTTGTAAGTATGGAAGATAGAGGTTGATTTGATATTGTAATATCTAGCTTAGAAGAGAAATTGTGAGAGATGAATATGATTTGTATTTGTTATATCTAGCTTAGAAGAGCAAAGGTGAGAGAGAAGAAAGAGATTTTGTATTGATCTATCATTTGTTGAGATAAAAACATTAAGAGATAGGTGTGTGGTATGCATAAAGGGGTTGGTGCTCCTGTGGGTTGGTGATCACAAATTATTACTGGGTTGGTGATTCTATGGGTTAGTGCTCACGAATTGTTACTGGGTTGGTGCTCGAAAAAGGGGTTGGTGCTCTTATGGGTTGGTTCTCATGAATAGTAGCTAGGTTGGTGCTCAGCAAAGGGGTGTGGTGCTCTTATGGGTTGGTGCTCATGAATAGCTATTGGGTTGGTGCTCAGTAAAGGGGTTGGTACTCCTGCAAGCTTGGCTTGCAAATATTGTTTGGGTTGGTGCTCATTCATATACTTGAGATTGTTCTCCATGGTTTTTCCCACATTGGGTTTCCATGTTATATCTGGTGTCTCTCTCTATCTTGTGTGGTGTTTATTGTTTGAGTTTTATTGCATATCTTGAATGTTTGATTAAGTGTAATTTGGTTAGGGAAAATATTTATAAGATATATGATATACTGATTCAACCCCCCTCTCAGTATATCCCATGCTTAACACATTTTCACCCTTAAATTAGAGTTTTCATCTCCAACCATAACCTTTTGGACTATACCATTAATCTAGGGTAAATTAGAGATCATGTATATCTCCCTAACCATGAAAACTAACTTAGAGATCACATATATCTCCCTAACCATGAAAACAAACCTTAGAGATCACTTAAATATCCACCCATGATGACTTTGACTAGAGATCACAAATATCTCCTTGGCCATTGACCCTTTTAAAAGTAACCTTACATTTCTTATCTTAACTACTTATGCTACCTCATTATAGTTGGCTATTGTATACACACATGTATATTAGGTGCTTTGGATCATGACCAAGATAGTCCTATCACCTACAACCTTTTATTTTTACCAAGGGCACTTCCTACCTCAGATACTTTGAACACATGGACCATTGGAGCTAAAAAATTGACCATTTTAATGTTATCACCTATCACTTACAAGATATTATTTGGTTATTTCTATCTAAGTCTTCCTCACCTTTACCTATTCTTGATTTTGTTAACTATAAATCATAGTAGGATATGCACAAGCAGTGATACCACATTCTCACTCAATATCCACCCACCCAATTCACTCCTTATCAAACTAGTATCTAATTCTAGTTTCTCTTCCATCAATTCCCATTTTGAGGGGGGATACCTTATCCAATACCTGAAGCATCCAACTCCTATTTTTGTCTTGCAACTTGTCAATATAAATTACAAGACAAAAAGTGGCAAATGTGGACACCAAAATTATGTTACATACGTGTGTAAATCCTTATCTCAAAACCCCACCTTGAGCCCCTTTTAATAATTAACCTTCATAATCCATGTTTTTACCCCTCACACATTTCATTAATTTAAAATATTTAATTAAGATAATTAAGAACTACTTATGCCACCTTACTTGGCCACCTCATCCTAAGACTAATTCGTAGCCTCTGAGTCACCTCAAGACTTAGTCCCCTAATCCTAACTACTCATGACTTTTTCTCACCCCAAAAATAAATTCCTAACTAACTAAATCCTTTTTAAACTTGCATTTCTACCATTTCCTAATGGATACCACACTTAGCATGAGAAAGAATAGAAAATAGGCTAAAAATAGCCCTTTTACCTATTCTTATGCCACTGGCATCGGTCAACCCATAGCTGACGTCAGTGGGATCACTAACATCGATTACTTAAGCTAAATTCTAAACTAATGTTTAGGTCAGTATAAATTATAAAAACTCAATTATCCACATATAGGCTTTGGCATTCAAATTTCTACATTTAGGCTTACCATTACTCTACACAAGTCAGTCTAGATTAAGAATTGATATACTACATAGATCTTGGATTTTTTTGAATTGACAACACACACTTGTTTTTGTATTCACCTATTTCTTCAACATTCCTCATTAGAGCCATCTATCTAGCACCCATGGTTCATCCATTTCATCAAGTAAGTATATATTTATGTTTTGGTAATTCTTTTAAATAGTCATTTTATAATTACTTTACATTATTATTTCTATCATTTTACAAACATCCCAACTCTCCCTGTAGAAGATTTGTAAAAATCCTTGACCTATTTTCTTCTACTCCAAACATACCAAACTTTTGTCTAGACTCACTTAGTCTTACACACTCCCTTACGACTCTTCCTAACCTCATAAACCAGACCAACATCCACCTCCTAGCTCAAAAAAGTCTCTTGCAACCCCCTGAGAACTTACTGCCCCTACCAACATTCGTCACATAACTGGAATCGATAATATAACCAACACTAGTATTATCCTTGTTAGGTGACCCCTTATCCAACGAAATCACAATTGATTACTTATTTATAAGCAATTAAACACGGAATTATACTAGAATGATAAAGTAACTAGAAACTTGAGACATCAAAGAATTTGAGAGACAATACACACTCTTGTATAAGATATTAATAGAAGAAAATACAATAAGGAAGATGCCACTTCTTCCTCCACCTCAAAGGCTTGCCACACCTCAAGACCTTCTTCCCTCTCTCTCTTGCTCAACACAACAACTCTATAGCCTAAGTTATTATCCCTCCTTGAATGCTTCAGCTGATCTCCTTGACCTTACACCTGTAGATCTCCTTGACCTTGCTTGCTTCAATGCTTTTACTTGCCTTCTTGATCATTACAATACATGCCTCATGGGTCTTTAAATAGAATCCCATGGTTACAAAAATAGAAATCTAACTACAATAATTAGACACGCAGCTCGTGACTATAATTAGTCATTTGACATGCAAACACTCGCTTCACTTAACTGACTATTTGTCAACAGCAGTTTTGGAATGCACAAGCGACCGACGCCAGTCCCTGCTTGCCTGGTGTTGCCGACATCGGCCGACTCTCTGCCATCACCTATTTCCTTCTCCACTATCTGTGACCGACGTTGGTTATACTGCCAATGCCGGTTCCTCTAGTTCTTCAACATCCTCTTCTTTGTGTCTGCAAATAGTTGAAGCTTTTAGCTCCACACCCTAACAATCTCCCACTTGGAGATAAACAACTGCTACTGTACTTGTACCTGTACACCATCTATTTTGTTCCTTTGGCTCTGTATCCCTCTTCAAAGTCACTCTTGAAGACCAACCACCACGCAAACCTGTGATGCTATACCTGTCACTTATGCCAAAAGAATTTTGTTGCTCCCAAATTCTTCATGACATACTTCTGAACCAACTCTACCCTTAGCTCAGAAAACTCCATGTATATGAAACCTTGTAAAAAGTAACACAATACAATAACAAGATAATGTAGCTAATATTATCCAACCTGGTAAAGATAAAAAACAATGGTCAAACCTCCATTGTCTAGCAGCTAACTCAAGACCATATACCATAGCCTTCTGTCTCAGATGTCCATCCACTCTCTTCTCTAAAACGGGAATCCATCCCTCTATCCAGTGCTTCCTTCTAGCTAACAACTCTACCAACAAATACCTGTTTGGCTCTACTCCAAGGACTCACACTCCTCATCCATGTCAAGCTCCCATTGTTTCTGGATTCTACCTGCATTGCTTCTTCTATCTTCCTAGTTCATGACTATTAGTAAGCAATATAAAGAAGGCGAACAAAAAATATGAGGTTCACATACATTTTATGACCTCTATATGGGTGTTTGAGACTCCTTGACAGCTAACTGTCCACCCATCATCTGTTCCAGTGACCAATCTCGGCCATCTCCCAGTCTGCTCCTGACTGATGTCGGTTCCTTGCACTGACCCTGACTGTCGATGTCATTACCCCTGGCCAACACTGGTGTCCCCCCTGCTGACATCGGCCCTGATGACCGATGTCAAACTTCTCCTGCCTGACCTACCAACCCTGCTGGTCTGCACATGACCGATGTCGATGTCTAGATGACCAACGTTAGTTCTAAGTGACTGACATCAGTGCCTGTGTGTTCCTATGAGTGATGAATTCTTCATCCGCGAGCTCATCTTGGATCAGATCTCTATCCATACTGCCCTACTCAGATTATTCAATGCCTGTAACTATTTTCTGGCCTTCATCTCCTCCAAAAACACCAAGACTTCCCTATTCTTGTCAAAAGCATCAAATTTCCTTTTCTTGCAATGAACTATATCTATGCTTTCTGAATCTGAACACATACCTTTTGAATCAAGAACGTCCATTCCCTTCTTATTCATGTGACCCAGCCTATTAGACCACATCTTCGAATCTACAGCTGAAGTAGATAAACCAGAAGTAGAATCAGTAATACAAGTAGATAAATAAAGAGTACCTACTTTCTTACCTCTTTCTAAAACAAGTGCTCCCTTGGTAACCTTCCAAGAGTCCACTGTGAGGGTTATTGTGCATCCCTCATCATCCAACCTTCCTATAAAAATCAAACTCTGCTTCAGAATTGGAACATGCATGACCTCCTTCAACACCCATGTGATGTCAATCTGCAATCTCAGCTGCACTTTCCCTTTGCCAACTATCTGACAAGGCGTACCATCCCCTAATTAGAGCACTCCAAAGTCTCCCTGTTCATACTCATGAAACAAATCTCTATTTGGGGATGCATGAAAAGATGAACCAAAATATAAAATCCATGATCCTACCTGACTATCCAAAGAAAGTATGAGAGCATCCTATACCATGATATTTGCATCTTTTGTTTCTTCTTTACCTTCAAGTTGATTCTCTTTATCTCACAACCAACACTCCTTCTTTGTATGTCCTTTCTTTCCACAAAACCAGCAGGTAATACCTTTGGACTCAGATCTCCTTTCCGACCTTGATTTCCCTTGCTCAATCTTCTCCCTTTGCCTTCCCCTAATTTTTGCACTTAGAGCATTCCCTGATGATTCACCTGTGCTTCTCCTACATATTTCCTCATTCAAGATCACACTCACAACATCATCAACTTTTAAGATTTTAGAAGAAGATGCAGAATTACTTAATGCCATAACCAAACTGTCCCAACTTTCAGGCAAAGAACATAAAATCAAGAGAGTCTTTACCTCATCATCAAAAATAATATTGACTGAAGCTAATTGGTTTACCAAACCATGGAAATCACTGAGATGAGTATGTACCAATCCACCTTCCTGCATTTGAAAAATAAATAGCTGCTTCATAAGATATACCTTATTAGAAGCCGAGGGCTTTTCGTATAAATTCGCGAAGGACTTTATCAACTCTTCCATTATCTTGCACTGTGATAAGCTAGAAATCACAGACGATGCAAGGATCAACCTTATGGAACCGAGAGCCTTCAGATCAAGAACGTTCCATTCTTCATCCTTCATATCTATGGGTTTGCATGCAACCCCACCCAATTGCATGCAACCCCACCCAATGATAAGTACAGATCCTTCTAATACAGATAATCCTCAATCTGCATCCTCCAGTGATGATAATTCTTGTCGTTAAACTTCTCCATTTGTAGCTTACTTTCTTCTACCATTGTTGAACTCCCACTCAATCAAAAAACCCTGTGAATGACCTGTAATCAAAAAATAACCTGCTTCCTGCAAACTGTAGCTCTGATACCAACTGTTAGGTGACCCCTTATCCAATGGAAGCACAATTGATTACTTATTTATAAGCAATTAAACATAAAATTATACTAGAATGATAAAGTAACTAGAAACTTGAGACAGCAAAGAATTTGAGAGACAATACACACTCTTGTATTAGATATTACTAGAAGAAAATACAATAAGGAAGATGCCACTTCTTCCTCCACCACAAAGGCTTGCCACACCTCAAGACCTTCTTCCCTCTCTCTCAAGAATAAGTGCAAGAAAAATTGGACTGTCATCCCTATGTAAGTTTGACACTTCCAAGAATAAGTGCATAGCTTGGTAGCCCACTCATATATCTTCTAACAAATATTTTTAGTGGTAGTACTTTTTTATTCATAGGTAGTCCTCCCTAGCTAAATAGAAGTGCTCAACATCATCTAGATATGGAACACAACCAATCTAGGTTATTTACTAATCTCTAATCCCTACCCTTTATCTTTGTTTCACCTTAAACATCAAATAGATTCAAAAATTAGTGAAACAGGTTCCTTTGTTTCACTCCTTGATGGGAATAGAGAAGTAGATGATTGGTAGGTAGATTGGATAGGTGGTAAAAGAGTCAAGGATCTTAAATAAGGTTCATCCAATAGATCATACTCCTTGAAAAGGTCATGGATGATAGTTTGGAGAGCTTTACATTTCTCTGTATCATGCCTTGGGATCCTATGGTAAAGACAAATCAGATTGTCATTAAGTCAGGTTGGCTTTTGGTGAGTGGGATCAAAAGGTTTGATTAGTGGTGAGCTAATGGTAGAAGCTTATGGGAGCCTTTATAAAATAGTTGTAAAGGATTTTGATAAATATTATAGAGGTGGTGGAGTTTGGATTTTTGGTGTAGGAACCTCATTGGCTAAATACTTCTTGATAGGAGGTATGGTTGGTGGATTGAGCTTGGCTGGTAGTTTTGAAAGAATTGGCTTAGCTATAATTAGTTTAGGAATTGGTGGTGTAGATGATGAGTGTTTAATAGATATGAAAGTATATGGATAAAGGTTGGCAAGCAATGATCATGAACTAGAGAATTGGATTATTATAGCTGGATAAAGGGGAGATGGTTTCTTAGAGGAAGAGTAAGTAATGGGAATGGTGAAAAGATATGGTCCTGAAATAGAAGGTAAAAGTGAAGGATTCTATATGGTCCTTTCTCGAGGTTATGGTCTAGGAAATCCTTCCTTCTTAATGGGATTAATTGGATTGGTTCTTAGTTGGGTTAATGTGGTTAAATACAATCTCAAAGGAGGGTGAACAAGATTTGGCATGGGAAGGATCCCCAAGTTCTTGATTGGCTTGATAAAAGAGGCATAGGGTGATTTGAAAATTTTAGGTGGGGGTAATTGAGATGGTTCTATGGTAAATTTAGGAGGAGTGGTTGGTGTATTTGTAGCAATAGGATTGAGAGTGAACTCTAGTGAAGTAGAAGGTTTGATTATATTTTGATACGAGAGTCCAAGCTGATGCCAAAAGGTGGCTCTATTAAAGATAGGTTGGGAGGTGAATTCCAAGCTTTGAACTAGCCAAGAATAAGGTTTATAAATGGGTTTTATTCCTTGATAATTAATTTCAAAGCTCAAGCCCTTTGGGGAAGAAGGAGTGGTTTCATTGTTGTTATCTTTGGTAGAAGGTTCCAAAGGTAATGATTAGGTAGATAGGGTATTGTCTCTTGGGAAATGGTTTTCAAGGGAGGTATAGATAATTATGTAATTGGTATGGTAAGGGTAAGGGTTTCAAAAGGAAGGGTTCATATAGTTTCTTCCTTGGTTTGATTGTTTAAAGAAGTAGGTGGATCTTCTATTTGGCTTGGAGTAGTGGATGAAATGGTTATCTCCTTGGGTATTTCCATCATAAGAGGGGTAGATAGAATTGTGGTTTCATCCAAGGAAGTGGAAGGGATAATTTTTTCCTCCATTTGGGCATCAAAAGAAATGGGTGGTGCTAGTTTATTTTCCTCTATTTGGGTGATAGAGGTGATGACTTCTTCAATAGTGATCACATTAATGATGACATTAATTACATGTTCCTCATGTGAGTTGGAGGATTTAGGTTGAATTTCATGGTGTTGGATTGAAGGTGGATGATTTGGGAATGGTTTTCAAAAAATATAAAGAGATTAGTTGGAAGGAGCATTTGCGTTATCAAACACAAGCTCCCCTTTATCAATTATATCCTAGACAATGTTATTAAAGGTATTGCATCTATCGGTATCATGTCCAACAACTTGATGATAATCATAATGATCATTCTCATTTTACCACCTAGGAATGGGGTGAGAAGTATTAAATTATTAAGGAGGCTTGATGGGTAGAAGTTGGATTAGATTGTATTTAAGTAGTTGTTACAACATCGATGTATAAGATTCCCCAATTAGGGTAAATGGTTTTGAAGGAGATCGATTTTGGGCATGGTTTTGGTGATTAGAAGGATTTTTGGTTTTAGGTGTTTGGTTGATAGTTGGAGGAGGTGTGGTTTTGAGAACAACTGAGTTTGATGATGATTTTTCTTTAGAACTGGTTGGGTTTGTGGTTTTGGTGGAGGATGACTCAGTGGATTTGAAACTAGAATTTTTATTTCAAAGCTTCAACTTCCCTTCATCAATAGCATGGTTTTCCAATTCGTAAGACATAGTAAATGCTTCATCAAAGGTCTTAAAGGTTTAGACTTGGAGAGTTGGAAAAATGTGTTTAACATACCCTTGAGAGAATAATTCAATTAATTTGGGTTGGTATAATAGGAAGGTGAGTTAATTAATGAGGCCCCTCCATCTGGTAACAAAATCAATAATGGATTCATCCTCAAATTATTTTATGGAAAATAGGTTGATAATGGAAACCTTTATAGATATGCTTACTAAAAAGTGTTCTAAAAAGGTTTGTGCCAATTGAGAGAAATAAAAGATAGAATGAGTGAGAAGGGCACTATACCAATCAAGGGTGACCTCAAATAATGACATGAGAAAGGTTCGAAGGAGGAGAGTGTCATCATAAGTGATTAAGTAGAAAGCATGATGGAAAGATCTTAAGTGTTGTTGAGGATCCTCTTTACCTTGGAATTTAGAAAATTTGGTTAACTCCCATTGAGAAGGATAAGCATGAATGGGTATGGAGGGGTGGATAGGATAATTATAAATTTGGTTATAAGACAAAATATTGGTTGAGGTAGAGATGGATGACTCCAAACTAATCATTTTATCCATGAGCATTTTGACTAGATCAGGCTAGGGTTGAGAAGCCACAAAATTAGGAGGTACATTTTGTTGGGGTTAGATTATGGCAATGTATGAATAGGCAGGAGATGGTACCAAAGTAGCCAATACTGCTAAGTGGTGCCAAGTTATTGAGATGGTGGTACATAATAACCACTTGGTATGAAAGGTTGGGTGGAGGGTGGTATATAATCTTGTGGGTTAGGGACATATTGGTAAGTTGTCATAGACACTTGTTGAGGAAAGAATGTGGTTGGTATGGTTGAGGTAGGAGGAAGTTGGGAAGGTTGAGTTTAGGTAGTTACCCTAATGCTAATTAGGGGAGGGTTTTGAGGTATGAAGAGCACTAGGTTTTCAAGTGGGACTGTGGTCAAGGGATTGATTGCAATAAAAGGGAAGATAAGATTCAAACTAGAAGATAATGCCATAGTAGATGAGGTGTAGGTGGCTAATGGTAAGGTTGAGCCCACATGGGGTGTGACAGGAGGTGTTCAGTTAGGAGGGGGAAGGTTGGTTTGAGTTTGGGTGGATGGGATGTTGGAAAAGGCTTGAGTTAATGGTTGGGTTGAAGTGGTACCTACCATAAGGTGGGCTGGCATTCCAAGAGAATGATCAAAACAAGGAACTAAAGTAGGGGGTATGATGAGGTAAGGTATTAAGGTAATGGTGTAAAGCAAATAGATTATTGTCAAAAAAGGTAGTAAAGTCTAGATTTCCTTCAAATATGGTTGGGATTATAGAAGGACAAGGTGGTGGAGGGGAATGGTGATGGTGCAGAATAAGGAGATTTATCAACATCTAAGGTATAATCCATGGATGAAGAAGAAGGTGGTGGTTGGTTGTCTTTATTTTTCACTTGTTGTCTAGTTAAAACCATATGAGAAAATAGGAAATGTTATTGTGATACTCACACCTCAAATAGAGATCAAACCCAAAAGAATTCCAAATCAATAAATACATATACTAAGAAGTGCCTTTTAACCTTAGAATTACTTTTAAATTGCTTTTGGCTTATGCCTTAAAGAGTGTGATAAGGGAGGTTGGCATGAAAATGGGTACTAAAGAGGAAGTCTATGGATAGTTTTAGGTTGTTTAGGTGCTCAAAAGGAAGATATGTGTTGAACTTCAGTATGTGGCTTGGTGATTAGGCCTACCCCCTCACTTCACAATCTCACAATGATAAGGGTGTTAGGTGCTTAGCTAAGATATATTGAGTCCAGAGTTTATACTCCACCAGAAAGATGATTTGGTTCTCTCCTTGGTGGTGAAATCTAAGTGGGATAGCTAAGAGGGGGTAATGTTGTCACCAGGTGATGAAATCCTGATTGATCCTTATCTCAATTATTGTTTTGATGTTTAAATTATTTTCTAGTTCAGTCTTGTATGTGATAACAAGTGTGAATGCTATGATAAGATTAATTTTCCTCCTAAGTTAATAGGTGAACTAAAATTATGAAGCAATAAATTAATGCAAATGGTTGCTTTTTAAGCCCAAAAATAAATTATTTCATTCGATGAGCAAAAAATTAAGGAATAAAGGGAATTAGGTCCCACCAAGCATGCCAAAATGTTTCAATTATTTCTTTCATTTCTTAGTTTTGAAAGTAGATAAAAGAAACTACTATTAGGGTATGTAGATAAATACTTGGTAGAATGTGTGTGTTGATGACTAGACAAAGTGGGAACTCCTTTTTTGTGAGGAAGGACTACCCACAATTAGATCGCACTATACAAACTCCTTTGTTAGACAGGTATGAAGGGTAGATTGCCTAGTAATGCTAGATCCAAGAAGAAAAAGATCCCTTAGATGGTTGTTAATTACTCCCATAATGATAGAAAAGTTTTGAAAATATAATTGGGAGATGATAAACTGATACAAACATAAATGCATATATAAATAAATAAATGATATATCTATTTGATATAAAATGTAGCAATGATAGGTCAACACCATGCACAAATGCACCAAGGTTAGCTTCAGAGGGTTTGGGTAGGGTCTACAGGGAGATCAAGAATAGAAATAAGGATTTTATTTGATAAAAAGGGAGAAAATAAAAATCTATTATTTTGTTCAATAGTGATAGTCAGTGATCAAGGTGACCAATGATGATTGGCTATGAACAATGATGGTTAGGTAACTAATGATGGTTTGGGTAACCAGTGATAGTTGTTGCTAACCAACAATGGTTGCCTATAAACTTTGGTGAATTTTAGGATGGAGATTAAAATTTAATAGATAATGGGTAGGAGTTAGAGTGTGGATTCTTGGGTGAAGGGTGGTGTGTAGGTGAATAGAATAAAATAGAAGAGCCTAATAAGGAAAGGAAAACACTTAAAACTAAAAGAGGATACCTATGTGATTTAAAGTGAATAATAGTTTAAGACCTAAATATATTTAGGTAGCATAATAGTACTTGAACCTTAAAAATTTATGTGGATAGATCTTTTTGATGATAAGTACCTACATAAAGAAAACAAGGGAGCCTAGATGCAGAGTTTTTAGATGCATAACTCTCCTAAGAGCCCTATATTTATATCACAAAACTACTAAGTAAGAGATAGAGGCCTAAGGGAAAGTTGCTAAGTTAGGAGGAGATGAATTTGCTTATTTTCATTAATCTTTAAAATTTGGCATTAAATCAATTTTCCATTCTATAAGATATTAATCTTGAATAAAGCTGAAAATGCTTTAAAATGGTTAAGGAAAGTTTATGACCCCAACTGCGATGGTTAGGGTCAACCATCAATGGTTACCTTAACTGAAGATAGTTAAGGGGCCATGAGAAAATGGGTAAAAAGGTCATTATTTAAGTGATCTATTTAGGGAGCGGGTATTTATCATGATGAAGTTGTAAAATATTGCTAGCAGACTAGGTGGTCCACTAAGCGAAGAGTCGATTAAGGGTCCATAGGTCAAGACAAAACTAAAAACTATCATGGTGTAGTTTTCAAGTGTCTACAACAAGATCTCAAATGATGTCTCTTCATAATAATTTTTTTGGTTATAATTATTTTGTTGTGAATCAAGAGGGTAAATAGAAGATTACCTTTACTACACAAAGAGGCAATATTACATTTAACAGAGTGCAATTTGCTTTAATGAATGCATGTGCCATTTTTAAAAAGGCTATACACATATCCTTTAATGACTTAATTGGTATTATTATCCAAGTATGCCTTGATGATGTCACTATGAATTCTAATAATAGAAATAAATATGTTGATCATCTCCCTAAAATATTCAAAAGATAAAGTAAATATGATATTTAAATTTCAAACTGTATTTTTTTTAGTAATAGAAGTAAAGCTATTAAGTCATCATCTCTAAAAATGATGTTATATTCACTCTAAATAGATTAATTCCATTAAAATTTTAATAGCTCCTAAAGACCAATATTGTATTAGATTATTTTTTGGTAAAATTAAATATTTTCACAAATTTATTATTGATTTTACTGATAAATCTAAGCATTTACAATTTATTTTAAAGAAAATCAATCTTATGTTTGGGATGCAAGATTTGATTCAACATTAAATAATATTAAATATTTAATTATAAGTACACTTTTACTTATTAAATTAGATATAAACAAACCCTTTATTCTATACATTAATACTACTATAAAGGCCATAGGTGTTGTCATTACTCAAAATGATGAAAATCATAAAGAGAGGCCTATCAATTACATGAACTAAGTTATGAAAGATACCAAAAATAGGTATCCCTTGATCCAAAAAAATGTTTTATCTTCATTATTTTTTAAATAAACTTATATATATTTTAATGGGAAATAAAAGTCATATTTTGATCAAATATTCCTATATTTTCTTATCTTTTGAAGCAACCAACTATTTAAGGAAGATTAGCCTAGTGTATTATTCAAGAGTTTGACCTTGAATTTGAAACATCTGAGACTATCAAAGGAAATGAATTATCAAATAATTTAGTTGAAAACATGACCTCTAATATAATTTTTTCTTCAATTGATGACTCATTCCATGCTGAGTCTCATTTTAAAATTATTAAAGTTAGTGATTTTTCTAAATAGTTTAAATTTGGCCATGAAATGAGTGAATGGAACTATTTGTTTCCTCAATATTATTGGTGCCATGATTTATTTTAATACTTCAAAAATCAATCTTGTCTTGACAATTTAGCTTAAAATCAAAGAAGATCACGTTGTTTACAAGCTTTGAAAAAAATTTAATTAGATAATTTTTTATTTGTAAGAATAAATATGGTGTTCTTTTAAATTGTTTAACTCATGATCAAAATCAGAATGTCCTTATAGGATGTCATGGAGGTAATTGTGTTGGTCATTATGCAACAAAAAAAACTTTCATACAAAATCTTACATGTAAGTTATTATTGGCCTAATATTATTATAAGTTAGTTCATGCTTTTATGACTTGTCAACTTTTTATTGATAAAGATAGACTACTTACAATGATTTTTAAATGCCATTAATCATTAAAAAAAACCTTTTACCAAGGGGGTTATTGATTTTATTTCTGATACTTACCCTCCTTTAATTCATCACATACATATTTTAACAGCCACTAATTATGTAAGTGGCCCGAAGTAATAGATTTGAAAAGTTCTATCATAGCTAAAGTTATTTCATTTTTCAAAACATTTTTTTTGTATAGATTTAGTGTTAATTATGAAATAATATTGGATAATGGTCCTTAATTTATTTCAAATGATTAATTAAAACTTTTGAGTCATTATTTAATTATTTCTAGTCATTATTATAAATACTATCTTCAAAGGAATGGACAAGCTGAGTCCACTAGTAAGAATTTCATTTTAATTTTTTTTTAAATGGTGTTTGCTAAAAAACATGATTGGATTTTGAATATATTTGAATCATTATGGGATGATCACATACTAGTGAAGGATGAAATAGTCTATTCTTATTTCATGCTAGCTTATAGATTTTAATCCAATTTTTCAATAGAACTCCAAATTTCTTTTGCTAGAACAAATCTTTAATATTTAACTAAAGATATAATATTATTGAGCAAAGAATCAATGATATATTATCCCTTAATGATATTAAATCCATTTCTTTTCAAAAAATAAGGAAAGGATAATGACAAACCTAAAAAAAATATTTAATTAATTTTTTAATAAAAAAAGTGTTTTAAAATTAGTGATTTGGTACTATAATGGGATGAATCGCATTAAGAGTTAGCTAAGTATCATAAACTTGATTCAATTTGGATTGGTCCTTATAAAATAACTATTTTTATTGGAAATAATGTTTTTTTTAAGCACAATGATTGAGAGGGGGGGTGAATAAATCTTCAAAACCTTTCATTCAATTACACTTAACCAATCATGAACCATTCAAACAAACATATAGATCTAGTAAGCATAAGAAACTATCCAAATAAGCATAAAAAAAACCCTTAAGGGGAAGAAAACCCATTGATATATGCAAATTTAATACAATCTTATAAAACAAAAACCACATTTAGTGAAGCACCAACTTCACATAGAGCACCTACCCCAACTAGCCAAGTACCCACTTGACTAAGCTTTAGAAAACACCCACTTTCAAGGATGCACAACCCCCTAAATGACTCAAAACCAACTCAGCCACTTAATTTTTTTATCACCTTAATAAAACTATGTTTCTCACACAATAGATGATGATCACATTTTTTATCTCTTCACACTCTTTAACCCTCTCAAACTACCTTCTAGTCTTATTCGCTCAATTAGGTCTCTTCAAGACTAATTAGTTCATATGACCTTAAATTTCATACACATTAATCTTATTAAATATTCATGATAGTTTTTATACATCCATTTGATGGTCTAAAATACCTCCTTTTATTCTTTAATCTTCTTCTTCATTCACTTCCTTTAAGCTTGCTCAAATAGGCTTAAAACTACCTTGTATATATACCATTCCTTGTTCATATACCATTTAGTTATCCATATATACTTTCCCACTTATATTGTACAAAAAATTAGAATTAATAAATTTTATAAGTAATAATAAATCATTACATTACATCGGTCACAACTTAAATAGACCAAATCCTTCTTTGGGTCTTATGGAGACCTAATTACATTCGACCTACTTTAGGATACATTACCTTATGACCCCTTGAAACATTCTATAGCTCTATACATAGAATAATATTTTCATAAAATAATAAAATAGGCCTTATCAAACATCCTCTGAACACCATGACACTTCTTAGGCCCAATCACCACTTGAAACACTCCATTATCATTGTTCACATTAGGCCTTTGACATAGAAAAGTCTATCTTGAGTAACTAAAGATAACACATCATTTAGCCACACAAATATGACAATAAATAAATTATATAAAATATAAATGACCTAAAAAACATCACCATATTTTCTATACACTTCCATTAATGAAATAAGGGCTCAAGAACACCTTTGTAACTCACTCACTTAGAACTACCAGTTTTCCTCAAAGACCAGTTATGGTGACTTTAAACTCCAACACCTATGTAGATAGATTCAAATAATCTTGATGCATTCAAAATATTATATGACATCCTCATAACATTCTCAAACACAAAACTCATATGGTCTAATATCAAAATATTTTAGACCAATCTCATGACCTTATATCATACTATCTTATCTCAACTAGATAGGTCAACTTGGATTCAACTTTTTAACCTATTACACTGACTTCAAAGATTTTCCAAATCATGAATATGAATTTCAAGTCACAAAAAATATCACCATGATGCTTCACTCTTTCATGAAATTACACTCAGATCTATCTTTTCATCATTGCAAATTTCTCACTTAGAACTACCAAGACTGTTAAAAAACATAGTCATGAAACATTGACCTTATAACACATGTTTATGGAATTTAAAAGACATCCAATGCATGAAAATGATCCTATTAAATATCCAAACCATATTCAAATATAAACATCATATGGTCTAGTGGAAACTATTTTAATTTGGTGACCTCATTACATGTTGTCACCAAATATTGCACTTTAGAAGAGGGTGTTCATGCCTCTTCCAAATTTGGACAACATGGGAGCACTTTCAGGTATATGGGTGTACCTATAGAGGAAGTGAGCCTCTAGATTTAAAGGGATATCTCCATGAATGTATCTTTAAAATCTTATTACCTTTCTAATTCTTTTTTATGGGGGAAAAGGGTTATAAATTACATAAAATAAACCTATTCTAAAAGGGTGATGTACTAAGATGTCTTCCACAAGACTATTATGCTCTATCATGAAGAGACAAGACACATAACACTAGTCTAAGAGTATTATAATGTAGTAGCATTAGTGTTTTGAAATAAATGTGAGATGCACGAATACTTTCCAAGGTAAATAACACCATAGATCAATTGTAGATACTAAGGCTCATTATACACTTAAGACAAATTTGTACACTTGACTACACTTCATATGATCTTCTAGGTTTAAATCACTTGTATCAAACATTAAAGGACTAAGAGGAAGCAAAGATAGATGAATATCTCTTAACTATTCACTATACATCTCTTCACACACTTTAACAAGATGATATATGTGTTGGTTGATTATTTTGTCGATCAGCGTACTGATAAATAAAATAGGTCTGATTAGCCAAATTAGGAAGATTGGTCATCCAAATGTGTATGTTTACCACATCAAAAGGGGACTAATCTCTCCTCTCATCAAGGGGAGGTTCCCTACACACACACACACACACACACACACACACACACACACACACACACACACACACACACAAACACACACACACACAGATATATATAAACAAAGGATAATACTCAAGGGTAAGATAAATCATCCATCTCTCTTTTCTCAAAGATGATGAGTGCAAATCAAAGGAAAAAACTCAAGGGAAATGATAGAAATCACTCTTCTTTCAGAAGTACTATTTAGTAAACCACAAGAATACTCCTGGTAGTAATTGAAAAATGTAACCAAGGACGTAGTAACTAGCAAATTGAGATGTAGCACAAAGTCTCCACCTAAATTTCCCAAGAGTGAGATATGAAGGACAATGAGGGCACAAAGTTGTCCCAAGGTCCTTTACACAGAAACAAAAAGAAAACACACTAAGGCAATTATGGGGGCACAAAGTCTCTCCACAATTGACTTCAGGACACCTTCCTGACTACTTTCACTAATTTTGCTTATTGAATTAAAGGAACATAAAATATATTAAGGAAAAAGACATAAGAAGAGTTTCCCCAACAACAAAGATATCACATCACAAAGTCTGAAAAGTCACTTGATTTCTTATTCCAATAACAAAATATGATCAACAATCTAAGCTCAAAGTCTCAATAATGCCTTTCAATTTGGGTAGAGTTTCATTTTTGATTGTCAAAGAGAGAGATCCTTTTTACAATAAAAGAGAGTCCCTTATATAGCCTCTTCAAAAAGGACTTGGGAATAGTAACACATCATGTTGCATTGAATTTTGTTAAGAAGATAGGCTAGAATTCAGGGGCATCTACCCATTTTCTTTTCTCAATGTAGAGAAACAAGTCACGCTATTGAAATTTTGAATCTTTTAATATCCACCTGACGGTATACTTCTAAAAACATATATGATGTGTAAATGTTTCTGGTCCTTCCTCATCATTCCTCCTTTTCTAGTTAATTGAATCGGGTCCTGGATTCAATTTGATGCTATGTTCCTTAGTTGCTTCCTACTGATCTTGGCCTTAAATCCTTTGAATTCATTTGGATCTAAAGATTTAAACTTACAAGGATCAATGGCTATTTCATTGTTGCAACTTTGACGTCTACAGACACATCACTTTCCTCAACAATTCCTTTAGCTTTGTCTTTTAAGCTTTCACAAAGGGAACCTGCCCTTCGAGGTCCTTTAGCGGCCTTTTGTCTTCAGAGTCCTTCGGAGCTTTCCTATGAACTTTTTTCATGGACATTTTCCCTAGGCTTTTTTCTGCGGGCATCTTCCTTGTGGACTTTTTTCATGGGCAAAAAGTTTGCAGACAATTTCTTGTGGATAAAAAGTCTGCAAGAATTTGTTTTGTCTTTGGCCTTCAAAAATTCCTTCAAGCCTTTTTTGATCATAGCCTTTCTAAATTCCTTCAGACTTTTTGTCTAAAGGAATTATGCCTTAGGCTTTTTCTTGAAGGAAATACCTTTGTCTTTTGGCTGCCTTGAAAATGAAATCTTGAAGGGTGCTTTTTTCAACCAAGTGCCCTCTGCAAGGGCACTTGTCTTTTGGGAGGCTCTCTTGAACTTTTGCATTGAACCACTCCTTTGAACCGACCATTGAACGAAGATTTGAACCAAAATAGTTCAAGCCGATGAACCCTTTGATTGAACCAAAAGCCATTGAACCGTTTGATGAACTGACTGAGTGAACCACTTGGTTGAACTAACTGGTAAACCAAATTTGGTTCAATAGTTCAATGGTTCATTCCCTTTGATTTGGCTAAGTCCTTTTGATCTTGATTGAACCAAATCTATTGAACCTATTAAACCTTGAACCCATTGAACCTTTGAACCAAAGTGTTTCAATGGTTCAACGGTTCAATGGTTCAATCCTTGGAAAATCCTTTGATTGAACCTAACTGTAGAAGCCTTTGAACCTATAGAAATGAACCTACCTACAGAGTCCGTAGAAACCAAGTCCATAGTTTCAAGCCTACAGAGTCTGTATATTTTTGAGAAGCTTGAAAAATGAGGAATTTGAATGCTCAGAACAAATTTTGTAAAGGGAAGAGACAATTTTGGTTTGTAGGACCAAAATAGTTCAAATGTTGTCCCAAAATGAGTGATATTTTTTAGGGGACAATAGCTGGCTCCAGTTGGGGAATTTCTATCAATTGTAAAAAAGAATTGAAGGGAGTATAATCCAAAATCTCCAGTGTCTTCATGTGTACCATTGGGCTATGGAGTCATGTTACCCAGAAATGAAAGGTATTAAAAATAGAAACAAACAAAACAAAATAGAATTAAAGACTATACAAATATACATATGTACATATACAATGATCTGATAATTCAAGAGTTGAAGTGCTTCAGATGTTGCCCATTGTGAGGTAGAGAAAAGAGTGTGCCATCTTGATATTTCAATAGAAAGCTATTTTCACCAACGTGTTGATGAATTATAAATGGTCCTCTCTAAAGGGAGTCAAACTTTCCATGCATCCCTTTTGGTTCTCTCCTTTTGTCCCATAGCAAGAATTGATCCCCAATCTAGAAATCATGATTTTTGGCCTTCTTTTCAAAGAGTTTCTTTACCAGAATTTGATGAGCAGCAATTCAGTCCACCACCATGGTTATCTATTCATCCAGCTTAGTCAGGCATATGATTCTCTTATCAAAAGAGCTTTCATATGTTTGACCTTCAATTACCTTTGCCAATTTCAAGGCTGGTAATTCTAAGGTGATTGGTATCTCAGCATTGATACCATAAAGAATTTGAAAAGGAGACATACCAATTGCCCTCTTTGGTGTGATTATGTCTGCCCATAGAGCATCTACCAATGCTTTATGCCATGTCCTTTGATTGTCATGTGCTAGCTTATTGATGATAGTTACCAAGTTTTTATTGCTTGATTCAGCTTGTCCATTCCCTTGTGGAAAATAATCAGAAGAATGGGAGAGTGTAATTCCATAATGGAAATAGAATTGTGTAATCTCCTGAGAGGTGAAACAAGTTGCATTGTCAGTAACAATTTTGGTTGGAACTCCAAACCTAGAAATGATATTCTCCTTGAGGAAATTGCATACAACTTTTGAAGTAGCATGCTTGGTTGGGATTGTTTCTACCCACTTGGTGAAATAATCAGTTGCTATAAGGACATAATCATGTCTATCACTTGAAGTTGGGTTTATAGTCCCAATAAAATCAATCCCCCATTGCTAGAATAGTTCATCTATGATTACTAGCTTGAGAGGCAGGGCAGCTAACTTAGGTCTTCCAACAAATTGTTGATAGAGTTCACATTTTCTCACCCACTTATATGCATCTTGGAAAAGAGTTGGCTAGTAATACCTGGCTCGTAGAATCTTGTGAGCAATCACAGATTCAAAAAAATGTCCTCCACAGGCTAGATTGTGGAAATATTTCAAAATTTGGCTTTGCTGCTCTTTGTCTACACAGTGAAGGAATACTCCATCTATGCTTCTCTTGTACAAGCCATTGTCCCAAAGGACAAAATTGGCAGATTTCAACTTGATAGTCCTCCTTTCTTTATAAGACAAATGAGCAAGACATTCACCATAAGTAAGGAAATAAACAATACCTGAATACCACTCATTGGTAGTGGAGACAAAAAGTACTACTGGTGTATCTTCCACTTTAACTTCTACATGTTGTGTATCTTCTGGCTTATTATCAACAATTAATTAGCATAAGCCTTTTCCCCTGACTAGCTTTATTGGCTTGATGTCTAGATTGAACTCTTGGATCTTTACAATCCAATTGCCTCTTTTTATACCAAACTCTTACTGAGTTAATATATATTTTACTTGTAGGAAAATTAAGCTCTTGAATAGACTTGACTCTATCTGAGTCAATATTTATGCCTTCTTTAGACACAATGTGTCTGAGGAGTTTCCCCTCTATTACTCTAAAAATAGACTTCTTAGGATTCAAGGAAATACCATTTTGGTAGCAGCGCTCCAACACTTGTTGTAAGTGACATACATGATCAGATTGATGCTTTGAAAAGATAGTCAAGTCATCAAGGTATACCATTATGAATTTACCTATCACATATTTGAAAGCCAAATCCATTGCTCTCTAAAAGGTGGCACCAGCATTTATCAAGCCAAAAGGCATCCTTCTATATGAAAATGTACCCCAAGGTATGGTGAATGCAGTCTTGTGTTGGTCTACTTCACCAACTTCAACTTTTTTATATTCTGAGAAGCCATCCAATATTGATAACATTTCTAAAACTGTCACCATTTGAAGCACTTGATCCATGATTGGCAAAGGGTAATTATCTTTCAAAGATGACTAATTCAAATTCCTGAAATTTACACAAATGTGAATTTCACCACTCTTCTTCCTTACAGGCACTATGTTTGCAATCCATGTGGAATCATGGATTGGGAAGATGATTCTAGCATTTAACATTTTTTGTATCTCAGACAGAATAGTACCTAATATTTTTGGATTGTACTATCTAGATTTTTGCTTATAAGGCATTGATTTAGCCTTGAGAAGAATGTCATGATGGATTTCATCAGGTCTGAGAGACTTCAGGTCATCATAAGAATATGCTAAGACATCCATGTATTGATGGAGTAAAGTGGTGAACTTGAATCTTTCTTTAGGGGTGCAACACTTACCAATGTTAACCATCTTGGGATTTTCTTTAGTAGTCAGATTTACTTGATCGAATCCCTGAGAGAAACTTGAATCTAATTGTTGTTGTTTGATGAATCTATCATTCTTGCCAAATAGTTTCTTAAGAGAAACCAAGCCTTTGGGAATTTTATTTCCTTTCAAATGTAATAATTCTTCATTTATATCTAAATTGGATTTAGAGGCTGATTCATACTTTTGAGATTCACTACCTTTAAAATGTAATTGTTCAAAATTGTCTTTTCATTATAGGAAGGCAATGATTTGATGATCATCATTGAATACTTGCCAATGCTCAACATTGTCAGGAACACTTGGTCTATAGACAAGCTCAATAGTATACATGTCTTCTTTAAAATCTAAGTGTAGAACTAAAAGAGTTTTTGAAACAACAAGTGCATCAAATCTGTCATTAGATTCCTTGGGTATGGCAGAAATGTTGAAAGCATCAAAGCTTTCAATTTGGTCCCAAACTAGGTTGTGATAGTGGCGTAATATTTCATTCTTGGTTTGGTATAAGTTCCTCACTTAACAAACCACTAATTTAGCATCCCCTTTGGCATGAAAAAAGTTGATGCCTTTATATTGAGCAGCCTTCAATCTAAGCAATAGAGACTCATATTCAGATGTATTGTTAGTGTTGCTAAATTGTAATTTGTAAGATAAAAGAAACATATCTCCTTGAGGAGATATCAACGCAATCCTAGCTCTCAAACTGGTAGAGGAATAGCTACCATTAAATTCCAGAGTCCATACCTCATCATATACTGATCTTTCTTTAGACTTTCCTTTATTAGAGAGGGAGGGTCCTTCATCTATATTACAACCTAATAGTTCTTCTGCTATTCTAGTTGAACTAATTTCTAGGTTGACACTTTCAAGCATTTTATCAGATGCTTCATGCACTTCATCTGTAGATAGAAATTAATTACCCATACCTAAGGATTCAAAAAGAATTTGAGCTTTAGGGAATGATGTTTGGGTGACCACATATTTTGCCTCTTTTTTAGGGAGCAACCTCTTCATTACACCTTATATAGAGATCCTTGCCTCAGATAGGTCCATGCTTAGTTTTTCTCCCACATCCTTATAAAAATTTCATCCAAGAAAAATTCCCATAGGATGCTGGGACGTCAGCCACCAAGACAGTCATCTTGATTCTCTTGTCTGGAAAGGCTTCAAATGCAAATTGGGCATCTTTGATTTGCCCTAGCAATGGTACTTGCTTATTTTCCATGGAGAAACATCTCCCAAACATCTTGGTCAGTGTGAGGCCCAGAGACTCAGCTACTTTAGTAGGCATTAAATTATTAGATGCACCTGAGTCTATAATACAATTACTTAGCTTGTGACCATTTATTAATAGGGAAACATAAAAAGGTTCTATTTTCCTAGGGGTAGCTGGAGGAGTAATGACAAGATTATTCAGAATAGGCATGTTCTTTAGAGAATTAGGAGTTACCTTTTAGCTTTTTGTCCTACAGGGATTGTGTGGGTCTTGACATATTGGACCAACTTATTAAATTGATCAAGATTAGATTGCAAATATTCAAATTTAGACATTTGTATTTTTTTCTTTTTGACATGATCAATTATGTCAAATGGCTAAATTGAGCTAGGTACAGAGGAAGGTATTTCAACCTTTTGAGTTTTAAGAGGGATGGGACGAGGGATAGTTTGTGATATTGAAGTAGAAGTTGAAGGTGAAATTGATGTATTAGCCTTTTGGATGATCACTAGATCTTTTGACTAGAAAGGTAGAGTGGTTCCACGCTTAACAATTGTAATTTCTGGTTGAGGTTACTCTTCTATCTTCCCTTTATTAGCTTGCTAGATTGATTGGTTCTTGGACCTAGTAAACACTACATATGATCCATCAAAATCTTCTCCTTTGCTTTTGGGTTCATCCTGGTAGTTCAAAAAACCAATGTGGGAGTCACCAGCTAATTCTTCTTGATTTTCTATAAGGAGATCAGCGTCATTTTCTTGATTCAATTTAGGCTAGAAAAAGAACTCTAATTCTGCTTCAAGATATCCCATTGCTAAATTGTTTGGAGGAGCTTCTAGGCAAGTTTCCCTTGTGGGGGATTCTTTCCCTTGATTCCTAGCAACATTGCCCTGATATGACTGATTTGGGAATGTCCTTCTTGGCATATCTCTGTATGAAGGAGTAGAAGACATTCCTTGCACCATTTGCTTTTTGAGAGCAAGTAACTCATTTGCTAACTTCTGCACCATTGGATATGTGGTTCTTGTAGATGAATATTCAAAAGATGATGAAGGTCTATTTCTATTTGGATCTCTTCTTATCTTCCCTGTTAAGATGAGATCATCTTCTACCTCAGTGGCCAAATGTTGAGCTACAATAAGATCCATTTGACCAGCACATCTCAAAAGAAAACTTACTTTAGGTAACTGAGAATTAATGAAGAAGTGTTTGAGATTCTCAGCTATAGGTCAAGCAATTATAGGAATTCTATTCCTTAGTTTGTCAAACTTGGCTATGAAGTCCCTCATTGGTTCATGAGGTTATTTCTTGATCTATGTAAGTTGAGCCAGAAGTGCATGTGCATATTTTATATTTTTGAATCTAGATTAAAACTTATCTTTGAGGGTATTCCAATCAGTTACTGACCGAGCCTATAGATGATAAAACCAATATATAGTAGCACCTTGTAATGTTTCTACAAATAGCTTGACTGCTACATCTTTAAATTCTACTCCAATTACGCCACAGGCTAAGCTGAATGCTGTAATGTGTTCATCAGGATGAAATTTCCCATCACCATAGAATTTGGGGGAATTCTTCTTTGAACTACATGGAAGCCCATGTAGAGGTGGAGTAAGATTGAGAGGACCAAAAGCATTATCCCAAGGGCCTTGAACTGCCATTATATGACTATGAAAAGGTGGAATAACAAATCTTAGAGGGGTAATTATTGGCAAATATTTATCAATAGTAGAAGTGGATACTTCATCTGGAAATGGAGATCTGACTTTAGTAGGAAGAAATCTCTTAGTTTATTGGAGGTGAGATGGTGAAGGAAAAAGATCAAAATCACTTTGTTGTACCAACTTGAATATAGGGTCAACGATACCTTTAGCCCTTTGGCTTTGTGTATACCTTGAATCTGTCAGATTGTGAAACAAAAATGGAAAAGAATTGACCTTGCTTCAGTTTGAATCTTGAGGCTTTAAACTACAAGTTCTTTCCCAGTTAGGGTGGAGGTTAATGGTAAGGCTATAAATGGATAATGGGTTATATCCCCAGTGGAGTCACCAAAAACTGTTGGTTGATTATTTTGTCGATCAGTGTATTGATAAATAAAATAGGTCTGATCAGCCAAAGTAGGAATATTGGTCATCCAAATGTGTAGATTTACCACATCGAAAGGGGACTAATCTCTCCTCTCATCAAGGGGAGGTTCCCTATAGATATGTTATATATATATAAACAAAAAATAATACTCAAGGGTAGGATAAATCATCCATCTCTCTTTCTTCAGAGATGATGCATGCAAATCAAAGGAAAAACTCAAGGGAAATGACAGAAAGCACTCCTCTTCTTTTAAAAGTACTATTTAGCAAACCACAAGAATACTCCTGGTAGTAATTTCAAAATGTAACCAAAGACGTAGTAACTAGCAAATTGAGATGTAGCACAAAGTCTCCACCTGAATTGCCTAAGAGTGAGATACAAAGGACAATGAGGGCACAAAGTCATCCCAAGGTCCTTTACATAGAAACAAAAAGAAAACACCCTAAAGGCAATTATGGGGGCACAAAGTCTCTCCACAATTGATTTCAAGACACCTTCCTGACTACTTTCACTAATTCTGCTTGTTGAATTAAAGGAACATAAAATATATTAAGGAAAAAGACATAAAAATAGTTTCCCCAACAACAAAGATATCACAACACAAAGTCTAAAAAGTCACTTGATTTCTTATTCCAATAAAAAAATATGATCAATAATCTGAGCTCAAAGTCTCAGTAATGCCTTTCAATTTGGGTAGAGTTTCATTTCTGATGGTCAGAGAGAGAGATCCTTTTTACAATAAAAGAGAGTCCCTTATATAGCCTCTTCAAGAAGGACTTGGGAATAGTAACACATCATGTTGCATTGAATTTTGCTAAGAAGACAGGCTGGAATTTAGGGGCATCTACCTATTTGCTTTTTTGAATGTAGAGAAACAAGTCACGCTATTGAAAGTTTGCATCTTTCAATATCCACTTGGTGGTCTACTTCTAGAAACATATCTGATGTGCAAATATTTTTGGTCCTTCCTCATTATTCCTCCTTTTTTGGTTAATTGAATCGGGTCTTAGATTCAATTTGATGATCTATTCCTTAGTTGCTTCCTACTGATCTTGGCCTTAAAGCCTTTGAATGCATTCAAGTTTGTAGATTTAAACTTACAAGGATCAATGGCTATTTCATTGTCGCAACTTTGATGTCCACGAGCATGTCACTTTCCTCGATAATTCCTTCAGCTTTGTATTTTAAGCTTTCTCAGAGGGGACCTACCCTTTGGGGTCCTTCGGTGGCCTTTTGTCTTTGGAGTCCTTTAGAGCTTTCTCACAGACTTTTTTCGTGGACATTTTCCCTGGGTTTTTTTCCATGGGCATCTTCCTCATGGACTTTTTCCATGGGAAAAAAGTCTACAAACAATTTCTTGTAGATAAAAATTTTGCAAGAATTTGTTTTGTCTTTGGCCTTCAGAAATTCTTTTGGGCTTTTTTCAGTCGCAGCCTTTCCGAATTCCTTCAAACTTTTTGTTTGAAGGAATTCCTTCAGACAAAAAGTCTAAAGGAATTATGCCTTAGTATTTTTCCCAAAGGAAATCCCTTTGTCTTTTGGCTTCCTTGAAAATGAAATCCCGAAGGGTTATTTTGTTAACCAAGTTCCCTCCTCAAGGGCACTTGTCCTTTGGGAGGCTCTCTTGAACTTTTACGTTGAACCACTCCTTTGAACCGACTATTGAACCAAGATTTGAACCAAGCTTTGAACCAAGCTTTGAACCAAAATGGTTCAAGCCAATGAACCCTTTGATTGAACAAAAATCCATTGAATCATTTGATGAACTGACTGAGTGAACCGAAGCATTGAACTGCTTGGTTGAACCAACCATTGAACCAACTTTGGTTCAACAGTTCAATGGTTCATTCCCTTTGATTTGGCTAAGTCCTTTTGATCCTCGTTGAACCAAATGCATTGACCCTATTGAACCTTGAACCCATTGAACCTTTGAACCAAAGTGGTTTAATGGTTCAACGGTTCAATGGTTCAAGCCTCAAAAATTCCTTCTATTGAACCTAACTATAGAACCCTTTGAACCTATAGAAATGAACCTACCTGTAGAGTCCGTAGAAACCAATTCTGCCTGCAAAAAATTCCATAGTTTCAAGCCTGCAGAGTCCATATATTTTTGAGAAGCTTGAAAAATGAGGAATTTGAATGCTGAAAACAAATTTCGAAAGGGGAAGAGATAATTTTGGTCTGTAGGACCAAAATAGTTCAAATGGTGTCCCAGAAATGAGTGATATTTTTTGGGGGATAATAATATGAACTCATACTAGATTACATTTATTATTCTATGGAAAATTACAATGTCAAAACCAACAAGGATTCACCATACATGGTGTGGTATTAGATTACAAAATCCAAAATGGTTTCTACTTATAGAATTTTAGAGAGAGGAGAAAAGAATTAAGTTCAAAGGTCACTAAAACACATGTCTAGCTAATAGAAGGAGTTACACTCATAAGAGGATGAATTTAAAAATATACCATGCAATATTTAATGGGATAAATGGCTCTCAAAACAAAAACTCCTAAAATGTGGCATAGAGCTCCTTTTGTTATGCACAAAAAATGGCCTTTCTTCATGGATGATATCTCAAGCATTTGAAACTGAATTAGAGAGAGTCAACATATATTTACTATTTGAGAGAGGTTGAAACATACTATGATAGTCATAATATGTTTTCCTAATTTCTATCTATCTTCTAGACATATGTATTCACCATCTGCAGTCATTCATTGATTCCCTAAACTTTGTTCTTTATATCTGGTAGTCATTGTTCATCTTAGACCTTGACTGAGCTTTCATGGTAACATATGAGTTTGAAGAGCTCTCTTTTCTACAAATTTCTTTGATATTACATAGTTACCCATCTAACATCACCTTTCCACATTTCTAATTTCATTCTAAAATATTTCTATCATCATTTAGACATGTGTTCATCTTATTCATCTATAAACTAGTAAAACCTGCTCTATCAATCTCCTCTAGAGTCTCTCTGCATTGAATTTCAATGTTGGCTATTGATCAATGACCTAAGGTCCCAATATTATGAAATTTGGCATTAATTCATTAAATTTGTGATCCTCTAACTTATTGACCCGCTCACACCATTAGATCTATATGTATGTCTGAGTGCCAATCATTGATCTATTGGGACCTATTGTTTAAACTCAACTAGCTCTTTATCATGGCTGAAATTTGACATTTGTGCTCCTGTAATTTGACATCTATGAGACCATCAATGATGTCTATGAGACCATCATTAACATCTATGCAACCATCACTTTTTAAACCCCAAATTTTTTTTATCTGAGTTTTATTTTAATGTCTGTGTGATTGTTAATGATGTTTACGAGACCATCAATGACATTTGCATGATTATCATTTTTTAAACCCTAAATTTTTTTACCATGTATTAAATTTGAAACTTTCATGAATGTCTTACCCTACATGATCAACTTTCCCAAAATAATTAGGTCCTTGGGACTTTTGCATCAGACTATTTATCTTGAACTATTTTTCTTGGACATTTTGTCTAAAAGAATTCTACCTTCATCAAGACTTATCTTTTGGACATTTTGTCCAAAATAGTATATCCTTAGCCTTTTTTATTGGAAAATTTGTCCAAAATAAATCAAACTTAGCTTTTTTCTATGAACGAAATGTCTGAAATAATTCTATCTTTAGGAAAATTGCTTGGATAATTTTTCTAACAAGTCCCCAACACTTAGCCAAAAAACCCAAAATAATTACACTGAAAGAATTATTAGCACTTAGCCCAAATACCTAAAATAATTTATACTTATTCAAAAAATTTGAAGAATTTCCCAAGTGTCATACATGCCTTTAAGCCCATAGTTTCTTCTAGACTTGTTCTAGCAACTATCACTTAATATTTGAAGCTCAAATGATTCCCTAAGGCATAAATAAACTTGTTCCATGTTATAACTAAAATTAAAACTATAAACACCATCCACTTCTATATATGACTCTAAAATGACCCCTAAGATATAAAATGACACAATAAATAAACTAGACAATGACCAAAACTAGAATGGCATATGAAATGATATAAGATGAACTACAACACACCCTATGGCATTATAATCAGCCCATATTTAGGATTTTGACTATAGGGGGGTTGATCCATTTTAAATTTGATAAAATGGTCAAAATTCTTGGTAATTTCCCGAGGGATACATGCTTGTTATTCCATGACCAATTTCCTAATCATATCCATTAGTCTATGGAGTCAGATGTATAGCAAGTTTGACACACAACAATAAGAAACGATAAGGATAAAACACAAAGCATAAACAGACATATGTTCAACTAGAACATTTATGGAACACAACACACACAAAATAAGTAAAACACACACCTAATCTAATATTTATAAAACTTAACTTTACCACTCAATTAAAAGGTTTCAAATGTATCCCATTCACAGAGATAAGCATATCTTTTCCATTCATCCATGCTAATTGGAAAGAATTATTTTTCTTACACTTGATGATGATATATGGTCCACTCCATAGAGTGTCAATTTTTTTATGTTTCCATAGTTTTGATCTATCTTTATCCCATTTCAACAATATGTCACCTTCCTAAGATGATCTTGGAGTTGCCTTTTTGTCAAGAGACCTCTTCATTAGTACTTGGTGATGTTCCATAGCTTGATGAGATTTCTCTCTAGTTTCCTACAACTCCATTAATTCTATCAATCTCACCTCCATTGGAGTGTTTTCAAGAAACTCTAACTGATGTGCCAATTCTAAGGCAAATAGCTCTTAAGAAATAGATAACCTGGCCTCTCTTCCATAAACAAGCATAAAAGGAGAATTCCATGTTGACCTTTTGGGAGTTATTCTGTCAACCCACAAGGCTATCTTCAATTTGTTATGCTAATACCTCTAATTATTCTCCAAGGTTTTCTTTATGATTCTAATTAGATTCTTGTTAGTTGACTCAACCAACACATTACCTTGAGGATAATAGTTGGACGAAGTACTTAGAAATATTCCATTACTATTTTCCCAATTAGTTGTCTTAGAAACCATAAAATTAAGAGCATTATCTAAAATAATAGGAGTGAAAAACCTTGTTATGATGCTCTCATATAACTCCAAGATAGCATTCTCATAATCTTCCTTTAATGATACTACCTCAACCCATCTTGTAAAATAGTCATTTGTTGTGAGTATCCATTTATGACCAACACTTAATGGGAGATTTATCATGCCAATGAAATCAGGACCCTATTGCATGAAAGGTTTATCAACTTGGATAGGCTTCAAAGGAAGATCTGTAAGCTTCTATTTTCCTATAAATAAAGCACATTGTACAAACCTTCTCACCTAAGCAACATATTATATAAAAGTAGTATATTCATGTAGCATAATGTAAAATATGAATAGATAGAAAGACATTTGTAAGATATGTAGTTAAATATTAAAATTTAGGTCATAAATAAATATAATTTGTTATAATTTAACATGTATAATTAGATTCTCATAACATATGCATGGCCACTAGGTAGAAGATAATCTATAATTTAAGAGTTTGTGTATAATGTATGTCATGCATCACACTCATATAATACATAAAATGCATATGTATTTTAAAAATAATATGTCATATACCAAAATATGTGATAAATAACATATTTAAATAAATGACTAACATCACATGTCATGCTCAGGTCCTAATTTTTTTATTTTTTAACAATAATTTGAATGTTTTTTATACTTTTACAATATTTTAAATTTTTGAGAAATTTTGGAATATTTGATTTTATGTGATTTTAATTTTCTTATAATATATCACTTTATGTATAATATCAATGTAAGTGCATGATCTTCATAGGGTTCATCACTGGTTTCCATTCAAGTGTATCCAGATGGTAAGCTCATGTGCCCAACTTTTTAGAAACTATGAATGAACTCAACCAATTGGTTTTAAACTTACCTTTGGTTTCTTTGTTTGCATTATTATTCTTCTAAATTTATTTTATTACTAAATACTTAATTTAAATTCATGATTAAAAATGTTTTTACCATATGTTTGTTTTATATAATATTGAATATACTTTCCAACAAGCATTTCTAACTCAAGTAACTATTTTTCTTGATACTAATTGTATTTAATGATGTATTTTAAAGATATCCTCAAATAAGGAATTTTCAATTCTAGATAAATTACACCTTTTATTCCATAAACAATTGAGTATGGTGTTACTTTTATTGGTGTCCACATGCTTGTGTGATATGCCCAAATTGCATAGATGATCTTTGTATACACCTAAATTTGCTTGCCTACATTATTATCACTAGTATTCCTATTAGTTGTCATTAATTCTACTTAATCTAGTTTATCCCACTAATTTTCCCCCACTTCTAATCCTTTATTTCATGTCCCCCATCAATATTTCATCATTCACTATCTTTATTCTATCCCACCAAGAATTAATTTATCCTAAACCTCCATTATTCTAATCTAACCCCACTTATCTATTATTTAGGAATTTTAAATTCCCATGACCCACCTAACCACATACTAAGCCTATTCCTAAGATCTCTTATACCCCTAGTCCCTAATCACTCACCTAATCCCCTATCCTAAGCCTAATTAATCCCTAAGAGGATTAAAAAATTAGAGGATTCTAGAATCCTCTCTATTCTAACCCCTCCTCTCTAGAAGCCTCTAAATCTAGAAGCTTCCAAGGAATTTTAAATTCCTTGGATAATTCCCATCCATTGATCTCCCTCAACTATGTTTAAATATTTACCATAGATATTTCACTCCTTTTTCTATTTAAACCACTCCTCTCCTCCATTGGATCCATCTTAAGAATCCATATCAAATCCATGCCAAACTAATCTCAAGCATTTATCTAACAATCATTGATCAAGCAACATCATTATGTCAAAAATCTGAGTCAAGGTAATCCTAATCCCAGTTTTTCTTATTTAATCTATTTTATTATGGTGTAGAGAACTTAGATTTAGGATTCTAATGTTGTTTTGAATGGTTTATTCATATATTTGCATTGAATTCTAATGGCTCTATCACTTCACCTTGTATTTTGATATTTAGGTTTCAAATTTACATAGTTAAATCCATATAGAGCTCAAAAACTCTACTAAATTTTGGTGACCATGGTGGGACATCCCTCCCAAACTAATATTTTTTCATCTTAGAAGTGTTTTTTTCTAGATTGTATGTTTGATTAGATCAAGAAAAATCTTAAATTTTTTGAAATTTTTTGTGCACAGGTCCAAGTTGTGATATTGCTCTGGTATTCAAAAATTTGTAGTCATTATTCTTTCCCATAAGTTGTGATTTTGTGCCAAATATTTAACTTAACCGCTAACTATTTTATCTAACTATGAAGGTTTTTGACCTTTTAACCATACCATGACTCAAAAATTGTGACCTTATCTTGAGAGTTATGACTTTGCATATAAATTTGTGATTTTTCTTAACCACTAACGGTCTATTTTTTAGGTTCATATATTTTGACAAAATCATGACTTCAAAAGTCATGACTTTGCCCTAGTAGTTGTGGTTTTATCCTATTAAGTTGATATTTTACAGGTTTTCATGAAAACATTAACATTTGACCACTAATCTGTAGGATTCACTCTAAATCTTCTATTTGGTAGGGACTTATTCTCACATAGTCAGACATATATTATTTTTATTTTATATTTTTATCCCAATGATTTCTATTTTGGCTAACCACATAACAAAGATTCTATCTTTATAGATTTGACTATGTGTGTGTAGGATCAGGAGAAAGATAGGGCATGATAATTATCTAAAGACAAAATAAGACAAAAAACTATCCTTAGCCTTTTCTTTTCATTTCACAAAACCAAAAATATCAAAATCCTAAGACCAGTGATATTGCTCTATGGAATCATGATATTGTAAGCCCACTAGTGATTTTGCACATTTTTGTTAATTTTGTCATTTTAAGTCAATTTTGACTCTTGCAGGTTATCTTTAAAATTCCATAAGGGTAGACTTATGATTTAATATACTATAAAATATATTTTTATCATATAAATAATTATAACTTTGGGTCATTTTATTAAGCACATAAGCATCCATTTGTAAAAACTAGTTTTAATCTATCATAGGGATCTATACATAAACATTTTTAAAATTTAGATAATCTATCATAGCTGGATAAATAATTTATCAAATAGTCAAATTTTGGGTATTTTTTCATTTATAACAAAATCACAAATCTCAAATTATAGCTAATAGTGATTTTATCTAGTCAAGTCATGATTTTGTCTAATAGTTATGGTTTCATAGGTTAACTGTGATAATTAAGCTAACCGTCATAAAGTTACAACTCACATTCTATGATTTAGCATTAGAGTTGTGGTTTTTTACTCTTTAGTTGTGACTTTACACTATGTAGTTATGATTTTTCACTAATTTTTGCCTTCAATTTGGTATTTTCAAGTACACTTTTTAAGTCATTTTTGTTGAATTTTTAGTCATTCTAGGCTTCCCACAAATCGCAAATTGCCTTTAGAATCTAGGGCTCCACCATTCAACCTCTCCCTATACCATGATAGGGATTTTACCCAAGGTGATACCCCTAGACCCTATAGGGGGATGCCTCCCCTAGACCCATATGTCATGGCCCGCTCATCCCAAAAGAATTATAGAGCAAAATCATGATTTTTTTAGGGTGTTTTTCTTAAGGCCTATCAAATTAACATCTTGTTTCTTGAAAGGGTAAATATATAGGCTATTTTTTCTTCATAACATCATATTTTTAGGTCATATTTAGTTCTAAAATTATGTCTTGCAAGTTTCCCCTCAATATTATTAGTTAAACTACTAATCCTTGTCTTACAAGTTACCACTTTTGAGTGCCAAATCAAAAAATACTAACTGTTTTCTTGTAAGATGCCCATCAAAGACTCATTTTGGCATTTTAAAATCATTTTTTTCATTTTTTTTCTTGTACATATATCTTTTTATTATATATATTGTCTTATTTCTTTGTCTTTTATATTCTTGTTTCTTATATATATCACACATAGGTAATTAATCAATTAATTAATCTTTTTTGTTGTCAATTTGTATCCCAAAGGCTTTGGTTGGTGTATGCACTCCCATTTACATTTTTATGGTGATTCACAGGAAAAAAAAAACCACCTATAAACCCCATTCCCTTTTTATTTTCTAGGGTGCTAGTGACCATTTATTTCACCACCATGCACTAGTCCAAAATCCATGTTCTGATAGAGTCTAAAAATTAGGAGATCTATCATTAGGCACCTAAGTAGAATTCCCCATAAATAGTTCCATGGAGTGAGGGATGGTTAAGATCCAAGATACAAGGTATTAAAACATCATCCTATATATACTTGGGCCCCATCAGACCTTTGTGTATATAAGGGACCCACTTAGAAACCTTTATGTATACGTAGATTAGGACCCTTTGACTATAGCATGTATACCTTTGTAAGAGTCAATATCAACTCTGAAGTAGCCATTGAGTGTGGGTGGGGTCGAGAGGGTTTAGTCAATTATATAATGGGTCATCAACCTAAAACCTCACCCAAGAATCCATTTTATGGTGTAGGAATTAAGTTACACTCCCTTGAGTTTACTAATCATAGGTTTTATGGTTTCCTTCTTACGTGTGGGTTGTATTAAACCCATGTTGTTTGTGAGCCAAGTTAGCCTTGAACTAAACCTATACACACCTATCTAGGTATTTACATAATATATCATATTTTATATGTTTACCTCATCATTTTCTCATCATCCTCTTGTACATACCATCTTGTATATCCTTACATTATCATATCTCCTATCTTGTCTTCATTCTATCTTAGTCTAGTCATCTCCACTCATCATTGATCATACATTATTACTCACATATCCTAATCACCTCTAGTCCTCCACCCCTTATCCCAGGACCACCTTTTATATATTTACCTTTTGTGCATATCATTTCATACGTACCTCATCATCCTCTTATTGCCTTTAGACTATCCTATCTCCCATATTGTCCTCATCCCCTTCATTATTGATCATGTCTTCCCATTATTAATCATTACCTCATCACTTGCATATCCTAGTCACCATCTTGTATATCTTTATATTACCCTATTGTACATATCTTTATTCTCTTTTACATCCTTTTATTCACATCTTATTTGAGATCCACTCATCATTAGCTCATCCCCCATACCCTACATATCTTAATCATATATCATCATCCACATATTATCATCAATTTACTCTATCTATAACATATCCTTTATCTTAAACTTGCCTTCATCACCCATCTAGTCTAATATCATCCTATCTTATCTTAGTTGGCTCTTTAGGTCACATATGGGTCTAAATCATCCCTATCTCATTCATCTTACCATTTTATCATTTCATCATTACCTACATATATTTTTCCATTATCTTAATCCCCTTATCCTTATCACCCTTATCACATAGTTATATCCCACCTCCTCTTAAGAAAATTAATCTAAGGCTTGAGCTAGTCTTCCTACTATCTATCCATATCATCATATCATCCTAATCCACTATTTCCCATCCTATTAGTCAGATCTCATACCCTAGTCAATATTTTGATAACATCTCATCACTTTATTAGTTTCAATTGAGTAAACCCATCATCAATTTAATCATCTCTAGGCCAATCATCATTACCTATTCATACCTAGCACCCATCATATTGTTATCTTGTTAGTTTTATTCTAGGCACCCATCAAAATCATCAATCCTTTTTCTAGTTGGACTACTAAGCATTGTTGATAGGTTATTAGCACCTATTTTACTATCAATCTGAAGTCTGATCCTAGTTTTTAATCCACTATTTGATCCCATCCTCATCATCACCTATCATACTAGCCTAGTCCTTGAACATTAATTTGTTCAAATAATCATTAGTCTACATTCATATCATCATCCATGTTTCCTCAAGGATTTGGACCTAGTTCTTGTAGACCAATACATCCTAACCAAAAAGAATGAAATCCTTTTATGGGAACTAGAGTTAGGTGTTCACCTACGCTCATACCTTGATCCCATTCACCCCAAATCATCATCCCATATCCCATAAAAATTATTATCAACATTCTTGATGAAATCACCCTAATTAATCAATACATCATAGAGAATAAAGATGAGTTATTCTTGTGGTTATGGAATATGTTTTATGTCTTTATTAATTATTTTAACCCCATGAGCCTCAATTTACCTCCCAAATAAGTTATTCATATAACCTTATCCTCATCCAATCCCCTTCCACCATCCATTCTCCCTATCAAAATCCCCTTAGTCCTAATTTGTACTCATCCACAATAAAATCTTCCATCTACTAATCATAATCCATCACCACTCCCTCATCCTTTATCACCCACCACCATGAATCTAGACGTTACTCTCATTGACCAATACATAGATGCCAAGAAGGATGAGATCTTCCTATAATTTCTTATGATGGGTGTCCCACTTCTCAAAGGTGTTGATCCCCTTCAACTCATTGCACTTGTTACCCAAGAGCCTTCACATGAGTCTTGCACCAATCCTCCATCCCTTATCTATGATCCTTCATCTATTTATTCCTCTACTAGTAAAGGTAATGATATCTTGGCCACCTTGTCTACTTCTAGTTCATACACCCATTCACATAAAACATTATCTAATTGAAAGTCCAATGCTTCCACATCTAAGTCACCAATTGAAATGGGTCCTTATACTCCACTTACCATATCATTAAAATCCCTTTTTAAATAAATTATCACCAATAACATGATGTTCCACCCAACCATATGACATCTTGATCCCACCAAGCCTAAGCCCTCCTAGTATAAATCAAACTGATAGTTCTTATATCATCAAACTTGGGAGTATTCCATTAACTGATGTTGAAATTTTTGAGACTATGTCCAAGATCTCATTAATCATGGTGACATAGTAATTGAGGATTAATTCCAAGATTCCATTATTGATCATGATCAATCCTTTCCCTTTCCAAGCCAAGGAAAAGATGCCATACCCATCATTTATTATCCCTCCATCATCAACCAATCCTCCATTAAAAAATAAGTCCAAGTCCCATAAGCCAAGTCCTCCAACATTGCATAATCCATTGTATGGACCTATCTTTACTCAGTCTATTATTCCTCACTCACCCATCACATCAAATACCCCCTAATGAGAGGAAATTTTTGAATAATCATTCTTCTACTATGATCATAAAGCCATGTACACCATAGTCATCATTAGAGATAATAAAAGTTTCATCTACATCAAGATCATGTTCTGCACTAATATCTAAATTTGATTCCTCATCAAAAATGTCATCCCTTATAGATATTGTAATAAATGATGATAATACCTAATATTTTAAATACACCCATAATTTTGATGACAATCAATCACTAGGTATATCTCTTGATCCTAATCAAGATGATGAAGTCATAATCAAGTTTTTACATTCTCTATTTGTCAAATATTTATAGAGTAGATTTGATCATATCTTAGATATGTGTATTAGTGATCCTTTGTATATTCTTGAGGAAAATTTATCTAACATTGAGGCTAAAGATCCTAGTGACCTTTATGAGTACTATTCTTCTCATTATCCCGTTAATCCATCATACAACATCAATCATCTACCTTGACTCCATAGTCCCTATATCCCACTCCATGAAGGGAATGAAGAGGGACATACATTATTGGATTCCCCTCTACATTTAATATCATGTGTCATAAATCCAAAATTCAAAGACCATATTCTATAAGTCATAAATCATAATCAAATCATCTTTGATCCTATCAATCAAAATAAAGTGAAGATAAATCTTTGACCTTATCCAAAACTGTCTTCCCCTATTGAAGCCCAATATCAAGCACTAGGGGACCATCAAAGTCATAATAATAATTATATATCAAGTCCAAAATCAATTATCACTTGTACAACCCAAAATTTGACACTAGGGGAAATCAAAGTCAAATCCAATTATCAATTCAAAATAAATTCAAAAATAATAATGATAATAGATCTGATCATCCTCTTAATGCTTGGGTCAAAGAATCAACAAATTAAAAGGTCTTGGATCCCTTAATCTCATGACACCAATCTCAAGAATGATCCAGGCATCAATTTAGGCGACAATTCGGGTGACAGTTCCACCCCAATTGATGACAGAACTTCCGGGAGCCATAACTTTTGCACCGTAGCTCCAATTGACTCGCCGTTTGAACCGTTGGAAAGCTAAGAATGAGGGTAACATCGTGAAATGGCATTGAGCTCTTCTCAATGAAGTTTGACCCCCGAAAACCCAACGGAAGTGCCTCAAATTTCAATTTTAATAGTGCTGTCTAAAAATAGTAAGTTTCTAAAAATAGTAATTTCTTGAATTATGTATTGTTTTAAATATTGGAAGTCGTACCACTTCATCTCCCTCGAGATTGGTGACCTTCCACATCCTTCCCATGCTTTCAAATTGTGTATAAAAGAAGAGGTAACCCGAAAGGTGAAGACAGACATCTCTTCCCAGAGATAAGCATATTTCTGTATTGCGATTTTGAGTAATACTACATCTCTTCTCAGAGAATTCATTGTTATTGTGTTATTTCTATATTATTGTGATATTTATCAACCAAAAATTCTGAGTTTTGGATCAAAGAATCCCCTCCACCATATCCAGTGGTGTGTGTAACTTTTGAACCCCTTTTTTTCTCCCATCCCATCATATTATCCATCTTGATTATATTCCTCATTCCCATCCTATATCCCATCATAAAAATCATAACATCATCCCATCCATACCATATCCCAAATCCTTGGGCAATATTTTCCATCATAGGGGTTACAAAGACACCTAGTTGAGGTGTTTGAAAGGTGATAACTTAATAGGCAATAAAGGCCACCAAGACATCTAGGAATCCAATTGTAGTAACATGATCTTATCATCACATATCTTTAGAATAGGTGTTAGATAAATAATCCATCAAATTCCCACCCATTTTATCTCACCCATCATTTAATAAATTGAGATGACATCATTATTAAATTCAAAAAACTCATTCATCCAATGGTGAAAACTGGACTTTTGGCACTTTAAGAATGTACCATGTTGAAAAATGGTTTCCAACATCATGGTAAAATAATTGATTATCCAAATTTTACCTTGACACTTGGGGGTATAATACATCCTTTTCATAATCACAACCATCCATCCCATCCCTTGTTAATCCCACTTGCATCATCTGCTATCATAACATACATCTTATCCATCATTCTATCCAATTTTGACCCTATAAGTGAGTGGAAGGTGTCATGAGAAATGTCCTCAAACCATCTTGACATATCTTCTAATAGACACTCAGGTAACTAAACATCTATTTCCTTCACAATGTGGTCATTAGTAATCCCTAGTCTATTCTTCCTTAGTCCTCATTTCCCTTTTCTGCATTACCCTCATCCTTTTGTCATCCTATCCATCATTCCTTCTATCCTCATCTTGGTTTATAGGCTTGGTATTACCTTTACTAGTAATCCATTTTTTATAGTGTATATACATATTCCAAAAATCCCTAAAAATTAAAATTTTCCAAAAGCCCCTAAAAATCATAAAACTTGAAAAAGACAAAAATAGTCCATGGTGTCTTATCTTATGCCTAATCCCCTAGTCACATCCATCTCCATATATTTTAGTCTTCCCATAATTGGATACCACATTCCATCTTGGATCTAAATCAGAGTGGTCAACCATCCCTCCATCTAACATTATGGGCACACATAACCTTGTCAAATAATTTAATCTCACACCCATCATTTCCTTATCAATGCCTCTTCACACCTAGCATCCATCACTTCACCTTTTTGCTAGTGTGGAAGGTACTTGATCCCATCATTGTCTTTATCATTGCCTCTTCATACCTAACATGAATCTTATCACTATTTTTATAGTATGAAAGGTATTTGATACCATCCTCTCCTAGTCTCCTTTCTAGATTGAAATATTTTAAAGTTTTATCTTTTGGTAATCCTTGGTCATCACTTTCCTAAACCACCTTCCTTCACCACTTTTTGATTTGATTTTAAGACCAAATCAGTATTCAAAGACCTTATCATGTCATCCATCCTTCCATATTAAACTAGGGGTAACACCTCATCCTAATCCCTGTCATGATCATCCTATCTAAATCCAAGTCCCCAATCAATCATCATAACCAACTTAGTCCAATCACTCATCCCATCCTTAGACAAGACATTGGAACACCACATGTAGATACTCATGTGTGTTACTTGTTTGTTCTATTTTAATTAATTTCATGTATTTTATCATGTATATATCTTATTTGTATTATGTTTCTATCATGTATTTTTATCTATTGGGAAATGAATAGGGATGTTATGAGGACACCAGAAGTACCCTTGAGGATGAAGAGTTTGCTAATTTCCCATGCACTTTGGAACCATGTCCCCTTGGTCATATTTATACCATGGGGAGTATTACTAAGTGCCATATCTATTGGATTACTTAGACTATGATGAGATTTATGATACATGTGATGGCTTGATCATAGACACCCTCATCATGTATATAATCATCTCACTATCCTTATTCCCATCACTAATTTAATCCTCTCATCCACTCATCATCTAAGTCATATCTTCTAATCGCTAACATTATCCTCTAATCACTAATTCTAACCATAACCATTATCATATCCTCTATCATTTATCATTTATCCCCAAATCAGAATTACATTGGCCTTAGGTATTTTCAAACTATGTAAGTAGTACTTAGCTACTTTTTAGTGCCCAAGGATAGCTTGACCACCATCACATCTCTCTCATATTGATCCCTTGAATATTTAATTGCTAGGGTAATCATCATCATCATCATCATTAATCACATTGTATCTCATTGATTTGATGTAATACAATCTAATTATTCTCCTTTGGTCACTCAATCATATCATTTCTTCTCTATCATCACATGCATCATATTGATCAATTTATATTTGAGTTACATCAATCATTAATCTTATCAAGTCATAATATTATCCTAGCCTATAGCTCTCCCTTACCTGAGACATTTATTGGGATATGTCTAAATATTATGGACTTTTAGTTTTATCATCATCATGTTATGGTAGATTCTCCCTTGGGATGTGTCGATAATCATGACCTAGTCATTTCTACTCCCCATGCATGTGTCCTTGCCAAGGGCATCATCAATATATAGCTCATTTCTCAAGTCAAATTCATCTTCTTCATCTTTTATCTCACATTTGGCATCCCATCCCATTTTCTATCCATCTTATCCCACCCATTTTTTCCTTTTTTGAGTGGCCATGTATCTCATTCTTCCCCACATGTCCCCTTGAGGGGGCATCATAGCCAATAATATAATTTAATAAAACTCATCCAAGACATGGTTTTTATTTAAAAGGCCATTAATCCTTCTAATTTTCTCCATTCAAAATTCCTTTTCAAAGAGGGGGAAAATATATGCACCTAAATTCGTTCACCTACATTATTGTCACTAATATTCCTATTAGTCAACACTAATTTTGATTAGTCTAATTTATCTTGTTAATTTATCCCCCCTTATAATTATTTATTTCATACTCCCATCAATATTTTATCATTCACTAACCTTATTCTATCCCACCAAGTATTAATTTATCCTAAATCCCCATTACCCTAATCTAACCCTACTTATATATTATTTGAGAATTTTAAATGCCAATGACCCACCTAACCACTACTAAGCCTATTCTTAGGCTCTCCTACACCATTAGTCCCTAATCACTTACCTATTCCCTATCTAATCCCCTATTCTAAGCCTAAATATTCCTTAAGAATATTTTATAATTAGAGAATTCTATAATCCTCTCTACTCTAACCCCTCCTCTCTAGAAGCCTCTAAATCTAGAGGCTTCCAAATAATTTTAAATTCTTTAGATAATTCCCATCCATTTATCTCCCTCAACCAAGTTTAAAACTCTACCATAGATCTTTCCCTCTTTTTTATATTTAAACCAATCCTCTCCTCCATTGGAGCCATCTTAGGAATCCATAACAAATCCATGCCAAACTAAATTCACACATCCATACAACAATCATTGGTTAAGTAACATAACAATGTAAAAAATTTGATTCAAGGTAATCCTAATCCCAGCCCTTCTTATTTAATCCATTTAATCATGGTATAGAGCACTTATATTTAATATTCCAATGTTGTTTTGAATTTTAATTGAATTATAATATCTCTATCACTTTAGCTATTAGTTTGATATTTGGGTTTTGAATTTATGTAGTTAAATCCATATATAGATCAAAAATCCTACTACAATATTATTATGCCAATCTATACCATATTTTATAACAAATTTTCTTAATATTTTAACAAATTTCTTATTTGTCACTTCTAATTGCCCATATACTTATGGGTAATATGGAGTAGACAAATTTAAAGGAATTTTGAATTTAGAACATAATCTCTTAAATATTTTAGTTTTTAAGGATGATCTATTACCTATTACAATGGACTATGGTAATTTAAGCCATGTTATAATATGTGTCATTCATAAGTGACATATGCTCTCTTATGTAGATTTTAAAGGTTTGGCTTTGACCCATTTTTAAAAATATCTTTTAACCATAATGATGAGCTTGTGTCCATCTGATGATTCTAGTCTTTTTTTATTATGTTAAATTCCTTGAGAAAAAGGTCCATGATGAGTCAATAAGATGTAATTCATGTGAAGGAGCATAATTTATATTATTATGATTTTGACATTGTGAACATAGTTTTGAATATTCATGACATTAATGCTCCATTGTATGCCAATAGTGTCCCTATCATAATAATTTTTAAGACATTCTTTGCCACTACAATGACATCCACATTCATTTAAACATCATGTACTTCAAGTAAGATTATTTTAGCTTCTTCTTGGTTTAAAATTTGAATTGCCTATCAAATGATATTTTAATTAAAATCCTCCAATTAGAAAATAATGATTCACTTCATATTGTAATTTGTGTTTATTATTGCATGTAGCATTTTATGGAATATAATCTTGATATATATATATATATATATATATATATATATATATATATATATATATATATATATACCATTCTAAATTTTTTGTGTTGTGATTAACTACCAATATTTCTAAAACATTTAAAGATGATGTAGTGACTGGAAACTATCTAAGTTGATAAATTAAAAAAAATCATGTTCATCATTTATGTCAATAGAAATCATGGAAGTAGTATTGTCCATTGCATCTGCATGCCTATTATCTTTATGGGTATGTTTTTTGTTAAAAATGTGTCAAAGTTCATCGTGAATCATCATACCATTTATTTATATGGTATTAAATTTTCTTCCCGAGTTTGATAAATATATAAAACCTAATTACCCACTAGCTAATAATACCCATATGCTTTTAGAGATTGGATTTGTAATGTGCCTATAATAGATAAACCCAATATTAAAGCCTCATATCTTGATATATTATTTTGACATGAAAATCTCAAGAAAAATATAAATGGCAATGAATGACCTTGAGAATTAATCAAGACTATCCTTGCTTCAAAACTAGTAGTACCCTTTTAGCCATAGAATTACATGTAATATGTATCATTATCAATATTATATGTAATGAATTCATTAGTAAAATAGCCATTAATTGATGATGTATCTAATAATGGAACTATTTTTAGATGGTTTACAATAATTTTTCATTTTAATGATTCTTGAGATATGAATTTTGAGTTTAATTCTATAAGTAGCATTACTCATTTGGCAATATGTCCTGATAAATGTGACTTGGACATGGAAAACCTTAAATGGGTCCAACTTTGTCATAATTTGTGTTTCATTATTAAGCATATAATTTCATATGTTTTATACTATGAATATAATATCTAAACATAATCATCCATTGTATTTTAATTTTTCTCATAATTGGCTAATGTGTAACTAAAGTAGTAAATAGTGTGTTTTATATGATCATTATCATATTATGTGAGAAAATATCCTAAGGCATGATTTATAGATTAAATTTACAATATAATAGGCATGTTTGGTATTAATAGCATGAGGAGATTTCTTGAGTACATATTCTTTAATTGCACCAAAACTTTATTGATAGATAGAATCCCATCCAAATTTATATCTTTCTTTAATAGGCATGTGAAATATTATGTCTTATCAACCAAATGAGCTAAAAATTATCTTATTGATTGAATATATCCTATTAGGGACCATAATTAATTTAATAATATTGAATAATTCATATTAATGATAGCTTGGATATTTTTAGATCTATTTCAATGCCTCTTTGAGATATGATATAGGCAAATAATTTTTTTAATGTAACTCTAAATATTCACTTTTTTGGATTTAGATGCACATAGAATTTATGTAGTCTTTCAAATATCTATAACATGATCATGTTGATGTTTTTATTTGTACATTAATTCATCCACATAATCTTCAAAAATATTGTGTATATAGTCATAAAATGTGTGTGTTGTAGCTCTTTGATAAGTGGACATTGCATTCTTTAATATGAAAAGCATGACAAAATATCGTAATATTTCCCATGGTGTGATAAATGATGTTTTTTCATAGTTTTTATGGTTAATATTTTTTATATTGTATTTGTAAAAACCATCCATAAATGACAATAATTTGTAATTATCGATAAAATCAAAAATCACATCAATGTTTGGTAATGGATGATGAGCCCATAAAATGGCTCATTATATCCATAAAATAACATAATTTTTATTACATATGAAGTGGATCTAAATGTAGTTTATGAAATTATGGTTTTTTTAGAATAAAATAGAAATTATATATAATAGTTGCTTTTATAATTCATTATTATCTATTGGTTGGCTATTTCTAATGATTATTGGTAAAAAGATATCATTGAATGCATACACAATCCATACTAAGCTAAAAATGATTCAAAGTATGAAGAGTAACTATTCAAGAATAATATTGGAGTAGTTTCAGAGTATTCTACAATGGATCCAACATTATATTCAAGTTATAAGCCTACTACAAACTCCCACAAGCTTGCTACAATAGTTATAGATTACTACAGGCTTGTTACAATAGCTATAGATTATAACAGGCTTGCTGCAATAGCTACAAATTATAAATGGCTTGATACAATAGCTATGGATTACAGACACCTAAAATTGGTCACCAATTACCTTCAATCAAGATTCAAATAAATTTATATCAAATATCAAAATTTGTCCTAAAAACACTAAAACATGCTAAATGATTTGAATTTGTCATATACAAGTACATATTTTGGCTAATGTATCCCTAAATGGGGAAATAAATTTTATGAGATAGCTAACTTTGATAAGATAATTTTGAGTCAAAATGACATTTTTTGCACTTAAGTGCTCTGAATTGCTCTTTTCTACCAAATTTGTTATATGAGACATGTGCCCTTGTTATTTTGTGTTGGAAACATCCTAAATGGGATAACAGATCTAATGTATATATCACCTTCCAATTCCAATCTAGTCAAATTTTGAGCCAATAATACAATATTTTGACCAATTTGATTAATTTGAGCACCAATTTCGAACATTTACACCAAATTTAATAAATCATGTTTAAGAGTAATTAATTTGAATCAAGAGCTTAACTTAATTTTACATAGAACTTATTGAATATTTCATTAATGGAAATTAGTTTCTAATATCTACACCATCAGGTGAGGTCATTTATGGGGTTGAATACACAAGCCATAATTGTAAAAAATATATAATTAAGCCCTCCCATGCCTATTTAATGCCTCTCTATCCCAAATATTTTTTAGAGCATTTATTGATTTTGGCCTCCAAAATTTAATGGATTCTTGGCCACACATCTTCATCTTGAGATGGATGGTTTAGGTTCATTTTGTTCAATTAAAAAAATATAAATAGAAGGCCTCACAATCATAAAAAAGAGTTATCTTGGTGTAAAATTATAATGTCCAAATGATTTCAAAATATATTTGATATAGTGTTATTATGCCAAATTATTGAGAGAAGCCACAAGTCAAAGACACAAGTGAAAATCACAATCCAATGGTACCAAGAGGAGGTGGAGATATCCAAATCTCCATTGCCAAACACCTTTGAAGCACAAGTCAAGCAAGCCACTCTATGAATCATTTAGAAGCTCCATGGAAGGTGAAGCAATATTTATTTCATGTTTTAGTTCTTGTTTTCATATGCATGTTTGTTACTAAGCTCCCCCTAGTGTCTAAGCAAATAGATGTCATGTTTGTTAGTGTGTTCTTTTCATTTTGATTTCATTATAAAACTAACACTTGATCTAACCCTCTCTCTTGAATAAAAATTCTTAGATCACATAATGGCATGCCTGATGGGACCCAATGCATCCCACATATCAAGAAGATCAATAAGCAAGTCTTAAATTAAGATTTGAATTCTTGAAACTTGTTAAATTTGATTTTATAATCTTTTTTGGACAGATTTTGCTATCACAAGTTTACACAGGGACCACCACTGGTTAGGAGTGACCATGGATGATTAGGTCCAACAACTAATGGTTGTGTGGTAGAGTATAAAATGAACTAAAAATTTGCATTTTGAGTCTTTTTATTATACCTATTCTTATTTTATAGGATTGAAAGGTATTTTGACTCATAAACTAAATTTTTCCTTTCAATTTTTTTGGTTTTTTGGCCTAACACTCATCTAATGTAATGTGTTTATTTTGGGGTTCTACCTTCAGATCGATAGGTTATCATTGATGGCCATTTATCAACTAGTAGTGATTCTACTTAACCTCTAGTGGTTACTACCAATTGATCAGTGAAAGTTGCCTTAAAACTATTGATGGTTGATTATAACCATCAATTATCATTTTGTGTAATGTAATTAAAAACCCAAGAGCTTCAAATCCAAACTTCATTTTCTAACACTCATAAGTGCTTCTAAGCAGGGGGGTACTTTCATGTTTTTGTTGGATCAAGGCCAACATTTAACATCAATTTTTAATCTTAGATGGTTGTTAACACTTAAATACAATGTTAAAAATGATCTAGGCTTGAATCAAACATTTGTGTTTAGGTCTAAAATAAAGTTGCATGATTTAAATCTCACACATTTGAATTTAGATGCTTAAAAAGGAGTTAGGAATATTTCCTTTGGTGATTAAAAAGATAATTTACTTGTTTAGATTGAATGTTTCTTAGTTTTTCTTTAAATTTTTTTGCAACTTAATCCCAAGGGGACAAAAAACACCACCAAATCTTTCAATTTACTTCTTTAAAATTGGGCTCACTTCAAAAAAAATACTTTATGTAAATAACTTCTTATTTTCTTAGTTAGAATTGTTTGTGCAAAATGGAAGTTGTGCATGTATGCTCTCCCCCCATTCCCTATAGGGAACTCATGGGATCAAAAACACCATCTTCATTACAAACTTATTTATTAGTCCAAAGGCATAAAATATATGGTTTGAAGGCTCTCCCCAAGACTCGCATGACTTGGGTGATCTAGAAACAACCATAAATCTCTTTTACTTAGTTTTTATTTTATGCATTTTGGCTTTTGAGGGGGATTTAATCACCTCTCATAAATTCTATAAGGAAGCTTTGACCCAGAGTTTCATCTCTTGACATTGTCTTCAAACCCTCTCTATGGGGGGTATATAAATTGAAATCCCATCATTGGGATGGTGGTTTGAGATTTTAAACCATCTATGTTAGTAGAGGCTAAGCCTAGGACATTTGAGCATGTTTGAAATTGCACTACACTGAGTGAGAAATGGATGTAGTGGTTGTAAAAATGGTAAGACCATTTTACAACAAGCCATATGACATGAATCTAAATGGCATGCTACTTATCTTGTGTGCATATGTGAAAGTGTGTATACATGGGATCAATCTAGATGATTGAAAACAAATTAGTTTTAGTCAACCCCACTTTGCCACACCTTGATAGGATTTAGGACATTATGCTTAGTTGCATTTGGTCACTTATATTTTTATCACTTTGTGTTTTAAGACTAAAACTTATATTCTTGTTTATAACCATGTAAAAAAAATTATTTATACACCACTCCATTATCAAGGATGTGTTATGATGGTCATTTTACATCACACTTGTGCCTTACAATTTTTTATAAACATGGTTGTGTGTGTGTCACTTGATAGAAATGGGTATTGTTATGCTACCCAAAATATTATTAAGTTTATGCCTTGGAGTCTTTGAAACAAAAAAAATATCACATATTTAGGGAGTGATAATTTTGTTATGCTTCCCAAATTATTTCAAAACTTGTTTGAATTATACCAAAACCATTGTTTAAAACCATGTCATGTATGCCATTTGGACCTTATTCATGCATTTTTATGCCATCCAATCTTATTTATCTTATTTGATCATCAAAATCCTAGTCTTTAATAGATGAGTTTTCAATTAACCTTGTCAAGTTCAAATTTAAACATTAATTAATTTATGTTTAAGCCTTGCTTTGTAGGGGATGATACATAGATCTTTCTCTTTTGGATTGTGTAAATTTAGTTAATTAATTACTTAAGTTTGATAACTATTATTTGTGCTTTTATTTTGAAAAAACATAACCTTTATCCAAGTTTTTTTAATCTTATGACATATACCAGCTGATCATGTTTATGTCTGATTTCATGTCCTAGGTCTATGTCAAAGTTATTCCAAACTTGTTAGATTAAATAAAATCACATTATGCCTTTGTCTCAAGTCTAAATTTTTACATTGTTTGATCAAAATTCCTATAATATTCTATTTGAGCCTATCTTTTGACTCTACATTTAAACAAAAGACGCAATGACTCTTTTCCCTTTCCTAGTTTAGACCTTGTTTGGAACACTTTGGCCTAGACTTTTGACATGCTTATTTATATTAATTACTTGAAATTTTTTGTGTATGACATCTAATGTTAGACATTTGATGTTAGACTATTTTATGCCAAATATTAGCACAAACCATTTTAGAGATACAACTCCACCACTTTTTGACCAAGTTAGACCAAGTTTGAACCATTTGTACTTTAGACATAGTTTTTCAAATTTTGCATAACTCTAAGATTTTTTGTCTTTGAAGATTTTATCATTTATGTATATATGTCTAGCTATACTTATGGTGGATTCACTTAAAATCTAAGTTATTATAGAATGGATGCACAAAATAGCTTTGATTTTTATAGCTTTATTCAAGACCCCTTTAATGATAACATGGTTTATGAGATGGATTTTTATCCACCTTGAAAAAATAATATCAGGGACCAAAATCAAGTCACCAACTAGGATGATATAGTTTATAAGGAGGATTTAGATGCTTTATCTTATACAAGTATTCAAGCTCCACAACGTCACACCATTTTCATACTAGGACCTCATCTTTTAGCTTGTGTGAGCAACTAAGCTCTATAATTCCATACAATATATATACCTAGACCTCATCTTTTAACTTATGTGAGCAATCAAACTTTACAATTTCATACCATTTCTATATCAAGCCCTAGCCTTTTAGCTTGTGTGAGTAACCAAAATCCACAACACCATACCATTTCTATATTAGGACCTCATCCTTTGGCTTGTGTGAATAATCAAGCTCTATAACACCCATTCATCTTTTTAGGACCTTATCCTTTGGCTTGTGTGAGAAATCAAGCTCCTCACCACCCTATTGTTACCATTTTAGGACTTCATCCTTTGGCTTATACAAGCAACCAAGTTCCATAATGCCCTACCATTATCTAACCAATAGTCATTGTAGAACTATTACCATCTGTTCCCCACTTTATAAAACCTCAAATAACCTAATACAAACCTCATCCAATCTAATCAATCCCTCAATCAATCCAAGCATTCAAAGACAAATTTGTGTTCAAAACTAGTATTTTCTAACTCATTAGAAACCAAAGCTAAGAGAACCAATTGATCTAAGATGTTTTTTTTGAAATAATCATTTATGATAAGTTAACCTATGATGAATCACATTTCAATCCTATATTTATTTTCAAGGAGTCTCACTCTGATGAGTTAGTATTTACTGAGTCACTTCTTAATGATTATAACTACCTTTGAGAAAATCATTATCTCAAACATATGCCTATTTTTCAAGAGCCTCCCTCTAACAAGCCAATATTTGAGGAGTTGTCTCTTGAAAATTTTCCTATTATTATGGAGTCTCACTTTGAAAAATTAGTCTCTATAAAACCCACCATGCCGTAATAGGCCATTACTTATCCAAAACCAAACATTCAATAAAACATCATTATAACAACATCCATATCATATAAAGAATCAACATTAGATTTAGGTTTTATTTTTGATCTGACATCGGATTTAACATTAGAAGCAAAATTAACATCAATATTACCACTAGATTTAGAGTCTATTGAGATAAAATTAGATTCATAAATAGAATATATTCATGGATGTTATAATATTGGTTATGCATGCATTATAGATCAATTTGAATACATTTGTGATACTTATATATTTTTTGAGGATGATTAATTTAGCATAAACACAATTTCTCCTAGTATCTTCTATGAGGATTATGCCACCAACCCTCATTCCATTAACATCAACCAACATATCCATTACATTGACATTCCACCTCTCACAAGTGTTGGTTGGGATTGACAAAATCACACCTAGTTAAACTACATCTATGAAAATATATCAGTTGAATAATAATAGCAAGGAGGCTAAGACCACATTCATGTAGAAAAAAAAATCTCCTATTGAAAACTTTTTAGAAGTGCTAGAAGACAATCAAAGTTCAAACTCAGCTTCTTATAGTGAAACCTTTTCGAATGAACTAGAAGAAAATCAAATTCAAAATTAAATGCTCCTTAGTGAAACCTTCTTGAAGGTGTTATGGAATGATCAAGATAACTTAGTTAGTGAAAACCTCTTCAAGGTGCCAATAGCTAAGCACCAAAGTCCTTCACTACTCGATGAATACATTATCAAAGATAAAATCAAAATAACTTCCAATCTATAGCCTAATCAGATGGTAACTACTCTTAAGCCTAAACACAAGAAAAATCTAGTGGTCTTATTGAGAGAACATTCAAAAGTATTTGGCCCTACCACATCTAAAGTTATGTCAAATGTAGAATCAACAACATTATATGTGCCTAAAAATCTCAATATTCATTTATTTCCTAGCCATTATACATTCCATTATCCTCCATAATTTTATTTCCAAATAAAATCTATCATTTAAAATTTATACCTATTTACTATTCATGGCTGAACTTTCCTTTGTAGAGGTTACAAAGATATCTTGTAAGGAAATATAATCAATGAGAAATGAAGATCATAACAACATCATTTACATCTGAATCTACAACAAGTTTTTGGTAGAGAAACTATTCAGATGAGGTGTGGGGTATTAATTAACATGATTGATTCTTCTGTTTGTATCATTTATTGATCAATACATGTATCTCCACATCAATAAGAGTAACATAATCTCTTACCATACCCAGGCCAAACATATCAAAAACTGGCAACCCTCCTCAGCCAAACACATATAGCATACCACTTCTATTGTCACATATCCTTTTTCCATTATCTCATATCGAGCTAATCACCTTATAACTTTGGGGTAACCCTCTTACCATTATATCCAATCTATCAAAACCCATAATTATCCTAAATAATTTCATCTTACCATTCCATTCCTATCTAGACCAAATCCTATTTTTAGTCATCTTACCCAATCATGTTTTGATCTTGGTTCATTTGTTTCTTCCTGCACCTTTTGTAAGGGGATTTTGATCCAATTTCATTAATAAATCAAATAAATGTTTAAGTGATAGTTTATGAAATTAGTGTGATAGTTGATCTAGCAAGATATCTTTTATTTTCCATCCTATATCAAGTTTGCTTATGTGAAATTGATTATATTACCTGCTGGGGAAAATTATTATTCATCGATCTTGCTACTAATTATAACCACCTATGGTAAGATTAATATCATTGATTTAATAAATTTTATCCTACTTATAACCACCTATGGGTAAACTATGGGAAAATTTATTTATCATGCATTACCGCATCACTTACCATTATTGTTTCCATTTGACTGGCCATTTGTCAGATTTGGGAGCTTGTTGGGAGCTAGTCAGGTTTCTCCCTGAATTTTATGTGGATGGAATTAATATGACTTGAGGTCATTTTGTAACTATGTGGATGGTTTTGAATTCATGTTAAGGTCACCTCAGTCCCCCTTTTCTATGCACTCTCACCATTTTCTGAGTAACCTAAGACAAACACTCTCACCATTTTGTGAGTAGGTATATTATCATGCTCTAATGAGTTAAGTTACCTCAAAATTTCAAAAACATTCATAACATTTAAAAAATACAAAAAAAATTGTCCTATCTAAGATGAATTAGTCATCCTTAAACTACCCTACTAGGGCAAATCCATTGCTAGGATGTTTTCTATTATTTTTTAGGCTTTTTATTTGTTTGTTTGTTTGTTTGTTTGTTTTCTATTTGTTTGTTTGTGTGCATGTTTGTTTGATTTCAACACTATTGCCTTCACTCAATTTATATGTGTTTATTAGGTGACTCTTTGTGAATTATTTTTGAGTCCATCCATATTCATACATCAACATTGTCATCATGGTTTTTATCATTGGTGCATTATTTTCATTTGAGTATTGGAACAAGAGTTAGTCCTTATGCATATTTATATCAATTCCTCATGGTGTTATATCATGATACCTACCATCATGTTATATAGAAAAAATAATCTTCAAGAAGGTCTACAAGCAATGGAGAATCAAAATTTTCTCCTTAGTACGTTGGTAAATCCTTCTAGCCATCTTGATCAAATCAACCCATTGACCATTTTAGTTGTATCATTGCTAATAAGGATGAGCATATCTTCATTGGTAGGCATAAATAAATAATCTCCAATGATAAAATATTATTATTCTATCAATCCCTTTCATCACTTTAAGCATCCTCATTTTCTTGGTTATTTGTGGCTTCTTTAGTCATTAGACCATCACATCTACATTTATGCCCACTCATATTTAGTTTGTGCAACAAGTTATATACTTGAGTTATGATTTATAATCTACCATAATTGGGGCACAACCATATCAAATATAATATTTATCAAACAATCTAGGTCTTATTAATAATTATAACTACTTATGGGAAAATCATTATTTTGACTTTTATTCCTGATTATAACCGTCTTTGGGTAAATCAATACATTTTTAAATCAATGCATGCAAGATTTTTATCATTTAGATTAATTTCACCCATGTTTTAATTCCATTTTTATTCTTTCTTATTTTTGAGGGACCATCCATCAATAATTTTGATAGCCATTCCCTCGAGGTGGCATCATCTTAGGCTTCCCAACCACCATTTGGAGCTTTTTCTTCAATCATCATCTTTATTTTGGCATATAAACTATTTCTAATTATTTGAGAAGATGTTACTATACCTATAGTTTTCAACATCTTTCCAAATAGGAGAAAATTGTAGACACCTAAAATTGGCCACCAATGACCTTAAATCAAGCTTCAGACCAATTTCTATCAAATATAATAATTTGACCTAAAAACACTAAAACATGTTAAATGATTTAAATCCATAGTATACAAGTGACAATTTTAACCAATGTATCCCTAAATTAGGTAATTAATTTTATGAGATAACTAACTTTTATCAAATCATTTCAAGTCAAAATGACATTTTTGCACTTGGGTGCTCTAGATTGATCTTTTCTACTAAATTTATTGCATAAGACATGTGCACTTATTATTTTGTGTTGGTAACATCTTAGATGGGATAATGGATCCAACACATCTAAAATCACCTCTTAATTCTAATTCATTCAAATTTGGAGACAATAATATAATATTTTGATCAATTTGATTAATTTGAGCACCAATTTCCAAGATTTACACCAAAATTGATATATCATGTTTAAGACTAATTAATTTAAATCAAGAGCATAAGTTAATTTTACATGGAACTTGTTCAATATTTCATTAAAGGAAATTGGTTTTTAATATCTACATCACAAGGTGAGGTCATTTATAAGGTGGCATCCATAATCCATAATTGAAACAAATATCTGATTAAGCCCTCTCATGACTCTTTAATGCCTCTCTATCCCAAATGTTTATGAGAGCATTTATTGATTTTCGACTCCAAAATTGAATGAATTATTAGACACACATATTCATCTTGAGATGGATTCAAGTTCATTCTGATTAATTTCAAAAATATATAAATAGAAGGCCTCAAAACCATAAAAAGAGATCTATCTTGGTGTAAACTTATATTATCCAAATGATTTCAAAATTCATTTGATATAGTGTTATTATGCCAAATTGTTGAAAGAAGCCACAATCCAAAGTCATAAACCAATGGTGCCAAGAGGAGGTGGAGATATCCAAATCTCCATTTTAAAATACCTTTGAAGCATAAGCTGAGAATGCCACTCTATGAATCATTTGGAAGCTCTAAGGAAGGTGAAGAATGTTTCTTTCATGTTTTAGTTGTTATTTTCATATGCATGTTTTTTACTAATCTCACCCTATTGTCTAGGCCTAGAGATGCCATGTTTGTTAGTGTATTCTTTTCATTTTGATTTCATTGTGAAACTAACACTTGATCTAACCCCGTCTCTTGATTCAAATTCTTAGATCTCATAGATTACATCAGACTAGCTATGGATTACATCAGACCATCTATAGACTAGCTATGAATTACATCAAACCAACTATAGATCAATTATAGATTACATCAGTCAGCTAGAGATCAGTTATGGATTAAATTAATTGACTATGAATTTTAGTAGACTTATTATGGATTTTGACAAGATTGCTATGAATTTCAACAAGTTTCTACAGATTCAATACAACTATTATAAACTTCAAAAAAAATTATATAGACTTGTTTAAGAAGTATTTCTAAATGTATTCTAATGTTATAGCTATCATGAAGAATGCTTTTCATTTGGATTATATATATATATATATATATATATATATATATATATATATATATATATATATATATATATATATATATATATATATGCTTGCTATGAATTTCAACAAGTTTCTACAGATTCAATACAACTATTATAAACTTCAAAAAAAATTATATAGACTTGTTTAAAAAGTATTTCTAAATGTATTCTAATGTTATAGCTATCATGAAGAATGCTTTTCATTTGGATTATATATATATATATATATATATATATATATATATATATATATATATATATAAACTTTTTATTATAAATTGTATTCAAAAATAGGTTTATGTAACTATATTCTAAATAATAACTCTCTCCATATTTTGTGGAGATTGAGATAGGATAGAGTATCTTAGTTATTACTCCCAAATAAAATAAAATAAAATAAAATAAAGAAACAAAATAAGAGTTTGTAGAGATTGAGATAGGATATATTTGTGTTTATTTATTTATTCTTTTAATTATTCTTTTTGTTGTAAATTCTTATTTTTTTGCTTTATTTATGTAAGCATTTATTTTGTATAGATTATTGTAAACTTATAGGTATTTTGTGTGTTTGTCATTTTTTAAAATTCAACAATTTATAGTCTAGAAGTGTGATTTAATTTTTATAAGTGTGATTTACCTTTTTCAAGTGTTTTTTGATTTCTACAAGTGTGATTTTCAATTCCTGCAAGTGTGGAGTGTGATAGAAGGAACTATTTGCCAAAGATCTCTTTCTCCTATTATAAATATCCTTTAGACACTAGCCCTAGATTGACATTATTAAATGAAGGGGATTGATGACCCCCATCATTTCTATCACTATTGTTAGGGAACTATGGTGTTATTAGGAGATTCAGAATCTACTAAGGAAATTCCCAGTGAGAGAGAATATTTATTTACAAATTTTGTGACAGGAGATACTTAGTTAATAGTTTCTTTAGGATTTATTTTATACAACATATATTAAAATTTATTTTTATACAATTAGAAATTTTAGATTTAAAAATTAAAAACAAAACCCCATAATACTAACATTGATGTGTAGTAAATAACAACTACTAACATCATGAAGGAAGATCTAATTATTGACGCAAGTGGAAAATAAAATTTTGAGACAGCCAACAAGATGGAGAAAACAACCAATAATATGGAGATAAACAACCTATTGCATGAGATTCTATAGTTTCTATTCATAAACGAAATCTAGACTAGATATTTCTATGTCTAATGTACTTATTTAGGAAATGAGTTACATTTTAAATTAGTTAGATCAACTATATATGGTTTTGCCTTTCCATAAATCATTCTAATGAATCACACATTTTTTTAGATGAATTGATTTTGGAAAAATTGTGTGTGATTTTAATTAGACGGTAATCTCTATCAGTCTCTAATTTTTTTTAAATGTGACTCATGCCTACATGCAAGAAAAAAATATGGGAAATTTTACATGAGATGAAAATTCATTCTCTATTTTTACATTATTGTTATTCAATGTTTTACATTTTTTATATGTTAAAATTATTCTACTACTTTCTATTTGGTCATAATCCATTAAAAACAAAGATGCCAATTTCTAGCAAAATAAGATTGTACTTGATAGTTTTTGACTTAATGATTGATATAGATTCATAGATGGTTGAAGTGTATAAGGAGATGAAATTGTAGTCTATAATTAAGACTCTTGAGTTGAAATTATGTGGAGTATTTGATCTCCTATTTTTTTATTAATTCATGTCACGACCTAGAGGGATTCATATATATAATCACCAAATCAAGTCAAATCAATAGGAGGAAGAGATTTATGTAGGGATTAATAGATGAAATACACACATATATCTTTAAATAATCTTACATGAAATATCACCATGCATATAAAGTTTTTTCAGACAAATTCTATGTGGTTTAGACAAGTTAAAAATAATAAGAATCTACATGCATGGTAGATTATGGTAGAAAAAGATAAGGGTCATGCAAAAAAATTGATATAATTAGTTTACGTAGTTATGAGAATGTAACATGAAACAACTTTGGTGTCTATATTTTGTGTGATTTAATAACTATATTCCAAAATTTGTAAGTCTTACATATTCACTGATTTTTACAAATTTTTAGCATGTATAGTTTGTTGCTCATAAATTAAGTGATCTAACTATTTTAAGTTCTGTTTTCTCTTGGAATCACTAAGTTTATACCAAATTTTTGATTTTAAAATTATTTATAAACTGTATCCATAACTTCTAAAATAAATATAAATTGAAATACTCAAAAAATACTCTAGTCTCAATACTAGATGTTTATTCTATTTTCTGTGTTTGTTGTTAAGTCTGCATAGATGAGGAAGTTTTTCTATAAAAAAAATTATGATAGTCTAAAAATAATCAGGCCTTCATCCCAAGCTAGACTAACATGCAAACTAGAACATAGTATTTACATATAATCGCATGAGACCAAAGATTTAATAATTTATGAGTATTGCAGAGTTATAAATTGGTAAAAATTGCATGTTTTCAATAAATTGTCTCAAATAACATGAAATCATCCAAAAATATTCAAGTCTAATAAAATATGTGGTTATAAAAATTATAATTTACGCTTGAATTCAAGGGGCTCTTCCCCTCGACCCCTCCATGTATCGTGATAGGGAGCATGCAAGGGGCACTATCCCTTGACCCCGTTAGGGGTTACCACCCCCAACCCTTGCTTTTTATTTTCCAATGAAGAATAAGGTAGTGTAGAATCTTAATCAGTATGATGAAAATCCAAGCCAATTTATAGATAAAGAACATAGATTTTTTAACTGCAAGAAGAGGCATGTAAAATCTATTTGCAACAAGGAAGCCAAGGACATCCAACTTTCAGTTATCCAAATATCTTTTTCAGTTTTTAGTTTCTATCAAATAATTTAGAAATATATTCCATGCACAAATAATAGTTAGTATTTTTTTCATAGTTCATATTTAAAATAATTGATATATTGCATTTCACTCATTCCATCTATATTCAGGAATTTATCTAAATCCATATCTACTTGCACAATAATATAACTTGTCTAAGGAAGTTCTTATTCTCCATAATAAAATCTCATTAAAAATAATGTTAATTCCTGAACCATCAATCATTCTTACATAGGTTAAAATGCATTCTTCCATATACATTCAAATTTTCATCTTAACATTCTATTATTGGCATTTATATTTTTTTGATAATGTTGATATTATGATTGTATGAAAAGGTTTTATTTATTTTTGGTTTTTACAAAAAAAAATTACAAGAAGTCATTCTAGAGATGAGAATTTATATCTATGACTTTATCAAGCATTTGGTAGACTATCTAGAGTTACCTTTGAAAATAAGATGTAGAAAAATTATTAAGTGTCTATCACTAGTTATTGGTCATCATTACATAGACCAATACTAAAGAATGTCAACATATAGAAAATTATATGCCACATTTGCAAGTAGTATGAAAATGCATAGAGTCTATGGATAAAATTTTTCATGTCATCAATTTAAAAAAAAATAAAAAAAATACAACAATGAAAACCTTCAGGCATTGTTGGAAGCATTGGTTTGAAAACCAGCTTACTGGTGGACCAAGTGATGGAATAAGGAGCCTTGATTAGAAAACTAGTTTACTAGATATTTAAGGGAAAAAAATTAAAAAATAAATATAATACAATATGTCTAAAGGAATAGTGATGCAATTTTTTTAAACTTGGTGCTTACTTTTGTTCTATTATTTTTCAGCATAGCAGGACTAAACTTTTATCAACATTTTTTCCAACCTTTTTTCACTTTGGCTACCATTAAGGAAGTAATGAAGACTGGAGATATGCCAAGGTATTTTAATTTACTATTTTAAGTTTAAATTTACTTATAGGTTTTGTTATTACATGAAGATCCACTCTTGTAAATACCTTTGTTATGGGGAAATGGGCAACCTTCCATCTGATCTGTGTAATCTCGTCCCACTTCATTCATTTGTCATGAATGAGGACATGCATGAGCTTAGGTGTGGTGGAGGATAATATATTTAAATATATAAGAATTGGGATTATCCAAACATATAATTTAACATAAATATAGTTTGATCTTGATCATGGTTCACATTTTTTAAAGGAACAAGATTTTTTTGATATCAAAAGTTGCTTTGGCCAAAATAAGTATGTGTAGACATAGTAAGAAATTCTTAACATAATAACCTAATCTCACCCCATTAAAAAAAAGGGAAAGAAAGAAATAAGAAAAGATGAAGAGAACAACATGAGAATTCCACATAACCTATTTCAAAAGGAAAAAAAAATCTAAAGATAGTAAGAAAACCCTCCACACAAGAGCCTATCTTTAAATGTCAATTTTCATTGGCCACTTTTATCTGATATTTTAAAAGATAAATTCCATTATACTTGTTTAGATAAAATCAATTTGGGAATCACATTTGAAGTATGTAGCTAAATCTAACCCAAGCATATGTACCATGATGTTTTAAATAGTGGCATGCATGAGGACATGCATGAGATTAAGTGTGGGGGAGATAATGAGCCCATAAAATGGCTCATTATATCCATAAAATAACATCCTTTTTCTTGCATATGAAGTGGATCTAAATGTAGTTTCCAAACTTATGGTTTATTTAAAATAAAATAATAAGTATATATCATGGCTATGTCTTTAGAATTCATTGTTATCTATTGGTTAGCTATTTCTAATTATTATTAGGAAAAAGCTATTAATAAATGAGTACATGGTTCATAATAAGCTAAAAATGATTCAAATTATGAAGATTAACCACTCAAAAATAATTTTGGAGTAGCATCCTATAACAATTAATAAAAATGCAAAAAATAATAGGAATTAGAAACACATTTTAAATCTGATAGAACACTTTAAAGGATTGAATTGATCACAAGCCACTTCAAGGGGGTAACCTCATTTTAGAAATATCAATACAATAATTTCATGTATGCCTTCATTGGCCTCAACACTTACTTATCTATGAATTCTAATCTAAGACTCTACTACTTCTCATGAATGTGGGATAAAACAAAATGCTCATGAGACAACTTACAAAGCATATGCATCTATATCAAATACTAAACTAACAAAGTAAAAAAAAGAGATATCATGGGTTCATAACATACCCTCTCTCTTAGAAAAAGCTTTGTCCTCAAAGCTTAAGATATGGGAATTGGTGTTGAATCTAAAATAGTGGCTCCCATGTTGCATCTTTTGGTTGCATTCCATGTCACTAAATTAAAACCTTGATGGAGTGGGAGTGAATTTGGCACAAGTGCTTGTCTAAGATTTCCTCCAACTTAAGAAGAATAGATCCATCATTATCAAGTTCTAGTAAAATAGTCTACACTATGATGTTTGTGCCAAGAACTTTCTTCAGACAAGAGACATGAAATACTAGGTGAACTCAAGAAGAAGTTGGGAGATCTAAATTATAAGCAGTCAAACCAAACATCTGAAGAACCTTATAGGGCCCATAAAACTTGGGAGCTATCTTATGATGACCTTTGAGTTTTAGGGAGGACTATTTATATGGTTTCAAGTGAAGAAAAACCATTTCACCTACTTTAAAATCATGCTAAAAATGGTGTTGATATGTCTATTGTTTCATTCAATTGCTATGTTATATGAAGATTTTCTCATAAGGTACTAAGGATCTGATCCCAAGTTCAAAGAATCATATTGACCACTTGAACTGATGAACTATTGGGGGTGTATGGAAGGAGCACTAGTGGTGCTTGACCATAGACTATTTCATATGGATTCATTTTCATTTAAGTGTGGTAAGAGGTATGGTACCACCATTTAGTGAGAGGGAGCCACTTTTCCCACTTATGTTGTTATTCTAAGGTGAAGCAATTAACAAAAATTTCTAATCATTTGTTGACAATTTTAGTCTAGCCATCTATTTGTAGATGATACCTAAAATGCATCTTCAATTAGATGTTGGTATGATACAATAGTTCTATCCAAAAATGGCTGGTAAAGGTTGCATCATGATCTGAGACAATGGATGAAGGAATGCCATGAAGATGGAAAATTTGGTCTATGAAAATTTGTGTGACTATGGAGGCAATATAAGGATGGCTGAGGGCACAAAAATGACTATATTTGGAGAGGCAATCAACCATAACCAAGATCACCATTTTACCTCTAGATTTTGGAAACCCCTTAATGAAATATATATAAATATCTATCCAAATCTTGGTAGGGATGGGAAAGGGCTTGAACAACCCAGGGATGAGTGTTGTTTCACCCTTGTATTGGTAGGTATCACATTCAACCACCATCTTTTGAATTGCCTTTTTAATTCCCTTATAAAAGAAGATTCATCATGCCCACTCATAAGTTTTGCAAAATCATAAGTGCCATATGGATAGATAATCTTAGAGTTCATAGAATACAACCTGTTGGGTGAATATTTTGTCATCAACTAACTGATGACAAAATGGGTATATCAACCATAGCATAGGGAGATTTACGCCACAAAAAGTGTGGGTTTACCAGATCTGGATGAGGTAAATCTCTCCTCTCATCAAGGGGAGGTTCCCTATGAATATTTATACACTATATGTATATATAATTAAGCATAAAATAATACTTGGGGTGGTATAACAACATCCACCTCTCTTTTTTCAGAGGTGATGTACAAGGAACAAGAGAGAGAGAAATCCTGGTCGTTGGCCAACAACATTCTTCTTGTTTCAAGAATGGTATCTAGCATAGAGAAAAAAATCACCTGAAGTAACAAACTTCACAAGGAAACCCACGTAAGCACAAAGTCTTCTATTGTCTCCTTCACCAATCTGGAACAAGCATAACCGTAGAGTGAAATGAAGCACAAAGTCTTCACCTGAAACTACAAAAGATAAAAAGAACACAAAGATAAAAGTGGCTCAAAGTCTCTCTTTTACCTTCTAGAAACACCCTTAGATAATATCAACACACCCACTTTGCTTATTAAATCAAAAAAATAAGAGATTATCAAGAAAGAGAACATGAGAACTGTTTCCTAAATAACACAGATAACTTCAACACAAAGTCTAAAATAAACCTGCTTCTCATTCATTTAACAAAATATGATTTACAAATTGAGCACAAAGTCTCAAGAAGTGTCTCAATTTCAGTAGAGTTTTTTCTCTCAATTATCAGAGATCCATTTACAAAAGAGGTCTCCACTATATATATGTAGAAACCTTCAAAAATTAAAAAATATTAAAATACAAAAATATCCTAGTCAAAGATGACTCATCTTTGACTTTGAGATATTTTTTCAGATTTTTTACATGTAATTACACATTAAAAAATTACATGCACTTTTACATGACAAAAGTGCATGAGAAAAGAAGAAGAGAGAGGAGAAAATATTTCAGCTCTTGCTGCCAGACTTCTTCAGATGAGCATCATACATAGTAATAGATGCCTAAATTCTTATGATGTCTGGCATAATGGTGTTCTTAAAGATGACCCTGGCTATGATTATAGCATCCTTCAATGCTACGATTGCCTTAGCATGACTAGTTAACCTGGATCTCAGATTATCTAGAGTTAACTAAGTATCTAAAATATTGTCCACATAAGTCATTGAGAAGGCTTTCTATTTAAAATCTCTCTGAATCATACCCTTGAATCCTTGGATCATCTCTTTGGCTAAGAGAAATTGATTGTCCCTAGTGGTGAGGTTGCAAGGTAGTTCCTCTAATTTATTCAGTAGGCCTGTATCACTTTTCTCACTAGCATCTTTAGAAGACTCGAGATCTTTGATGATCTCCTTGAGTACCTGAACCCTGTATATCAGTGATTCCTTAATCTCAACATAGGAATATTTTCTAGAAATGACACCGATGGATATCAAGGTGATTTTCTTCAGATATTTCATCTCCCTCCACTTGATAAGATATTTCTTTGTACTATCAATGTCTTGAGAAATAAGTGAGACAAGGTCCTCCAAATCCATCCTCACTTTCTTCATCTTGTCTGTCTTCTCAGCAACCTCTGTAAGTAAGGAAATTCCCTGAGTTTGCATCTTTTCAATGTAATCCTCTAGTACTTTCCCTTTCATATAGGTTTTCTCTGCCTTTTGAATGATAGGGTCGTCTATGGAAAAGGCCTCTGGGGTTGCCACTTCAGGGGGAAGGGTGAATTTCCTGAATACTGCAGTTAACTGCTCTGCCTTGGCCTTATAGTAGTCTTTCATCTTGTTTTCTCTATCAAATTTCTAGACCATGATGTCCATCACAGACTGTAGATCACTTTTCACACATTCATGAGTAAATTTTCTAAGTTCAACACGAGAGATGGAATAGCTGCTCATGTCAAAACCCTCAAGGGTTGCATCTTGCGGTGGTTTAGCTATTTCCAAAAATGTATGCCCCTTTTCCTCAACCAATTTTGAGAGGATCCTTGGTCTCTTAGGGGCCTTAGCTTTCACCGACACTATCTTTCTAAAATCAAAGTCATCTAGAGAGATGGCTAACTTCTTTTTTTTAGTTATGAAAGCTGACATCTAAGGAGGGAGATAAGAAGTACCTATTGTGGCAATAGTTCCTACAGCTGGTTTTACTATGGTAACTTCTACACTGCTAGTGGTAATAGTGGTCGCAATTGGAGTAGCTGGTGAAACCGTATCGGCCATTGATTGATCAAGGGTAGAACTTTCTCTTAAATTAAAGGAAGGAGATGCCAGACTAGGAATAGACCCAGAGGAATGAAGAGTATCTCTAGAATCACCTTGAGGATCACCAAACATAAATTTGGAAGGAGAGGCAGCTCTAGAAGAAGGAACACTGATAGGAGAAAAAGGTGGTGAAGGAGAGACGTCTGTAAGTGGCCGTGCCCCTTCTTGGGAAGGTAGAGGCTCAGTCCTTTACTACTCTAAGGGTTTGTCATCTGTCTCCATTTATTGAGCTACCTGCTCTTGGGAGCTTTGTTCTCCAACTCCCTTAGCCATCGATTTTGGCTCTTTAGTATCTTTTGACTTCTTGGAAATGAAGATGATTCTAGGCTTGTGAGGCCTAGATGGAGAAGAAACATCACCTTTGTTTTTGGTCCTATTTTCTGCCTTCTTCCTCATTTCCACTTGGAACTCAGCCTCTGATCTTGTAATAAACTCTTTCAGCGTGATCCCTTTGGCTACTAACCAATTATTAGTGTTGGCCAATATTGGTTTGAATCTCTTCCTCAAAGAAGTTAATTCTTTTTTAGACCACTGAAATGGAGGAAGAGGGGAGTCAAAAACCTTCTCGGCCAGGTACTTGTTGTTGATAACATTCTTATCATCGACCAGATTGGGGGGAATCTTTATGAGCCCTAAATATTCAATTTGCTCTAGGGTCAGCCTATTGTAGTCCATTTCCCTGATTTCTTCAGCTGTCCATAGGTCTACCCAGATGTCTTCGATCATAGGCTCATGAAATTGAGTTTTTCTTCTTATCATGTCTTTGAAACTCCTATAGTCAAAGTTATCCCTCCTCTTGAACTATTTCATAGTAACTAGTTGCATCTCTGTCTCCATGACCTTGGCCTTGGCCACTATCAAAATTGAGTATCTACCAATTTCGATTAGAAACCTGAAACCTGGCTTTTTCAGCTCCATGTGCCTAATGTGCACAACACCCATTTATCTACACAGCTCCATTAGGATGAAATTATCAAAAGGAAACTTGGGGAGCATATAGAGATAGCCTTGGAAAAAGCCAACCCAAAGATAGCAAAAGAGGTAAATTGTAGGAACATACAGCCATAGTTGTTGACGGTCATTCAGGCCTCATCAGATACTCTCTTCTGCTCGAGTTAAGGGTCAAAGAGACACAAAAATACCATGAAGAAAGTGTCATTTACCCTCCTAAATTGGTGGATTGTACCTTGGAGTGTTAGCTAAGGGTAATATGAGTAGATTGGGGTGGTCTTTCTGTCCCCTTCAATTGTCAAACCTAGAAAGGTTTGCATGGAGGCAGCTATGTACACCAGGTATGAATTCATATAGAACTTTGAAGTAGTTTATACCTTGGTTAGCTGCTCATGAAGAGTGTTGCTAATCTGCTCACCCTAGAAGATGACTTTTTTACCTTGAAGGATGATTTTGATGAAAGGGTACATCCACTCATGGAACTGTGAGGAAGACGGGAGGCCTCGCACTCTACTGAGAAGGGTGATCAAGTCACCAACTTCTTCAATGAAATCACTCCTTGGGAAGTTCTACAGCCATCTAAATAGATTGGTTCTAGGGGTCTTTAGCCACCTATTATTCATTACTTTCTTTTCCCTCTCAGGGTCCTTGTCATACTCCTTTTGTGCTTCTATGAAGTCAATCCTCAATACTTTAGTAGCAAGAGGGCACATGAAGACTTTGTCAATGAATTTAAGGTCTAGCCAGATTATTATGTTGCCATTGGCATTTGAGACTGCTCTCATCTCTTTTTCATAAAACTGGGTGCACTGGAGGATGAACTCCATATGATGTGCTGCCACTAGGAAAGTGGGAACCAGATGAATGTTGCTTTCAATGATTCTCTTTATTTTGGAACTCGATTTCATTGCCTTGGTTCTAGTTATGAACTCAGCCATATCCAAGTGGCCAATCTCTATATCTCTAATGTCATCAACATTAGAGGTGACTGAAGTGATCAAAAAGATGCCCTGGTACTGATACTTCAGTGCTTCTAAATTTTTTAGAGAAGTTTTAGACATCAAAACTGGCCTCGTTTAAGCGGGTGTTGACGAACAAGAATCTTCAGAAGGTACTACAGTCATGATCATGTAATTAAAGAAAAGTGGGGAAATTGGGGAATTCACACATTAAGTGATCATGACCAAGGAAGGGCACTTAATGGGGATAGGTCAAAAAATGAGGAAAAAGGGGAAGAAAGGAAAAAAATGAAAAAGGTGGAAAATTTCTCCAGAGTTAGAGAAATTTAGATGAGAAATGCATGGGCAGTGAAATTTGCTGCCCCTGCATAAGGAATGGTTAGGTATGCATGGGTGATGAAATTCGCCACCCTTACATAAAGGGAAAAAAGGAAAAAGGGCACAGGCAGTGAATTTCACCACTCATGCATACAAAAGGGGAGAGAAGTGCATGGGCAGTGAAATTTGCCACTCCTGCATGCCTTGGGAAAACCAAAGTGTGGGCAGTGAATTTTGCCACCCGTGTTTGTTCGATTTGCATGGGCGGTGATATTCACTGCCCCTACAGGTGAGGGGAACAACAAAGAGAGCAGGTAGTTAATTTTGCCACCCATGTAATTTTGGCCTACATCAATGGCAAAATTCAATGCCGATGCAGGTATGGGAAAGGACGGCAGAGGGAAGGGAGAAAAACATAGAAATTGTGGGAGGCATCAGCCAACATGGGAGAGAAAAGTTTGGTGGAGGAAATAAATGGGAGCAGGCCGACCGGACCAAGGGAAAAAGCAAGATCAAAACCCCAACAACTTGGAAAAACAAACTAGAAAGAGGAAAAGAAAATAAATGCAAAAAACATGACCTACCTGAGAAACCATGTGCACCGCAAGCTTGAATCCACCAAAATGCGCTTCTACTAGTTTGCCAAATGGTCCAGAGGTAGAGGATAGGAGGAGGAGAGGAGGAATGAATAAAAAAAGAGGTTAAAACTAGATTTAATGGGGTGAAATCGACCCCAACAACTAGGTACAAATGACAATAAATGTTGTGCATGGAAATTGAGATGGTGTAGGGGAAGCGAAATTCACTGCCCTTGCACTTAAAAAGGAAGAAACATGTAGGGTTAGCAAATTTTTCCACTCCTGCATGTGAGAAACAAAAAAGGTAGGGGTGGCAAAATTTGTCGCCCGTGTAGGTCAAGATGCATGGGTGGTGAAAATTGCTGCCCGTGCAGGTCAAGATACATGGGCAGCAAAAATTGCCACTTGTGCAGGTCAAGATGCAGGGGTGGAAAAAATTGCTGCCCTTGCATCTCAAAGGCAAAATGCACTAGCAACAAAAAATGCCACCTGTGCATGAAAATAGAAAAAAAACATCAACTCTGAAAAAGGCAAATTTTGGTCTCTTGGTCGTATCGAGATCGTAACAACCTTCACATTTTGGGTAAAACGTAACAAAAAGATGTGAATTTTAAACGGTGTAGTTGGACCAAGATGAGAATGAGAAAAACCCATCTCAAAAATAGACTTAGAGAGATGAAAGACAAAACAAACAAGTTTCGTAAGGGGTTGTTCCCAAAAACAAGCTAAGCTAATTTTGGAAACAATAGCTAGCTCCTATTGGGGAAATTCCATTAATCAAATTGATCAATGGGAGTAGAAACCAGTATCTAAGTGCCTTCATCTAAGCCATTGGGCTACGGATTCAGGCTAAAAATAAAATAAAAATAGACAAAACGTAAAAACTATACATATATACAAATAGACCCATCTAAACTTCAAGAGTTGAATAGCTTCAGATGTTGCCCACTGTGGGGTAGTGCAAATTGTGTCCCATCCTAGTATTCTAGCAAGAAGCTAACCTCACCACAGAGCTATCGAATGGTGAATGGGCCTCTCCATAAGGAGTCAAATTTGATGTGCATTCCCTTCGGTTCTCACCTCTTGTCCCACAACAAAACTTGATCTCTGACTTGAAATTCATGAACCTTACCTTTTTTATCAAAAAGTTTCTTCACATGGTTTTGATGCATTGTAATCCGATCTACTACCATGGTTCACTGCTCATTCAGTTCGATCATACACATGATTCTTTTGTCGATCAAACTTTTGAAGGTTGAGTCTTCGATTGCTTTGGCTAACTTGAGCGCTAGCAGTTCCAGAGTGATGGGTATCTCTGCATTTAAGCCATACAAAAGTTAGAAAGGTGACATACCTATGGCCTTTTTGGGAGTAATCCTATTTTCCCATAAAGTATCAAATAATTCCTTGTGCCAAGTCCTCTAATTGTCGTCTACCAATTTTTTGATAATAGTGACTAGGTTCTTATTACTCAATTCTGCTTGGCCATTTCCCTAAGGGAAATAATCTGAAGTGTGGGATATGGTAATCCCATAGTAAAAATAGAATTGAGTAATTTCATGTGAAAAAAATAGGCCACATTTTTTTTTACAATTTTAAGTGGGACCCCAAACCAAGAGATAATATTTTTCTTGAGAAAATTGCACACCACTTCAGACGTAGTGTGCTTGGTTGGGATGGCTTCCACCCACTTGGTAAAGTAATCAGTCATCGTAAGGACATAATCATGTCTAGCACTCGAAGATGGGTTGACTGTGCTAATGAAGTCAATACCCCACTGCTAAAAAGGCTCCTTGATTACTACTGGCTTGAGAGGTAATGTAGCCAATTTAGGCTTCCCAACAAATTGTTGACACAATTCGCACCTACGCACCCATCTGTAGGCATCCTGAAACAATGTGGGCCAATAGTACCTTGCTCATAAAATCTTGTGCAATGTCACCAGTGTAGAAAAATGCCCTCCATAGGCCAAATTGTGGAAATATTCCAAGAGTTTACCTTGTTGCACCTTCTCAACACAATGAAGAAATGCCCCATCCAGGTTCCTTTTGTACAAACCATTATCCCATAAAACATAGCTAGCAGCCTTTAACTTAACATTCCATTTCTCCTTGTAGGAGAGATGAGCAGGACACTCACCATATGTCAGAAAATGAGTGATGTCAGAATACCACTCATCAGTGGTGGCAACAAAGAGGACCACAGGCATGTCTTTGATCTCTATTTCTTCACTTTCTACTTCATCTAGAATGTTGTTAGCAATCAACTGACAAAAGCCTTTTCCTTGCATGAGTTTAGTAGGTTTAATGTCCAGATCAAACTCCTGGATCTTGCTGATCCAATTACCCCTCTTCGTACCAAACTCCTGTTGAGTCAAAATGGACTTAACTATTGTATCAGGTATGAGAACTTTAGTGTGCGAGTTCAGGATATAAAACTTGAAATGCTTGACTTCTTTGACCACCACGTATGCATGCTTCTCCATGTTAAAATATTTCAGCTCATGTACCTTGAGTGGACAACTCATGAAGGAAATAGGAGATTCCATGCCTTCTTGGTTTTGTTGAACTAAAATGGCTGATAGTGTATGTTCAAAGGCATAACTATATATTTTGAAGCTCTTGGTATAGTCTGAACAAACCAAAATTGGTACACAAGCAATCACTTCCTTAATGTCTTTAAATATTGATTTTCCCTCAATAGTTCACCTGAAGGTAGCATTTTCTTTCATCATGTTGATGATGTGGTGAGTCTTCTCAGTGAACTCAAGAATGAATCTCTAAAGAAAATTCACCTTTCCAAAGAAAGAATGAACCACAATTTTATTGGTAGGTAGAGTAAGTTCCTGGATGGACTTAACTCTTTTTGAGTCAATTTAATACCTTCTCGAGACACAATGTGTCTGAGAAGTTTCCCTTCAATCACCCCAAAAATGGATTTCTTTGGATTTAGAGAAATATCATTTTAATGATAGTGTTCCAGTATTCTTTGCAAATGGTGCACATGGTCAGAATGATGCTTTGAAAATACTGTCAAATCATCCAGGTACACTACAATGAACTTACCCATCTCATCCTTGAAAGTGAGGTCTATCACCTTTTGAAATGTGGGGTCTACATTTATCAGACTGAAAGGCATTCTTCGATAGGTGAATGTGCCCCAAGGTGTGGTGAAGGCTGTCTTATGCTAATCTACTTTTCTGACTTCGACCTAATTGTACCTTGAGAAATCATCCAACATTGATAACATTTCTGAACCTGTTACCACTTGTAGAACTTGATCCATGATAGGGAGAGGGTAGTTATCTTTTAAAGATAACTAATTCAAGTTCTTGAAATCCACACAGATTCAAATTTCACCATTCTTCTTTTTGACAGGCACTATGTTGGCAATCCATGTGGAGTGATTGATTGGAAAAATTATCCAGGCATCAAGTATTTTTTGTATCTTAGATAAAATAGTACCTGATATTTTTGGGTTATATTGCCTGGACTTTTGTTTGTAAGGTATAGAGTTTGCCTTAAGAGGAATGTCGTGGTGAATGTCATTTAGCCTGAGTGATTTCAAGTTATCATAGGAATAAGCCAAGACATCTATATATTGGTGAATTAGATTAGCAAGCTTAAATCTCTCTTAGGAAGTGCATCATTTCCCAATGTTTACCATCTTAAGATCTCCCTTGGTTCCCAGATTTACCTGATCAAAATTTTGAGAGGAGTTTGAATATGTTCGCTGTTGTTTAATAAACCTGTCATGGTTATCAAACAATTTCTCTAGGGAAACCAAGCCTTTGGGAATCTTATTCCCCTTAAGCTGTAGGAAATCCTCACCTATGTTCATGTTTGATTCAGAAGTTGCTTCACATTCCTAGAGTTCACTACCTTCAAAATGTAATTATTTGAAGCTATCCTTTTGCTCCAAGAAGGTAATGATTTGATCATCATTATTAAATACTTGTCAATGGCCAATATTATTAGGTAAACTTGGTCAAAATACTAGTTCAATAGTGTACTTATCTCCTTTAAAATTTGGGTGGGGAATGAAGAGAGTAGTAGAGATAGCCAATGCATCCGCCCGATCATTGAATTCTTGTGGAACAGCAGAGATGCTAAAAGCGTCAAAATTTTTGATTTGGTCCCAAACAAGATTGTGATAGTGGCACAATCTTTCATTTTTGGTTTGATAAAGGTTTCTTACCTGGAAAACCACCAATTTGACGTCCCCTTTAGCATGGAGTAATTTAATGCCCTTTTCTTCAGCAATTTGTAATCTGAGTAATAGGGATTCATACTCAACTGTGTTGTTGGTGTTGTTGAACTGTAACTTGTAGGACAAAGGAACAATGTCTCTTTGAGGAGATACCAACACAACCCCAACTCTCAAACTGGTAGAAGAGCAACTGCCATCAAATTCTAAGGTCCACACCTCATTAGTCACCGCTTTTTCTTTGAAAACTTTTTCATTTGGGGGAAGAGATTGTTCCATGTGTTCCTTTTACTTTGCCGATTCTCCCGCTATGTTAGCTGAACATAATTCCAAGTTGTCACCTATAAGAGTTTCATTAGATGCCTCATGGATCTCATCCATAGATATCAAGTAGTTGCCCATGCCTGAAGACTCAAATAAAATTTGAGCTTCCAGTGCTGACGATCGGGTGACTACATACCTTGCTTCTTTTTCAGGAAGCAACTTCTTCATAACACCTCGAATTGGGATCCTCGCTTCTGACAAGTCCATGCTTAGCTCACCTCCAATATCTTTGCAAAAATTCTGCCCAAGCAAATTCTGTAAGAGGTTGAAACATCGGCCACTAGAACCATCATTTTTATCCTCTTTTCTGGAAAAGCTATGAAAGCAAATTGGGCATCTTTTATCTGACCAAGAAGTGAAACTTGCTTATTTTCCATAGAAAAATACCTTCCAAAAGTTTTGGTCAAAGTTAGTCCAAGGGAATCTACCACCTTGGTGGGCATGACATTATCCGAGGCTCTAGAGTCTATTATGCAATTACTTAGTTTGTAACCATTTATTAGAAGGAAAACATAAAAAGGTTATATCTTCCTGGGAGCAACAGGAGGAGTCACGACAAGATTATTCTGGGTATATTTATCTTTGAGGGGATCATGAATAGCTTTTGAAGAATCTTGTCCTATAGGGATGGCTTTATTTTTCACATATTCCACTAACATATCAAATTATTTTGGGTTAGCTCTCAAATATTCAATCTCTATCATTTGGATTTTAGTCTTCCTGGCATGATCAATTATATCAAATAATTAAAAATAATTTGAAACAGAGAAAGAGAGTCCCTCATCTGGGTCTTTAGTAGGTGTGGCACTGGTCTAAGTAATAAAGGTGAAGGTATGAAGTGGTTGGAGGTACTTACTTTCTGGTGAGTTACCCGATCTTTTGATTGAGGAGGCAATAGAGTTCCTCGTTTAGCGATGGAAATCGCCAGCCAAAGTTCTTCTTCTACTTTTCCTTTATCAGCCTGTGGATCTGACTGGTTTTGAGATTTGGTGAAAATAGCATATGATCCATCTAACCCTTCTCCTTTACTTCCAGCTTCATTTTGGTAATCCAGGAAACCAATATTGGAGTCGCCAGCTAATTCTTCTTCTTGGTCATTGAAGAGATTAGCATCATCTTGTTGGTCCAACTGAGGTTGGAGCGAATAGTCATGTTTAGTCTCTAGGTAACCGACCACTGAATTGGTAGGTGCTGCTTCAATGGCCAATTTCCTTGGAGGGGGAGGTAGGCAATTTGGTTGCCCTTGGTTTTGGGTAGCATTACCCTAATATTGTTGATTCTAGAATGTTTTCCTAGGCATATCTCGATAGGTGGAAGTAGATGTACTTTGGGATATTTGTCTCTTCAAAGCTATTAGTTCATTTGTCAATTTTTGTACCATAGGATCTGTAGTGCCTATAGAAGAGCTTTCAGCAGATGAAGAGAATCTATTTCTACTAGGGTCTTTTTTGATCTTACCTACCAGAATAAGATCATCCTCAATCTTAGTAGCCAAATTTTGAGCTAATGCTGGATCCATAGGGCCAGCTCACTTCAACAAGAAAATTACTTCAGGAAGCTATGAGTTGATAAAAAATCACTTGATATTCTTTGATGTAAGGCTGAGTAACAGTTGGAATCCAGTTCTTTAACTTGCTGAATTTGGCTATGAAATCCCTCATGCTTTCCTAGGATTCTTTTTTCATCTATGTTAGCTGAGCTAACAAGGCATGTGCATCTTTATTAGGTTTAAATCTAGCTTCAAATATAGACTTTAGTGCATTCCAGTCAGTTATAGTTTGAGCTTGAAGGTGGTAGAACCAATCCATGGCAGCGCCTTGTAGATTTTTTACAAAAAATCTCACTACTACATCCTTGAATTCCACATTAATTACGCTGCATGCTATGGAAAAAGCAGAAATATGCTCGTCGAGATGAACCTTCCCATCACCAAAAAACTTGGGAAAATTTTTCCTAGAACTACGAGGTAGTTCATGCAAGGGTGGGGTCAAATTAAGAGGACCAAAGGAATTGCCCCACGGGCTTTGAGCCATTATGCTAGGATGATTAAATGGTGGGACGACAAACCTTGGTGAGGTATTTGTAGGTAGGGCACTATTAATAGCAAGAAAAGAAGATCTACCTTGTGTTGGTTATCTGATAAGGTTAGGAGGAAGACTCCTAGATCATTGGATGAAAGGTGGTGGAGGAAATAGATCAAAATTGCTCTGTTGTGCCAACTCAAACATGGGGTCAAAAACACCCTTAGATCTCTAGCTTCTTGTGTAGCGTGGAGTTGCCAGATTTCAAAATAAAAATAGAAAAGAGTAGGATCTGCTTCAGTTTAAAGTTTGGGACTTCAAACTGTGCGCTCTTCCCTAGCGGAGTCACCAAAAACTATTGGGTGAATATTTTGTCATCAACTAATTGATGACAAAATAGGTATATCAACCACAACACAGGGAGATTTACACCATGAAAAGTGTGGGTTTACCAGATCTGGACGAGGTAAATCTCTCCTCTCATCAAGAGGAGGTTCCTTATGAATATTTATATGCTATACATATATATAATTAAGCAGAAAATAATGCTTGGGGTGGTATAGCAGCATCCACCTCTCTTTTTTCAGAGGTGATGTACAAAGAACAAGAGAGAGAAAAATCCTAGTCATTGGCCAACAACATTCCTCTTCTTTCAGGAATGGTATCTAGCATAAATCAAAAAATCACCTGAAGTAACAATGTTCACAAGGAAACCCACGTAAGCACAAAGTCTTCCATTGTCTCCTTCACCAATCTAGAACAAGCATAACCGTAGAGTGAAACGAAGCACAAAGTCTTCACCTAAAACTACAAAAGATAAAAGGATCACAAAGATAAAATTAGCTCAAAGTCTCTCTTCTACCTTTTAGAAATGCCCTCAGATAATATCAACACACCCACTTTGCTTATTAAATCAAAAAAATAAGAGATTATCAAGAAAGAGGACATAAAAACTATTTCCTAAATAACACAGATAACTTCAACACAAAGTCTGAAATAAACCTGCTTCTCATTCATTTAACAAAATATGATTTACAAATTGAGCACAAAGTCTCAAGAAGTGTCTCAATTTCAGTAGATTTTTTGCTCTCAATTATCAGAGATCCATTTACAAATGAGGTCTCCACTATATATAGGTAGAAACCTTCAAAAATTAGAAAATATTAAAATACAAAAATATCCTAGTCAAAGATGACTCATCTTTGACTTTGAAATATTTTTTTGGATTTTTTATATGTAATTACACATTACAAAATTGCATGCACTTTTACATGACAAAAGTGCATGAGAAAAGAAGAAGAGAGAGGAGAAAATATTTCAGCTCTTGCTGCCAAACTTCTTTAGATGAGCATCATACATAATAATAGATGCCTAAATTCCTATGCTGTCTGGTGCAATGGTGTTCTTAAAGATGACCCTGGCTCTGATTATAACATCCTTCAATGCTGTGATTGACTTAGCATGACTAGTTAACCTAGATCTCAGATTATCCAGAGTTAACTGAGTATCTAAAATATTGTCCACAGAAGTCATTGAGAAGGCTTTCTCTTCAAAATCTCTCTGAATCATACCCTTGAATCCTTGGATCATCTCTTCGATTGAGAGAAATTGATTGTCCCTAGTGGTGAGAGGTTGCAAGGCAGTTCTTCCAGTCTATTTAGCAAGCCTGTATCACTTTTCGCACTAGCATCTTTAGATGACTCGAGATCTTTGATGAGCTCCTTGAGTACCTGAACCCTATATATTAGTGATTCTTTAATCTCAACATAGGAATCTTTGTTATAAATGACACTGATGGATATCAAGGTGCTTTTCTTCAGATCTTTCATCTCCCTCCACTTGCTAAGATATTTATTTGTACTGTCAATGTCTTGAGAAATAAGTGAGACAAGGTCCTCCAAATCCGTCCTCACTTTCTTCATCTTGTTCATCTTCTCAGCAACCTCTCTAAGGAAATTCCTTAAGTTTGCATCTTTTCAATGTAATCCTCTAGTACTTTCCCTTTCATATAGGTTTTCTCTACCTTTTGAATGATAGGGTCATCTATGGAAAAGGCCTCTGGGGTTGCCACTTTAAGGGGAAGGGTGAATTTCCTAACTACTACAGTTAACTTCTCTACCTTGGCCTTATAGTAGTCCATCTTCTTTTCTCTATTGAATTTCTGGACCATGATGTCCATCGCAGACTGTAGATCACTTTTCTCACCTTCATAACTTTTCCAAGTTCAACACGAAGATGGAATAGCTGCTCATGTCAAAACCCTCAAGGGTTGCATCCTGTGGTGGTTTAGCTATTTCCAAAAATTTATGCCCCTTTTCCTCAACCAATTTTGAGAGGATCCTTGGTCTCTTAGGGGCCTTGGGTTTCACTGGCACTATCTTGCTAAAATCAAAGTCATCTATGGAGATGGATAACTTTTTTATTTTAAGTGTGAAAGCTGACATCCAAAGAGGGAGAGAAGAAGTACCTATTGTGGCAATAGTTCCTATAGTTGGTGTTACCATGGTAACTTCTACACTGCTAGTGGTAACAGTGGTCGCAGTTGGAGTAACTGGTGAAACTATATCAGCCATTGATTGATCAAGGGTGGAACTTTCTCTTAAATTGAAGGAAGGAGATGCCAGACTAGGAATAGACCCAGAGGAATGAAGAGTATCTCCAGAATCACCTTGAGGATCACCAAACATGAATTTGGAAGGAGAGGTGGCTCCAGAAGAAGGAACACTAATAGGAAAAAAAGGTGGTGAAGGAGAGACGTCTGTAAGTGGCCATGCCCCTTCCTAAGAAGGTAGAGGCTCAATCCTTTACTCCTCTGAGGGCTTGTCATCTATCTCCATTTGCTAAGTTGCCTGCTCTTGAGATCTTTGTTCTCTAACTCCCTTAGCCATCGATTCTAGCTCTTCAAAAACTTTTGACTTCTTAGAAATGAAGATGATTCTAGGCTTGTGAGGCCTAGATGGAGAAGGAACATCACCTTTGTTCTTGGTCCTTTTTTCTGCCTTCTTCCTCATTTTTGCTTAGAACTCAGCCTCTGATCCTATAATAAACTCTTTCAACGTGATCCCCTTGGCTACTAACCAATCATTGGTGTTGGCCAATATTGGTTTGAATCTCTTCCTCAAAGAAGTTAATTCTTTTTTAGACCACTAAAATGGAGGAAGAGGGGAGCCAGCAACCTTCTCAGCCAGGTACCTACTGTTGATAATGTTCTTGTCATCGACCAGATTGGGGGGAATCTCTGTGAGCCCCAAATATTCAATCTACTCTAGGTTAGCCTATTGTAGTATATTTTCCTAATTTCTTCAGCTGTCCGCAGGTCTACCCAGATGTCTTCGATCATAGGCTCATAAAACTAAGTCTTTCTTCTGATCATTTATTTGACACTCCTATAGTCAAAGTTATCCCTCCTCTTAAATTGTTTCATAGTAACCAATTGCATCTTTGTCTCCATGACCTTGGCCTTGGCCACTGTCAAAATTGAGTATTTGCCAATTTCAATTGGAAACCTGAAACTTGGCTTTTTCAGCTCCATCTGCTTAGTGTGCACAACACCCATTTGTCTACATAGCTCCATTAGGACTAAATTATTAGAATGAAACTTGGGGAGCATATAGGGATAGCCTTGGAAAAAGCCAACCCAAAGTTAGCAGAAAGAGGGAAATTATAGGAACATACAGCCATAGTCATTGACGATCGTTCAGGCCTCATCAGAAACTCTCTTCTGCTCAAGCTGAGGGTCAAAGAGAAATAAAAATACCATGAAGAAGGCATCATTTACCCTCTTAAAATGGTATATTGATCCTTGTAGTGTTATCTAGGGGTAATATAAGTAGACTGGGGTGGTCTTTCTATCCCCTTTAGTTGTCAAACCTAGAAAGGTTCATATGGAGGTAGCTATGTACACCAGGTATGAAGTCATGTAGAAATTTGAAGTAGTTTGTACCTTGGTCAGCTACTTGTGAAGAGTGTTGCTAATCTACTCACCCTAAAAGATGACCTATTTACCTTGAAGAATGATTTTGATGAAAGGGTACATCCACTCATGAAACTGTGAGGAAGACAAGAGGCCTCGCACTCTGCTGAGAAGGGTGATCAAGTCACCAACTTCTTCAATGAAATCGCTCCTTAGGAAGTTTTGTGACCATATGGATAGATTGGTTCTGGGGTTCTTTAGCCACCTATTATTCATTACATTATTTTCCCTCTTAGGGTCCTTGTCATACTCCTTCTATGCTTCTATGAAGTCAATCCTCAGTACTTCAATAGCAGGAGGGCACATGAAGACTTTGTCAATGAATTCGGGGTCTAGCCAAATTATTATGTTGCCACTGGAATCTAAGACTACTCTTGTCTCTTTGTTATAGAACTGGGTGCACTGAAGGATGAACTCCATATGATGTGCTACCACTAGGAAAGTAGCAACCAGATGAATGTTACTTTCGATGATTCTCTTCATTTCAAAACTCGGGTTCATTACCTTGGTTCTGGTTACGAACTTGGCCATATCCACATGGCCAATCTCTATATCTCTAATGTAATCAACATTAGAGGTGATTAAAGTGATAAAAAAGATGCCCTAGTACCGGTACTTCATTACTTTTGACTTTTTTGGAGAAGTTTCAGACATCAGAGCTAGCCTCAGTTGAGCGGGTGCTGACGAGAAAGAATCTTTAGAAAGTACTACAGTCATGATCGTGCAATTAAGGAAAAGTGGGAAAATTGGGGAATTCACACATTAAGTGATCATGACCAAGGAAGGGCACTTAACGAGGTTGGGTCAAAAAATGAGGAAAAAGGGGAGGAAAGGAAAAAAATGAAAAAGGTGGAAAATATCTCTGGAGTTAGAGAAATTTGGATGAGAAATGCATGGGCAGTGAAATTCACCGCCCTTGCATAAGGAATGGTCAGGTATGCATGGGCGGTGAAATATGTTACCCTTGCATAAAGGGAAAAAAGGAAAAAGGGCATAGGTAGCGAATTTTGCCGCTCGTGCATACAAAAGGGGAGAGAAGTGCATGGGTAGTGAAATTCATTGCCCCTGCATGCCTTGGGAAAACCAAAGCGTGGGTGGTGAATTTCATCACCTGTGCTTGTTCGATTTGCGTGGACGGTGATATTCATTGCCCCTACAAGTGAAGGAAATAACAAAGAGCATGGGTGGCAAATTTCACCACCTGTGTAATTTCAGCCTGTGTCAATAGTGAAATTTGCCACCGATGTAGGTATGGGAAAGCATGGCAGAGGGAAGGGAGAAAAATATAGAAATCGTGGGAGGCACTGGCCGACACAAGAGAGAAAAGTTTAGCAGGGGAAAGAAATGGGAGTGGGTTCATTGGACCAAGGGAAAAAGCAAGAACAAAACCCCAACAAATTGGAAAAACAAACTAGAAAGAGAAAAAGAAAATAAATGCAAAAAACATGACCTACCTGAGAAACCACGCACGCCGCAAGCTTGAATCTGCCAAAACATGCTTCTACTAGTTCACTGAATGGTCTAGAGGTAGAGGATAGGAGGAGGAGAGGAGGAATGAATAAAAAAAGAGGTTAAAACCAAATTTAATGGGGTGAAAATCGACCCCAACAACCAGGCGTGCATGGAAATTAAGATGGTGCAGGGGTGGCAAAATTCACCGCCCTTACACTTAAAAAGGAAGAAACATGTAGGGGTAGCAAATTTTGTCGCTCCTACATGTGAAAAATGAAAAAGGTAGGGGCAGAAAAAATTACCGCTCATGCAAGTCAAGATGCATGGGTGTCAAAAATTGCTGCCTGTGCAAGTCAAGATGTAGGAGTGGCAAAAATTGCCACCCCTACATCTCAAAGGCAAAATGCACTAGCGGCAAAAATTGTTACCCGTGCATGAAAATGGAAGAAAAACACTAACTCTAAAAAAGGTAGATTTTGGTCTCTTGGTCATATCGAGACCGTAACAACCTTCATATTTTGGGTAAAACGTAATAAAAAGACATTGCGAATTTTGAACGGTGCAGTTGGACCAAGATGAGAATGAGAAAAACCCGTCTCGAAAACAGACTTAAAGAGATGAAAGATGAAATAGACAAGTTTCATAGGGGGTTTTTCTCAAAAACAAGCTAAGCTGATTTTGGAAACAACACAACCTACTAAATTTTTATGGTCTAAGAAATCACTAAACAACCCTTGTATCATAGAGAAGCAATATCCGATGAATAATGTGGCATAGCTAAGGGATTAGTGGCCAACTATTGAATGACTAGAGATAATGAGTATTAATTAACATACCCTTTAGATGTTTTATATGGTTCTCCAACTAGTAAATATTATTTATTCCACATTTTATCCCTTGATCTTATCAATAGACCCCCCAACTTCAACAAAATTTAAGATAGACTATGCAAAAGGGGGTTTGTGCACATGATTTGGAGTATAAGTTGTATATTTCATCATGGGGTCCTTTATCTACTTGTTTTATTTTATGTGAGGGTGTATTAGTTCCATAACAACATTAACTAATGTGTTAAATCTAATTCATCACCTTAATCCTCTACATGCTTCTTTATACCCCCTTGACTAGTCAAGACTATGTGCAAGATTTGACTGTGTTTTATAAATTTTTCCCTTAAGGATGACAATTGTAGGTTACCTTTCATAAATTAATCTTGAAATAATGTTTAAATACCCATTTATAGTTACTATTAGTCACTTGGTACTTTTTTTTCTATATCAAAGACTTATAATAGTTATCAACTAAGTCACTGTCAACTATAATTGACTATAGCTCACTATGTACGATAGAACAGGGGATTTTTTGAATAAGCCCTCACTGTGTAACCTTTAAAACATGTATTCTGATCCATATGATGTATTTTGAAGTCATTTAAAAACACATTTCATGAACAAAGTATGTATCTCCATGTATAAGCCTCTCTCATGGAAGGTATATGAATTAAAGTCTATAGTAGGTGTGTGTTTCTACATGATATAATGCCTAAAGGTGCTAATAAGGCTTAAAACATAGTATATAAAACTCTTTTGATAATACTTTGAAGATTTACCATCCTCCTTACCTTATTATGACCACTCCAACCTAGATATAGGCCTCATATGGTCTTTTTGGGGTGCAAGATCACTTAAAGATTCAAATCTTGTAGATGTTAATACTTAGGTTTAGTGCTTAGAAAGGAATATTTGAGGCTTTTAAAAACCAAACTCCATCAACCCTCTACCCTCCAAATTTTTCCAAGTCCTTGTCCTATATTGAGGATTCAAGACAAGGTCATCAGGATGCATACAAGGTCTTTGTAACCCTATTATGAGATATTAACAAAACCTCAAGGTACTCTATTTTCATATTTTGGGGAAAAGAGCCCTAAACATAGTCATTTGACCCTAGAAGGTGGTCCACACTTTCATTTGATAATTTAACACTCCAAATAGGTCTATTATAATCAAAACTACATTTTATGTCTTCAAGAAAGCTTATACCTTGTCTAAATTCCTCTAGGTGACACTTTAGCTTCTTTGTTAACACCTATAAGTTCCCATTCTAATGTATAGGTAGGTAGTGGATGATCTTATGAATAGGATTCATATTTTATGGGTTTCTATTATTCTTGAACCTTTTCCAAAAGTTCCAAAAGACTTTACTCACTATTAAAACCTTACTCAATTCAAATGTTCTTCTTCAACATGCTTGGTGGATCATGAAGACACCTATAGGTAGGTATTCTGAGTTGCATATGGATGGTAATCATGAAATGGTCTGTATACTCTAAGAGTTTGATTGAATCATTAGTTTATCTCATATCATGGCATTTAAATGAAGCCTTATGATGTTTTATATCCTCAACAAACTCACACACCTCATTTTCAATGTTGAACCCTATTATATGACTTGTGGTTGCATGTTATTGGTAGTAACTTGAGTAGAAATAATGTATATGAATATTGCAGTGCTTCCTTATCATTTTAAAACTCAATTAACTACCCCAAGTTTCTAGAGTATATCTCACATATTTTAAACTTTCATCACACTTCTATAGACATGCTCATATCTTTTACAAATCATAACTGAGACTGAGGATGAGTTGGGCGCTAAATGTGGATGCCAATGGACTATAACCAAAATGGTGTTTAGCTTGGATGTCAAAATTTTTTAAATAAGGATGTTACCATGACCATTTAGTTGAGTGAAACACAATGCTGCATCATGTCAAATCCCTTGCAAATAAAGAGGCCTTTTGCAAATGGTAGAATTTGAATGTAAGTTTAGTATCAACACCATCTTGCAAGATGAGTGTTTGAGTTATCAAATCAGCTTGAAACATGAAACCAAGCATAGAGATCATTTTTTGGAAATATTGTCATTGATATCAAAGGTCTAGAATTATTGGTGATAAAGGCCCCATTACATTTAATGGTGTTTTTAATATTCATATCTTGGCTAATATGTGTTAATATTTATTTAATATTAATGAATATATTTTTTGTTGTATATAATTCAAAAGAGGGCCCATGGAGAAGTTAAAGATTCACGGGGTAAAACACAAAAGAGGAATGGGACACATTTTCTCATGAAGAGTCATCTTGAGGAATTTCAAGAGTCACCATGTGAATACAAAAGAGGTATGGCACATTTTTCCATGAAGGGACACTTTAAGGAATATGAAAAGTCACTAAGATAAAGACAAAAGAGTAAAGGATGCTTTTTCTTATGTAGGGTCACCATATGACTTTTAAAATGCAAAGATATGAAGGTTCATGTAATTTTGGTAACATTTTCCATGAGGATTGAAGAGTTACAAAGGGTGAATGCCAAAGGCCTTTTGGAAAGCTATAAATAAAGGTTTGAGAATCCATTTGTAATATGCAAGAGAGTGCATGGTTTGTATTTGTATTCAAAGAGAGAAAAGTAAGAGATATTGTAGAGTTATATCATTTGTTGAGTAAGTAACATTGAGAGATAGTTGTTTTTTATACACAAGAGAGGTTGGTGATCCTTTATGTTGGTGCTCTTGTGGGTTGGTACTCATAAATAGTTGTTGTGTTGGTGCTTGGAAAAGGGGTTGGTGATCCTTTGGGTTAGTGCTCTTGTGGGTTGGTACTCATAAATAGTTGTTGTGTTGGTGCTTGGCAAAGGGGTTGGTGCTCCTGCAAGTTGGTGCTTGCAAACTTTGCATTTTGAGTTGGTGCTCATTCATATACTTGAGATTTTTCTCCATGGTTTTTCCCACTTTGGGTTTCCACCTAAAAATTAGTTGTCTCTCTCTTTCTTGTGTGGTGCAAATAATTGTTTCAATTTTATTGCATATCTTGAATGTGTGATTAAGTGGTTAAAGAAAAGAAATCAGATTAAGTAAAAAGATATATAATATATTGATTCAACCCCCCCTCTTAGTATATTTTATGCTTAACAATTGGTATTAGAGCAGGTTCCTTTTGAAAAAGTTTTACAACTTGAAGGTAGATCAGGAAAGCATGATGGGTAGATCACATGAAATATTTCTACAAATAAGGCACCTTTTTTTATAAATGAATTATGTTTTTTGATGCATAAGGATGAAGAATTTTTTGATGGCCTTATATTTGACATATGGCAAGTAGTGGTAGAGTAATATGAAGAGACACAGACACTTGTAACTACTCTAGCAGAAAAGAAGGAAAGTGAAAATAATGCTAAAGATTTAAATGTTATTTTATGTGGTCTATGTGAATCAGAATTTGTCAAATTTATGCAATGTAAATTTACTCCTAAAACTTGGGTAAAACTTGAGAATATTTACAAAGGTGATGGAAAGGTTCAACAAGCTATGCTTCAGACTTTTAGAAGATAGTTTGAGATTTTGAAGATTGAAGAAGAAGAAAATATAGCAAGTGATCTTTTGCGGGTTGATCAAATAGTTAATTAGATTCAAGGTCTTAGAGAAAATTTAGAAGAATCAACCATGGTTCAAAAAGTTTTGAGATCTCTACCATTGAGATATGATGCAAAAGTTTTAACAATTGAAGAGATGAAGAATTTAGCCAAGCTAAAGATGGATGAGATTCAAGGTATTATCGTGGCATATGAGATGTAGAATGAACAAGATAAACCCTCAAAGAGAGAAGTTGCGTTCATGACATCAACGAAATAGAATACTAAGATTCAATAATCAAGTGATAGTTTTATCAATGATGAAGATGATAATGGATCTCTTTTGATTCACAAGCCAAAAAATGACACAGGTAAATATCAAGGAAAATTACCTTTTAAATGTTTTAATTATGCAAATATTGGACATTTTGTAGCTAAATGCCCAAATAAGGGGAATGATGAAAATGAATAAGGAAAGTCTACATACAAGAATAATTTCAAAGGTAAATTCAAGAAGGGATTTGAGAATAAGAGTTTGTATTATAAAGATCTTAGGTCCGCTGAAGATAGTAGAGTCAGTGATTCAGAAGAAGAAGAGATTTTATTCATGGCCATACATGAAGATGCCTCTACAAGCAAAATTATAGATGAACAAGAAGAAGAATAGGATGAAGCTAAAGTGAATCTAGAAGGAGAACTAATTTGTGCCTTAGAAGATTTAAAATCTCTTGAAAAGAAGAATCGAAGATTAAAGCTCCAGATCGAGAAAAATGAAAAAGAGTCAAAGGAAATAATTGAAGATCTACAAGCACACTTTGAAGAATCTAAGAAGAATGAAGAAGATCTAATGGCATAGTTGAAAATAGTAAGTAAAGAATGTGAAAGGTATGTTATTGTAATTACTTCTTTAAAAGTAGATAAAATATGTTATTAAACAACTAATGATTCAAAATTTAAGAATAACACTAATATGTTGAATAAGATATTAGAAAATCAAAGATCAATGTCATATGAGACATGTATTGGATTTGAAAAAGAGAAAGAGGAGGTTACTACTTTTATAGATAAGGAAAAAGGAAAGAGATATGTTGAAGCTCTTAAAAAAGAAGAAATAAAAAGGGAAGAAGTTAAGAATATAGAGGACATCTCAAACAAAGAAGGCTAGAGGGAACATAGTTACAAAAGGAAATCAAGTTAGAGATAGATAAATGGGTCTTATTTTTATGTTTACTATTTTTATTTTAATGGATATGTTAATAAAAATTATAATCTCAAAAAAGGGCTAACAATTTTAGAAATAAGGAGAAGAAAAGTCATGCAGAGTCAAGCAGAAGCCACAACACTTTTGCTCCTCTATCAAGCTTTAATAAAGAGGCCATAATATGTTACAAGTAGAACAACTTTGGACACATAGATTGGTATTGTAGAAGTGTGTTTGAGTTAGTCAAGAAGGACCAGAGCTTCAAGGCTCCACTCATCAAAAAGAACATTTAGATAGGTTCATGCCAAAAAAAATAACTTAAAAAATCTATGTTGGTGCAGATAGCTTTGCATGCAAGAAATGATGAAAATCCATGGTTCATTGATAGTGGATGTTCAAGATACATGATAGGAGACAAAATCAAGTTCATAACCTTGAAGAAGATCAATGGTGGCATAGTGAAATTTGGAGATAATACTATTGCTATAATTGCTAGAAAAGGTACACTAATTTTGGATAATGGTAGAACTAAATATATGTAGAAGCTCTTAAGCATAATATATTGAGTGTTAGTCAAATGTGTGATTAGGGGCACACACTAAATTTTTATCCATAAGGTTGTGAAATTATAAGAAAATATTTAGATGTGTTGGTTGCAGATGCTCAAAAAATAGGCAATAATTTGTATATGCTATCAGATATCAAAGGTTAAAGATGTTGTTTGAGTCAGATTAAAGAAAGTTGGCTATGGCACATGACAATGGGGAACATAAATTTTGACAATCTTGTCAACAACAGCAAGAAGCAAGTAGTTAGAAATCTTCTAAAGATTACAAAGCCATCCAACATGCTTTATGAACCTTGTCAGCATAGGAAATAGGCTAGAAGGTAGTTTAAAGTAAAAGAGTACTCAACTACTCGGATGCTATATCTTGTTTACACTGATCTATGTGGACTTATGAGAACTCAAAGTACTCAAGGTGATAAATATTTTATGTTGCTTATTGATAATTTTTTATGTATGACTTGGGTAATGTTTTTAAATAAAAAATTAGAAGCTTTCAAACATTTCAAAGCATTCAAAGCATTAGTTAAGAATGAAACTAGTTTGATGATTAAGTGTCTAAGATTAGATCGAGGAGGAGAATTCATGTCAGATCAATTTATTGAGTTTTGTGAAGACCATGGAATAAAGAGGCATTATTTAATAGCTTGAACTCCATAGCAAAATGGAGTAGTTGAACAAAAAAATAGAATAGTTCAAGAGATGGTGAGGATAATGCTAAATGAATCCAAGATAGCAGATAAATATTGGAGAGAGGTAGTTACTAAAATAGTGAATATTTATAATAGAGTATTATTGAGGGTAAATAGTGACAAGACTCCTTATGAGCTATGGAAATACAAACCAACAATAATTGATTATTTCAAAGTTTTTGGCAGTAAATGCTTCATAAAGAGAACCGATAAAAAACTTGGTAAGTTTGAATCCAGAGAAGATGAAGGTATATTTATTAATTATTATTGCAAAATTAAAGATTATAAATTTTATTAAAAAATAAATAAGAAAATTGTTAAAAGTGTAAGTGTCAGGATAGAAGAAGATGGAACACAAAGAATTAGTGATCCAGTAGACATTCTTGAAATCATTGAAGAAGGTTTTGAAGAATTAGATGAAGATGAGAAGAAGGAGAAAAAGGGAACCAAAAATCCATCCAAATATATTCATATAAATCATAATGAAAGTGACATCATCAGGGACATAAATGAAGGAATTTTCACTAGAATAATGATGGTAAGTGAATCTAATCAAGGTAATTTCTCTTTGTTATCCAAAATTCAGCCTAGAACTTTTTCAAAAGCTAGACATGATAAGCATTGGATTAAGGCTATGTATGAAGAATTACATCAAAAGAAAATAATGATACTTGGGAATTAGTGCCTAGACCAAAAGATGACAATGTGGTAAGAACAAAATGGGTTTATAGAAATAAGCTGAATGAAAATGGAGAAGCAACTTGAAATAAAGTAAGATTAGTATGTAAAGGATATGCTCAGATTGTGGGAATAGATTTTGAAGAAACCTTTTCACTAGTCACAAGGTTAGAGGCTATTAAAATGTTTCTTGCATATGCAGTGTTTTAAAATTTCAAAGTATTTCAAATGGATGTCAAATCTACCTTCCTGAATGGGAATCTAGAACAAGAGGTCTACATTGAGCAACCTGAGAGACTTATTCTCTCAAATATTAGTAGTCATGTATTCATATTGAATAAAGCATTGTATGGATTGAAACTAGCTCCTAGATCTTGGTATGAATGACTTGATAAATACCTATAGGATCAATGTTTTAAGAGATGATTTGTTGATAGTAATCTCTACATTAAAATAGAATGTGAGCATTAATTTATTGTTGTGGTATATGTTGACGACATCATTTTTGGAGGAAATATTGAAAAGATGACAATTTTTTTTTGATAATATGCAAATAGAATTTGAGATGTCTATGCTTGTAAAATTGTCATTTTTTTTAGGATTGCAAATATTTTAGTCAGATAAAAGAATTTTCATAACTCAAATTAGACATGCCAAGGAAATGTGGAAGAACTTTGGTTTTAAGGATTGTGCACCAGTTAGCACACCAATGTGTACAGGAAATAAGGTGAGAAAGGATGAAGATTCACTTGTTATAGATCAATATTTGTATAGATCTATGATTGGTAGTATTTTATATTTGATAGCATCAAGGTTAGACATCATGCATGTAGTAGGTATGGTTACAAGATATCATTCATCTCTAAAACATAGTCATGTTTAGTTGGTGAAGAGAATATTTAGATATATCAAGGGGACATTGGATTATGGATTATGGTATTCCATAGGTAGAGATTTCACTTTGGTTGCTTATACAGATTCAAATTGGGTAGGGTTTTTGGATGATAAAAAGAGTACAAGTGGAGGAGATTTCTTTCTTAGTGATATATTAGTATCATGGCTAAGCAAAAAGTCAAATTTAGTATTACTTTCTACATTTGAAGTAAAATATATTGTAGAGGTTTTGTGTTGTACTCAAGTGCTTTAGATGAAATAAACTTTGTAAGATATCAAGGTAAAATATGATGAACCTATTTCTATTTTTTGTGACAACACAAGTTCTATTAATATTTCAAATAATCTAGTAATGCATTCAAGAACAAAACATATTCTCATTAGATATCACTTCTTGAGAGAGTAGGTTGCAGATAAATAGGTTAAGATGGAATATATCAGTACTATAGAGCAGATTGTAGATATTTTCACAAAGGCACTAGAAAAAGACACATTAGAGTATCTACGAGAGAATTTGGGAGTAATTTATTTTACTTTCTACCATTGAGGTTTATCATCAGTTGAGGGGGAGCTAAGTGTTATCTCTAGGTAGGATCTTTTCCATTGATATCAAAGGGTGAGCATTAACACGTACATGTGTAGAAATAGGTACAAGGAATAGGTACAAGTTGCTACAATTAGGGGGAGTTACTGTATGTTTTTTAAATGGTAGTATATGTAGGTTTTAGGATATGGTAGTTTTAGTTTGAGGTTGCCATCAATGACAAAGGGGGAGATTGTTGGAAATATTGTCATTGATGTCAAAGGTATATTTTTATTGGTGATAAAGGTCCTATTGCATTTAATGGTGTTTTTTATATTCATATCTTGGCTAATGTGTGTTACTATTTATTTAATATTAATGAATATATTTTTGTTTACATATAAGTAAAAAGAGGGCCCATTGAGAATTCAAAGAGTCATGGGGTAAAAGATGAAAGAGGAATGGGATGCATTTTCTCATGAAGAGTCATTTTGAGGAATTCTAAGAGTCACCATGTGAAGATAAATGAGTATGGCACATTTTTCCATGAAGGGACACGTTAAGGAATACAAAAAGTCACCAAGATAAAAAAAAAGAGGAAAGGATGATTTTGCTTATGAAGGGTCACCATATGACTTTCAAATGCAAGGATATGAAGGGTCATGCAATTTTAACACCATTTTCCATGAGAATTGAAGAGTCACAAAGGGTGAATGTCAAAGGTCTTTTGGAAAGCTATAAATAAAGGCTTGAGAAGCCATTTGTAATATTCAAGAGAGTGCATGGTTTGTATTTGTTTTTAAAGAGAGAAAAGTAGGAGATATTGTAGAGTTCTATCATTTATTAAGTAATCAACATTTAGAGATAGTTGTGTTTTATACATAAGAGGGGTTGGTGCTCATGTGGGTTGTTGCTCACAAATATTTGCAAGGGGTTTATTCTCCCATGGGTTGGTGCTCCTGTAAGTTGGTGCTTGTGAACTTTATATTTTTAGTAGGTGTTCATTTATATACTTGAGATTATTCTCCATGGTTTTTCCCACTTTGGGTTTCCACATAAAAATATACTCTCTCTCTCTCTCTCTCTCTCTCTCTCTCTCTCTCTCTCTCTCTCTCTCTCTCTCTCTCTCTCTCTCTCTCTCTCTCTCTCTCTCTCTCTCTCTCTCGTGTGGTAAAAATTATTGTTTCATTTTTATTGCATATCATGAATGTGTGATTAAGTGGTTAAAGAAAAGAAATCAGATTAAGTAATAAGATATATAATATACTAATTCACCCCCCCCTCTCAGTATATTTCATGCTTAACATTATTTTATGAGGTATCTATAATCATTTATAATTATCATAACCAATTGGATTGTACGTATATGCCCAAACCAAAGCAAAACCTATAGGGTATAGGAAATAGTGAGCAAAAAAACATAGTCAACTTGTTAGAGATAGTTTATAAAACATGATTGAATAATCCTCAAAATCATATTATTGAAATGGATCTCTTTGAGTGTACTGCCACCTCCCAAAGGAATTTGACCTAAAACCTCTTCAATTATTCATACCAAGCATAAACATGTTCACCACTTTTATGTATTTAGAAAGGCAAAGAATGAGTAGAATGGTTTTAGCTCAAAAATGGCACTTATAGAGCATGTCAAGCATGTAAATGAACTTAAGTAAGATTAAGATACGTTCTATGTCCTTCTCCTACATGTCACCTTCCCTCACAGGCTATACAAGTGTCAAACTACCTCTTTTTAGTTAGTTTCTTAATCTTCAGTTAGATAACCTACAAAATTTAGATGGGTCTAACATTCTTGATAGGGAATCTAACCTGTTGGATGTTTGAAAGGATCTTATGACACATGGACACCTTTAAAACCATGTCACTTGCATTTATGACCCTTAAAATGACTTTAAAAGATAAGGATTAATATGACTAAGACTGAGGCTATATATCATCAAATTACATCACAAGGACTATAACAGACCCCATGAAAAAATATTAGACCTCTAGAAACACCTAAAACTCAATTTCTTACCTATAAGGACCCTAATTTGACCTTATAGGGTCAAAATTTGGTCAACAAATTGGTGACTTGTAGGGGTATTATGCCTACTATACTAACTAAACTAGTAGCCTTATCGGTCCATTGGGATTACGGAGTCATATAAAGTCTGAGACATAACAATATGACTTTGAAAATAATATTTTATCAATACAATACCAATTAAAACCTCAACCACACAAAATAAAAGATAGACACAAAGTAAAAATAAACACACATGTGCTTCATGAGCACTTATGGAAACACACAAACCAAACTAAATAGACTAAATCAAACACTTAATAACCTAGGATGAAAACTCCCTCCTAGATTAAAAGGGCAAGTTTGAAACCCTTCTTGCTTCATGACATGAAATAATGAATGAGACATATAGTCTTTTGATCCTTGACATTGATGCCTCCAACTTTTTCATGATGTTCAATGAGAACCAAGTAGTTATAAATAGGTTAGATATGGAAATTAACTCCTTTTTCATCCAAACAACCTCAAATTTATCATATGGATCCTCAATTACAATCTTTGATGATGGTTCAATAAAGCATACTTTCTTGATTTCCATAGTGCTCTCAATAAGATTGGGTTTCTTCTTAGCTGAAAGTTCTTCTAACTCATCAAGGATATCTTTGCATATTCTACCCAATCTTGGTCATTATCCTCCATGTAAGAATATCTCTTCACGTTGTCATGTACTTGACCCTCAACTTGGCAAAGCTCTTCAATCTCTTGAAATAACTTCATTTATAGATGTTAATCATCTTTATCCTCTTTATCATCTAGAACCACTACCTCTTCAATATTCTCTTCTTGATGTATGAGGTCATCAAGATGGTGGTATTCAAGCTCCAATGCATCTGAGGATGATTTAAAATTAGGCTGAGGTATTGGGTACATCTTCAAGAACAACAACTTCCACCTTGGTCTCAAAATATTTTTCTAGGACTACAACCTGTTTAGGGATGACTTGAATTTTTTTTTCCATCCTTAATATCACATTCATCTTCATGCTTCAGATGATTATCCATAAATTTTTGATTATATTTATATTTTTCTTTAAGTACTTCCCTCTTCAAGTGTTTGTCACATTCCTCATAGATAGTTGTAAAAGAGTCTTTAGCATGTTTCTTTTCATACAAGAAGGTAGAATTACACTTGTGATCACCAAAGGGAGTCCCTATAATGATTTCCTCTTTTTCAGCATTTAGGACCTCTTTATATCTCTCAAGTTTCATCTCAATTGTCATAACTTGACTTTACTTATCCATGGTTGCAAGATCTTCAATCTCCTTCTCCTTCTCCTCCTTGGTGATTCCAAGACTTGGCATCTTGAAATCATGTGACTTAGCCCAATGAGGCTATCAAGGAAATATGTTTTATTTAATAAAGAGTTTTGAATTATTATCAATCAAATTATCTTATTTAGTTTCCCATACCATAGGTCCATCAAATAAAATTTTTATGCAGTGAGGACAAGATGAACTAGTTGGTAGAGGTGGAACATATAACTCAAAATTAGATTAAAAGTGAAATGTAGGGGATTCTTTTGGAAGCTCTTGAGGAAGAAAAGGAAAAATTTGGGATAAAATATCTTGATTTTATTCATTCCATTTTAAAATAACTTAATTTAAATCTAATTTATCTTGATCACTCTCTTGAGGAAGATTATATGGGGTGTGTTTAGGCATAATATCTTCTTTGGGCTCAAAACCTTCCATCACACCTTGACTTAGCAATTTCATCCTTGACTCTAACTCTTTAATTTTCTTGGATAGGTTCTATTATAAAAGTCTTTGTTGAATTTCATAGGAATATCCATGAGTACGAGGATTACAAGAGGGCTGAAATGCAGAATAATAGGTTTCTTAAGGAAGGGTGGGAGGGACTTACGTAGGATCAAACTCTTTCTCAACCTCACACTCTTTGTCTAGGATTTTATCCTCTTTCTTTCCCCATGATTCCATTATCTTATTCTAGCATAGGATATTAGGATTAAGATTCTCTTATTGAGGTGGTGATGTAATTTTAGGAGTGGATGCAGTGTTCAAGAAACTTGGAATCTCTTTAGGCTTGGATCCTCTACCTTGTCTCCAACTTAGGATTTCATATCTAGAGGTCACTTTTTGAGGTGGGGATACAATTGGAAAAGTCAATGAGGGCTTAAATTCTACTTCCTTTTATAATTATATGGATTGATGTATTTTCTTATTGACCAACTTAATTTTCCTATCAAGGTTTTCTTCAAAAATAAGGCTTGTCTTTTCAGCTCTCTCTTATAGCTAATTGGGAAAAGAATATCTTTGATAAGCTTAAATAGGCTCATGAGTAGGGATCAAGTAGAACTGATAGAAATATTTAGGAGGTGGTATGATGGTTGATAGGTTTGGTGAGTTTTTTCCTTATGAATTCTTAGCCTATCTTCTAAAGATGTAATCATACCACCCACATCTAGCATCTCACTTGTGAGCCTTTGCTAATTTGCTCTCTCAATAGGTGCCCACTCTCTTTTTACCAGCTCTACTCCATCTCTCATATTAAGAATGAAATGACTAGGAACATCTTGACCATGTCCCCTTAGTGTATCAAGATATATCATGTACTTCTCATATCCCAAGAGAGTTTGTTTGAAAGTGTAAATAAACTGAGTTGAGAAGTGTTTAGGTTCACTAGGAAAAGCAAGATATTGAGGAGGTTAGATATAGGAATGATGTAACTCATGTAAAGGATGATAAGGGTCATGTTGGATTTGATATCAATCATAATAAGGCTAGTAATAATAACACCAAGGCTGATGGGGAATGCCATAATCTTGATATACCTCAAAAAAATTTGTAAAATAGTACTCAACACCAAAATTAGTCATGAAACTTCATTGGGAAGCAAGAACACAAAGAAACATTACCAAAAATCTTTAAAATGAAAACCTAGGATGCTTGACCAGCTGATGTAACTTTGTATTTTCCATTGATGCTTAGATAGATGCCTCCAAAGGTTGATGTGTTGAAAGACAACACCAAAAATATTTCAATTTCTTGGAATAAGAATACCATTGGGCATGGAAAAAATTGTTGTCACTTAGATTTTCACCCTTTGATGAGATGTCTTAGCTCTCCTCATCTAAGTGGCATAATTGAAACACCTCTAAGATATGGGTGAGACTAAGATTGATGTGAATCTCTAGATAGGGCTAGCTCTATTGATGTACCACTTATATAACACTACTACACCTAAACTTTATGAGGGAAAAGGGAGAGAAAACTAAAAGTAAACTATCCTAAGGGAGGTGATACACCAAATTATTTGATTACTAACAACCAAATGCATGTTACACATAAGAACAAGGGACTAACCAAACATATACTTCTCCAATCTGCATCTTCTCACATCAATATGTCATTATGAGGTCATGGATGAATGTTTAATCTAGAAGGACTAAATAAGAGGTATACAATAACAATATTAAATAGGATAACTCACTCAACCTTGGCACTCCCTATAACACTTCACATGGCCTACAAGAATAAGCTTTCCAAATACAAATAAGTGAGAGAATGAGACAACATAGTAAGGAAACAAGACTCAACACTAACCAAGATCAATCATCTAAGTAAAACACACTATGAATAGTCATATAAGAGGTAAAAATTAGTAGTATTTATTGATCCACAGTTTTTAAATGAGCAGGGATTCACCATATTTAGGTGGAGCACAAGTTACAAAGACCAAAATGGTTAGTTCTTATATAACTTGAGAGAGAGAGAGAGGGGGGGGGGGAGAGAGAGAGAGAGAGAGAGAGAGAGAGAGAGAGAGAGAGAGAGAGAGAGAGAGAGAGAGAGAGAGAGAGAGAGAGAGAGAGAGAGAGAGAGAGAGAGAGAGAGAGAGAGGTACAAAGGTCATAAGGACACTTGTAAAGATAAGAGAATGAGTTAATTTTACATTATAATATGATGTTAAATGTACCACATAAGGTCAAAAGAGACAAGTGGCTATTCAAGGCATGAAACTCATGAAAAGTGGCATAAAATTCCCTTTACTGGCTTAGAAAACTGCCTTCATGATTAGCCCTATTTGTACATCCCAAATATAAGGATAGGTCTGATTATTGGAATGATAGGGAAGGATTTTATACATGCCTTTCCATATATTTTTTGTAGTTTTGACTATCTATAATCTTCCCAAAATGAGCTATAACCATCTATAGTCTAAGAAACTCCTCTTTCCCACACCTTACACACTTGGCCTCAAATTGGATTTGGTTTTACATTTAAATACATAAAATTAATTTAATTACATGTTTCAAGACCCTACATGTATTTAGAGTCATTATTTACACCTTGAAAAGACATCCTCTTAAAGTTTTCACACTTCTCACCATCATGTTCACTATGCTAGTTTTGACTGGCTGAGATGAGAGCTATTGTTTAAACACTTAAGATATTTTCCAAGGAATATAAATTACCATATTGAGTCTATAAAATTCTATATCTTTTTTCCAAAGTTTATTTCATCTCTTGAAAACTCATTGAACCTACACAATGCACAAAATAGTTAAGAAAAGTAGTTTTTGTACTCCATCCATACAATTTCATATAGCTAAAAAATTATGTGGGGTATCTTTAGAAAGTATAATAAACAAACCAATCATAACATTTGGTAAACTATGACATTTGGGTTGCATTATCTTTTTCATTTCCTCAAACTGGTCACTAGCAAGGGTTTTGGTGAGACTAGGCCTATTTTACTCTCTTAAGCTTCATTCATAAATATGGGACATTAAATTTTAAAAAAAAATCCAAAAGATAAATTTATATTAACCCTATCAAATTATCTTAGTCTTCTTGAGTCCCCATGAAAAGCACAAAGAGAGATATGAGCACTCAAATTTACCCACTCAAGCCCTTTCTTCCATTCACATAGGCCTAATGTTTGGTTTTTGAGCCCAAAAATGGCTTTATTTATGACTTATCTTCAAATTTTAGGCTTTAAACATCTTAAGTGACACTATAAACATTATCTAATCCATTTTAGTGATCATCTAAGGCTAGAAGTGTGAATGACTCCCCATTTGGACACTAGGCCTAAACCTTGCCTAATATGCCTTTTATTAAATCCCAAAATGACCTTTTGGTGGTTTTACCCTATAAGGTGAAATCCTTAAAATTATTTAAATTACCTAAAAAAACATGCCAAAATCCATTATAATTCTCTTCTAAGGTTGGAAATGAAAATGACTCTCCATTTGGCTTGTAGGCCTAACCATTGCCTAATAAACCTGCTTGAAAATTCAACAACCTAGACCATATTTTTGGGTTCCCTCTTTATGTGAGGTTTTTTACATGTTTCCTTGTATGTTTTTCAACTCTAAACACCTTATTTAATTGTCTCTTAGCTTTTAATTTTATCCTTTTATCTCCTTTCCCCAAAACTTATAGGGTTTGCAACCTAGGGAAGTACCCTCTATCTGAGACAAAATATAGGGTAATTCCCCTATTTAATCAGACCATTTGGATGTTTTATAGGGTTATAAAAATTTTAAATATTATCTCTACCAATTTTTATCGCTTTATATTATCAATATACCCCCAGCTTCAACAAAAACCCAAGATAGACTATGCAAAAGGGGGATTATGCATAGGATTTGGAGTATAAGCTATATAGTGCATCATGGGGTCCTTTATCTAATTTTTTGTGTTATTTTCGGGTTTATAAATTCCATAAAATAATTATCCAATGTTTTCCAATCTAATTCATGACCTTAATCATATACATGCCTCTTTATACCCCCTTGAATAGTCAAGATTGTGTGTATGATTTGACTGTGTTTTATAAATTTTTCCCTCAAGGATGACACCTGTAGGTTACATTTAATTAATTAATATTGAAATAATTTTTAAATACCCATTTATAGTTCCTTGGATTCAATTTTTACATGTTTTTAATATGTCAAATACTTGGAATAGTTATTAATTAAATCACTGTCAACTACAATTGACTATAGCTAACTATGTATGATAGAGCAGGGGATTTTATGAATAAGGACTCACCTTGTAACCCTTAAAACATGGATTATGATCCATATTATGTATTTTTAAGTCATTTTAAAACATTTTTCATTAATATATTATGTATCTCCATGCCTAAGACTCTTTCATGGAAGGTATAGGAATTAAAGTCTGTTGTAGGTGTATGTTTCTGCATGATAAAATGCCTATAGATGCTAATAGGGCTTAAAACATAGCATATAAAACTCTTTTGATGATCCTTTTAATATTTATCATCCTCCTTACATCATAAGGACCACTCCAACCTAGATATATACCTCCTATATTCTTTTTGGGGTGCAAAATCATTTAAGGATTCAAATCATGTACATGTTACTACCTGGGTTTGGTGCTTAGAAAGGCATCTTTGAGGCTTCTAAAAACCAAAATACTTCAACCCTCTACCCTCAAAAGTTTTGAAATTAATTTTCCTATATAAAGGCTTTAAGACAATGTCATCAAGATTCGTAAAATTTCTTTGTAACTCTGTTATGAGATATCAATAAAACCTCAAGGTATTATATTTTCATCTTTTGGGGAAAAGAGCCCTAAGCATAGTCATTTGACCCTATAAGGTGATCCACACTTTCATTTTCCAATTTAACACTCCAAATATGTCTTTTATAATAAAAACTAAATTCTAAGTCTTTAATAAAGTTTCTAACTTATCCAAATTCTTCCAAGTGACACCTCAGTTTCTCTGTTAACACTTGTAAGTAGCCATTCTAATGTACAAGTAGATAGTGGATGATATTATGAATAGGATGCATATTTTATGGGTTTAAATGAGGCTTTAACCTTTTCCAAAAGTTTCAAAATACTTTACTCACTATAAAAACCCTACTTAGTTCAAATTATCCTCTTCAACATGCTTGGTGGATCATGAAGACACATGTAGGTAGGTATTCTGAGTTATATATGGATGGTAATCATAAAATGGTCTATATTCTCCAAGAGTTTTCTTTAATGGTTATTTTATCTCATATCATGGTATTTACATGAAACCTTATGATGTTTCATTCCTCAATAAACACACACACCTCATTTTCAATATTGAACCCTATTATATGACCTGTGGGTGCATGTTAATGGTAGGGTCCTGAGTAAAAATACTATATATGACTTCTATAGTACTTTACTTATAATTTTTAAACTAAATTAACTACATCATGTTGATAAATTATATCTCACATATTTTAAACTTTCATCACACTTATATGGATGTTCTTAGAGCCTTTGTAAATCATAATTGAGACTGAGGATGAGTTGGGAGCTAACTTTGTATGCCAATGGACTAAAAATTCAATTTTGTTTACCTTGGATGTTAAAATTTTTGAAATAATATTGTTACCATGACCATGTATTTGAGTGAAACACCATACTACATCATGTCAAATCCCTTGTAGAGAAAGAGGCTTTTTGTAAATGGTGAAATTTGAATGCAAGTTCAGTATGAACACCCTCCTATAAGGTGAGTTATTTGAGATATCAAATCAACTTTAAACATGAAAAAATGCATAGAGATAAATTTATTATGGGTATAACATCATATAAAATTATCATAACCAATTGGATTATATATAAATTCTCAAACTAAATCATAACCTATAGGGTTCAGGAAATAATGAGCATAAAAACACAATCAACTTGTTAGAGATGTTTCATAAATAATGATTGATAAATCCTAAATTTATTTTTATTTAAATGGATATATCTAAGTGTAATACCACCTACCAAAGGTTTTTGACCTGAAATCTCTTCAACTATTTGTACAAATCATAAAACAATTGACTACTTCTGTGTGTCTAGAAAGGCAATAATTGTAGAATGGTTTTATCTCAAAATTGGAACTTATAGAGCATGTCAAGGATGGAAATGAACCTAAGGAATATTAAGATATTTTAAATGTCCTTCTCCCACATGTCACCTTCTCTCATGGTCTGTATAAGTGCCAAACAACCTCTTTTCCATCAATTTCTTTATCTTTAGTTAGACAACCTACAAGATTCAGATGGGTCTAACATTATTGATAGGGAATCTAACCTCTTTTATGTTTGAAATTATATTATTATAATTGGTCACCTTGAAAACCATGCCACTTTAATTTATGACCACTAAAATGACTTTAAAAGACATAAGGATTAATATGACTAAGACCAAGGCTAATATAGTATCAAATTACATCAAAAGTACTATAGCATACCCCATGAAAAATATTAGAACCCTAAAAATACACAAAACTAAAGTTTTTACCTATAGGGGCCCCAATTTGACCTATAGGGTCAAATTTAGTCAACACAACCAACATCATAAACTTAAACCAAGTACTAAATGTGTGTGTGTGTGTGTGTGTGTGTGTGTGTGTGTGTGTGTGTGTGTGTGTGTGTGTGTGTGTGTGTGTGTGTGTGTGTGTGTGTGTGTGTGTGTGTGTGTGTCTATAAAATTATGTGTAAATATTTTTTTCACTTGTATTTTCACCCATTAAGGAGATGTCTCATCTCTCCTCATCTAATTGTCACAATGGAAATATCTCACAAACTGTGGGTAACCAATAGGTGAGATAAATCTCTAAAAGGGATAGTTCCCTTTATGTACTCTTTGAAGTGATTTCCTAATTATAAAATTTGAATGAAAAGGGTTAAGAAGACAAATTAAAAAATATAAAAAATGTGATGAATAAATGATGAGTTTCTTCCTATTGATTGAACTTATACTACTTAGATCAAATCAGAGCTTCTTTCACGCATATCTCACAACTCAAAGTAGATTGTTATATCAATGTTTTAGATGCTAGGTTAAATAGGTATATTGATGTTTAAGAGGGATAATGAATGATAAATTTTATAATTTATTCATAAACCACTTCTAAAACTCCTATACACTAATAAGGAACACTAACAAAGACTTGTAACATTTACTCTTTTACATACTTAGTGGACAATCAAAGGCAACATGTTAGAAAAGACTATCTTTTACTAGACAAGATCAGAAAGATTTATAACCAAACTCAATTATATATCATGTAAGTAGTAAAATTTACTTATTTATTTCTTCAAAATACATTCAAATAAAAAATTAGCCAGGGTTTCACCATTAACCAATGGAGCCTACTCAAAAGAGCCCAAAAAGTCACTACTTATAGAATTTCAAATAGGAGTGAGAAAAGAGAAGTATAAAGGTTACTTGGACACTTTTAATTTTGAGAGAAGTGGTTAAATTTGCATGATAAGAGGATTATATACTTTACATACAAGGTTAGAAAGTAAAAGTGTTAATCTAAGGCATGAAGCTCTTGGAATGTTGCATGAAATTCCTTATGTTGGCTCAAAAAACTACCTTTATCATCTAGCTCTGTTTGAACATCCTAAAATTGAATGGGGATAGGTATAATTATTTTATTGAGAGAGATAGGTTTTATACATGCTATTCCATGAGTTTTTTGCATTCCTAATTATTTGGAATCTTTTGGAATTGAATTATTAGTTCTTGTAGTCAAGGAACTCCTCTTTCACACACTTTGCACACTTGGATTCAAAAATGGATTAATTTTCTCATTAAAATACATAAAATTGAGTTAATTACATGTTTAAATTCTATCCATGGACTTATATGCATTAGGCACACTTTAAAATTAGCTTACTTGATATTTTCCACTCTTCTCATTATCATGTTTACTATGCCAATTTGACTAGCTAAGATAGAGCTATTGTTAGGAAAATTTAGGATATTTTTTATATTATTAAATGGTCATAGTGAGTTATAATAAGTCTTAATATCACTCCCAAATTTTATTGATCTTATTGAAAGTCCCTAAAACCTGTACAATACACAAAATAGTCAAATAAATCCATTATGTACCATGTTCATACAGGAATGGTAGTAAAAAAATTGATGAGGAGGAGCCCTAAAGAGTCTTATGAAACCAACAACCAATTTCATGTTCATTTCATCCCATTTGGATAGTTATCCATGCTTGTTTTCTTAGTTGGGTTCTTATCCAGGGTTTAGTAGGGTTTTAGGTTCCTTTTATCCTTAAGCTTTATTCATAGAGATGGGATGTTGGAACTGCCAAAAAAATTTATTAAATAAAGTTTTAAGACCTATGTCAGCCTCAAAAAAATAATTATACCTCCATGCACAACCTCAGAGAAGATGCAAGCACTCAAAGTTAGATTATCTAGCTTTGACCTTCATTTCTTGTAGGCTTGAATTAGTTCTGAGCCTCAAAAAGGATTCTTTATGATTTCTATAAAAAATGGAATATTGAGAAAATTTTTCATGACCATATAAACATTATTCAATAGGTTATAATTCTAACATATAGCTATAAATGGCATTGACCCCCCATTTGGATATTAGTCTTAAACCCTACCTAATAGGCCTCACTGTAACTTTGGAGTTCTAGACCACTTTGTTTAGATTCTCCCTTATTTTATTGATTCCTTATGTTTTTATAGGTATTATTAAACTTCCCAAACCTTCCTAAAATGTCTCTATAGCCTCTGGTTGACCCTTTTCACCATTCTTCTCCAAAAATACTAGTTTTATATGTAAGCGAGTGCCCTCTATTTGAGACAAAACAAAGGGAACTTACCATAATTTTCCAAAAAAAAATGGAGGATATTCCCCTAGTGGTGAGGACATTATACACCAAAAATTTTCCCTTGGTCATCTCATTTTACCTTCCAACTCTCCTACAAACCAAAATAGACTTCTGTGAAGGTAGACTGTGTAGGGTTTAAGATGTAAATTATGTATTATACTGTAGGGTCTCTTATCTTTGATTTATACTCATCATGATAGTATCACAAGGTTTTATTAACTATCTTAGGGATATTTAAATCACATGAACCATTATACCCTTTTCCAAACCCTGCTTGGTTCTTACCCTACAAGATTAACCTAGACTGAGGTTAATTTCTTGACTATGTTTTTCTTTCCTGTAGGTGATCATGGTTACTTGAAATTAGGTATATTGTATACATAACCTATCATAGTCCTATAAGATCATTTGATACTTTTTTGTACATATTTTGAATCACCTTTTTTTATACCCACACTTAGACCTCACTCCTCAACCAACTATTGCTTATAGTTAACTACAGTTGATTGTATTAGAGCAAGTAGAGGCCTGTGGGCAAGAAGCCATCTTGGAAAATGTGCCACCTAAAATATATATCATATAATCCAATTGGAATAATCTTTCATATACCAATTTATGTGTTTCCATGATTAAGTCCCTCTCATGGATGGTATATGAATTCACAATCAATTATAAGTGCACAATTTTAGAAGAAGGGACACCTGTAGGTGTGAATAGGATCAAAATTAAATGTATCATCCTATTTCAAAGATAAATATATCATAAGTTTTATTTCCAACTAATTATAACCATTCAAACATGGTGTCATGATCTAGTTTGAACTTGGGTGCTAGAGTCATCTTGGAGTTTCAAATCATGTAGGTTTCACTGCTTGAATTAGTGCATTAAAGTGTAACTTTGGGTCTCTCAACAACAAATTTATACTAATATTTTTCCCTCCATATTTTTCATATATATTTATTATATGAGGGATACTAGTTTTAATCATAAATATGAACCAAGATATATGACCTTCACCAAATATCCTAGACCTCTATTCTGTGCTTTTAGGGATTAGATCCCTGAGCACTGTCATCTTATGTTAGAAGTGATTTAGATTTTAATTTTCCAATTGACATCTAAACTAGGTTTTCCATGATCAATACCAATGCTATAACTCCCAAGAAATTTTTACCATTGCTCCAACTTCCCCATATGACACCTTAGATTATTGTTAACATGTCCTATAGGTGGACATTCTAATGTGTACAGGTACTAAAAATGAATGTGGATAATGTGCATCAGATGTAGGTCTTAAATTTAATCTTAGACCTATCTAAAAATCACCAATTTACTCTTTTAGTTATAAATTACCTTTCTCAACTCAAACTCTCCTTTTTAGCGTGCTTGGTTTCCATGAAGATACATGTAGGTAGACATTCTAAGTTGCATATAGACACATAGTGAGTATGAGGGTGGATAGTGTGAATTATCTTGACCATAAATGAGTTTTAATCCTATATAAATACCTCCAAATGGATTTTAAAAACCTTTAATGTCTTCAAAGAGATGTGTTCCTAGTTTTCACATGATTTTTTTCCTCTAATGACCTATAGGTGCACTTTCATGGTAGACTGTGTGGAAATAATGCATATAGTCAACTACAGTGGTCTCTTTATCATTTGGAGAATAAAAACACTAAATAATGTTGTTGGAGGATATTAAAAAGCTTTTAAACCTTAAATATACTTATGTAAATGTTCTCATAGCCTCCAAAAGTCATGACTAAGACTAAGGATGAGCTAGGAATTGACTATGAATGTCAATGGACTACAACCTCAATGATGTTTATCTTGGAGGTTAATTTTTTTGAAAGAAGGATATTTAATTGACCCCTTATATTTATTAAGACACCATGATACCTTTTATTTAATCCATTATATAGAAATAAACTCTTTTGTAAATGGTGAAATTGGAGTGCAGGTCTACTATCAACACCGTCCTATAAAGTGAGTTGTTTGAGCTATAAAAATGTTTCCAAACATCATACCAAGCATGGATAACATGAAATGAGATAGTCAACATAATTTGGAGATAAAATAACTAATTTATTTGTACAAAATATTATAAACAAGAATAAAACCTATAGGGTATAGGAAATAGTGAGTAGAAAAACATAGACAACTTATTAGGGATGATTCATAAATAATAATTAACAAATCCTTGAAAAATTATTATGAAAATGAATCTCTCTGAGTGTAATTTCACCTACCAAATGTATTTGGTCTAAAATGTCATCAACTGATCATAGTAAGCATAAACTTGCTAATGACTTTTATGTGTTTAGAAGGGTGAAAAAGGAGAAAAATGGTTTTGGACATTTTTTAGCACTTTAAAATCATTTCAAGTGATGATATGAATTTTAGGAAGATTAATATACTTTACATGACCTTATCTCATGTGTCACCTTCCCTCATGTGCCATACAAGTGCCAAACTCTTACCTTTTTAGTTGGTTTCATGAGTTTTAGTTAGATAACCTACAATATTCAGATGGGACTAACATTATTGATAGTTAATATAACTTATTGGACATTTAAAAGGAAATATGACACTTGGACACCTTAAAAACCATGCTAGTTGTATTTATGACCCTTAAAATCCTACTAAGTGACTCAAAATAATATATAAACTAATTAGACCATGACTAAGGATAAAAATGAATAAAATTACATAAAATGGACTATAACATACCCCATCACAAAGTATTAAACCCCTAAAACATCTAAAAATCATTTTATTACCTATACAGGTTCCAATTTAACCTACAAGATCAAATTTGGTCAACAAATTGGTGACTCAAAGGGGTAGTATGCTTTCTATACTAAAGATCAGTAGCCTTATCCTATCCATCGAATAAAGGAGTCAATGAATTATTGAAGACGACTAGTAAGTAATTTCCCAAAACACACACAAAAAACCCACACCACACTAAACAACACAAAACAAAGAAAGACACCAACAAAACTCACACATGTGTATAATTACTTAGGGAAAATAATAAAAATAGTATCTATATACAAAGAGAGAGGATAAAATTAGTATAAATGTTTAAGATAGATCCCATTAACTAGGATAAGAAGCTCTTCTCCATCAAACTTTGAGAGTTGGAAAGCATTGTGTTGCTTGCATTGAGTGATGACATAAGGGTCACTCCACAAAGCATCAAACTTTGTGTGTTTTCCAAGATTATCCCTACCTTCATCCCACTTTATAAAAATGTCTCCTTATTAGAAGGTTCTTGACATATCTTTATTATCAAAATATCTCTTTGTTTGATCTTGATGAGTTCTCATAGTTTGCATAGCTTGATGCTTTGTTTATTCAAGATCCATCAACTCACATAATCTGACCTCCATGCCTTAATTTTCCATCAACTCTAGTTGGTAAGTGAGATCTAAAGTTGGTAATTCAAGTGAAATAGGTATTCTAGCCTCTCTTCCATAAATAATTGTATATGATGAGTTTCTAATGGCTCTCTTGGGGGTGATTTTATTAGCCCAAGGAGTTTTTTAATTTGGAATGCCAAGTTCTTTGGTTTTCCTCCATTGTCTTCTTGATAATCCTAATTAGATTCTTATTATTGGACTTAGCTATTCCATTCCCTTGTGGATAATAGTTGGAGGAAGTACTTAGATAAATGCCAAGTTTTAAAGCCCACTAACTTATCTTCATTCCAAGAAAAGCCAATGCATTATCTAAAATTATTATTGAAGGAACTCTAAATATTTTTATTATGCCTTCACAGATGTCTAAAATTGAACTTTCATTTGATTTCTTGAGATATACAACCTATACCCATCTTTTAAAGTAATTTTTAGTAGCAAACACCACTTATGACCATCACTAGAAAGTGGGTTGATTAAGCTTATGAAATCTAGACCCCATTGCATGAAAGGTTGGTCTACTTGTATCAGCTAAAGAGGTAAGGCTGAAAGATTTTTTTTCATCAAAGAGAGCACATTTTTGACATTTATTTACCCAAGCATGAGTATCTTTAAACAAACTAGGCCAAAAATAGCCATCTCTCATAATTTTGGTAGCTGTGGTCCTTAGAGCAAAGTGACCACCTACTGGTCCATCATGAAAATCAATAAATATCTTCTCAACTTGATTTGATTCAACACATATCAATAATATACCTGAGAAATATTTCCTGAACAATATTCCATCAACAAATACATATAGAATGGATTGTAATCTGAAGTAACTTCTTTTGGCTCTATCTAAGCCTTATGGACACTCACCAATTTGAAGAAAATTGACCATTTCTTGTGTCTAACTCCTCATTGGTGAAGATGTAGTTGTTATAGGATCATATTTAAGGGTTAAAATATCTTCCTTTTATTCCTTCAAATCTGAAGCAATGTATTCACATAATGCCTTCACTTTCACTAGCTTGGTTGTCTTGATTTCTATATCACACTCCACTTTTGTAATCCAACTAGCCCTTTTTCATTCAAATATCTAATCAAATGGAATTACTTACCATTAGGATGAGGTGATAATATATATGAATATTTTTTGTAGATAACATGTGCCTAGACTTCTTTAGACTTGTAACAATTAAAAGTATTTGCTTTTCTACATAAGTGTACCTTGCCTCATAGACTTCTAATATTTGAATAAAGAAGGCTATAGGCTACTCCAATTTTTCTTAATTTGATTGAGTGAGTATGGTAGAGATTACTTATTCATTTCCAAAAGTATACAATTTGAAATCCTTTGAGAAATCAAGACTTGCAAGAGTTGGAGCTTGAGCAATAACTTGCTTGATCTCTTCAAAACTTTCTTTCCTTCTCCTTGTCCAAGTAAAGACTTCATCTTTCATTATAATAGAGGTTAGAGGCTTGACTAAGTTATAAAAATCAGGTATAGACATCCTTATGAAATTTATTTTTATAAATAATATTTTTAAACATTTCTTGTGTTTGGGTAAAGTCAATGCCAAGATTGCACTCACCCTTTCAGGATCTATGGATAGACCTTTCTTTGAAATAATGTTTTCCAAACATTTACCTTCATGGATATAAAAAACACATTTAATTGGATTAAGAGAGATTATAAACTCTCTAAATTTCTCAAAAATATTTCTAATATGATTCAAATGATCCTTTGTATCCTTAGAGAAGACCATGATATCATCAAGATACACTAGCACTATATCATTTATTAGGCATTGAAAAGCCATATCCATTATATTTTAAAAGGTTTCCCCAACATCAGACAACCCAAAATGCATTTTCATATAATAATATGTGCCCCATTTAGTGGTAAAGGTTTTCTTGTATTGATCTCCTTCCTTTACCAAAATTTGATTATACCTTGAATAACCATCAAGGAGTGAGAACCTTTCACTACCTGTCACAACTTACAAAATTTGCTCCATGGAAAGAAGAGGATAATGTTCCTTCAAGGAAACTCTATTAAAATCTCTAAAGTCAACACATAACCTAATTTACCCATTCTTATTACTTACCGAGACTAAGTTTTCCAACCAAGATGAATGCTTAATAATAAAAATGATTTTAGATTCAATCAACTTTGTAAGCTCCTTTCTCATTAGAGGCTCAATATTAGGATTGATTGGCATTTTTTTAACTTGATAGGCTTATAATTATCATCTAACTCTATGGTATTTTGAGATAAATTTGGGTCAAATCCTTTAAATTCACTATATTACCATGCAAAGATATCAATTTTTTTTTTTGCATAATTCAATGAAAGCATACCTTTCTTCTCTAGTACACACCTTCCCAAGATAAAGCAACTTATCTTTGAAGATTTGTACTCTATCATAGTTTTATTTTTTTAGTATACATTTTTACCTTTTCCTTCCTCAATTGATCACCATGATTGAAAATACTATCAAGTGTGACTAAGTTTTCCATGTTTCTAATGTGTTCAATGGGAGTAATAGGACCTTATCTACTAAAAGATGGAACACTTTTAAGGGTTGCTCTAGGAATTTGGTCATAGTGGGCAAGATTCAAAGGAGATGATCTGATAAAGGCTACAAAAGGAAGGTTTCTATCCATATTGGAAAGAAAACTATGAGTATTAGGGGTTGAACCAAGTAGAAATTTTGACTTTTTAAAAACCAACTACCTTGAATAAGGATGAGTATTCACAAATTTAAACCTTTTGATAGAATAAAAAATAAATTATGCAAAATCAAAAGGTATACCTTTAATAATATACCTAGTCATCACCTTTAACATTGAAAATAAGGACTAATTAGCAAAAAAAGAGTTGAAAAATTTGTGGAGTCACTAGGTACTAAAAATAGATGTTCTTATAACTACAAATATGCCAAGACCAGCACCAATCTTAGACAATATTATAATACTTAGAATCCCATTGGGAGTGACAAAAACTATTGTTGCTTGAATTTTCACCTCTTGAGGAGATTTATTATCTCTCCTCATCCAAGTGTCACAATGGAAACATCTCACAAGCTATGGGTAACTAATAGCTGAGATGAATCTCTAGAAGGGTTAGTTCCCTTGATGCACTCTTTTAAGTGCTTTCCTAATTATCAACATTGCATGAAAAGGGTTAAGAAGACAAACTAAAAAGTATTAAAAATGTGATTCAAATATAATTATTTTCCTGCTATTGACTGAAATTATACTACTTATAGCAAATCAAACCTTCTTTCATGCATAACTCACAACTCAAGATAAATTATTACATCAATGTTTAATATGCTAGATTCAAGAGGTATAATGATATTTAGGAGGGATAATGAATGATCCTTTGGATATTTTAGTCATAAAATACTTATAAAAATCCTATAAACTAATAATTAACACTAAAAAAGACCTATAATGATTACTCTTTTGCATACTTGGTGGACAATCAAAGACAACATGATAGAAAAGACTATCTTTTCCTAGACAAGATTAACAAGATTTACAACTATAATCAATTATGTAGCATGTAAGTAGGAAAATTAAATTTTTTATTTTCCAAAGAGACATTAAAATACAAAATTATCCAAGGTTTCACCATTAACCAATGGAGGCTACTCAAAAGATCCCAAAAAGTCACTACTTATAACATTTAGGAGAGGAGTGAGAAAAGAGGAGTCCAAAGGTCACTTGGACACTTTTAATGCTAAAATAATGGGTTACATGTGCATGAGAAGACTATTTGAAAGTGGCCATGAAATTTTATAAACTACAAGTGTCAATTCAAGGCATGAACTCTTAGAATGTGGCATGAAATTCCTTGTGTTGGCTCAAAAAATTGCATTCATCATCTAGCTCTATTGGGACATACCAAAATTGAATAGGGATAGTTATAATGATTTTATTTATATATATTTGATTTATAAATTATCTTACATAAATTTGTTTCATTCCTAATCATATATAATATTTTGGAAGTGAACCATCATTACTTGCAGTCAATGAAACTCCTTTTTCACACACCTTACACACTTGGTTTCCAAAATGGTTTCAATTTCTCGTTAAAATACATAAAATTGAGTTAATTTCATATTTAAAGTCCATCCATATAATTAGAGGCATTAGGCACACCTTAAAATCAGTTTAATTGAAGTTTTCCACTCTTCTCACTATCATGTTTGCTATGCCAGTTTGATTGGCTAAGATGGAACTACTGGAAGGAAAAATTAGGATATTTAATATGGTATTAAATTGTCATTTTTATTTATAATAATTCCTAGTCTCACTCCAAAATTTTATTTCTCTTATTGAATGTCCCTAAAACTTGTATAATGCATAAAATAGTCAAAGAAATCCATTTTGTACCATGTTCGTACAGGTAGGATAGTATAAAAATTGATGAGGAGAATATATAAAGAATCATATACAAAAACCAATAAATTTAATGGTAATTTCATCCCATTTTGATATCTCTCCATGCTTACTTTCTCAGTCAGGTTCTTATCTAGGGTTTAGTATGGTTTTAAGTTCCTTTTGTCCTTAAGTTTTGTTCATAAAGATGGGATGTTGGAACTACCAAAAAAATTCACTAGATTAAGTTTAAAGACCTATTTCAACCTCCCCAAACTCCTTATACCTCCATTCATGACCTCAGAGAAGATGCAAGCACTCAAAGTTAGCCTATCAAGCTTTGACCTTCATTTCATATAGGCTTGAATTGGCTCTAAGCCTCAAAAAGGATTATTTATACTTTATCTTGAAAATGGAAGATTGATAACATTTCTAGTGACCCTATAAAAATTATTAAATAGGTTATAATTCCCATATATATCTATAAATGACATTGACCCCTCATTTGGATATTTGGCTTAAACCCTGACTGCAACTTTGGAGTTCTAGACCACTTTATTGAGATATTCCCTTATGTGCTTGATTCATCATGTTTTTATAGGTATTATTAAAATTAAAAAACATTAATAAAAGGTATATATAGATTATATTCCACCCTTTTCACCATTATTCTCCAAAGATATAGGTTTTATGCACAAGGGAGTGCCCTTTGTCTAAGATAAAATAGAAGGCACTTCTCCTATTTTTTCATTAAAAAAATGGTGGAAGAGATTCCAAAAGTGGTGAAGACATAATAAAAAAAAATTTATCCCTTGGTAATCTCATTTTACCTTCCAAATCTCCCAAAACCCAAAATAGATCTCTGTGAAGGTACACTATGCAGGGTTTAGGATGTAGACTTTGTATTACACCACAAGGTCTCTTCTCTTTGATTTGTACTCATAATGAGATTATCACAAGGTTTTATTACCTATATCAGGTATATTTTAAATCACCTAAACCATTAGGCCATTTTCTAAACCCTTCTTGGTTCCGAATCTACTGAGATTATCCTAGATTAAGGTCAATTTCTTGATTGTGTTTCTCTAAACTCTAGGTGATCATGCTTGCTTGAATTGGGTATAGTGTCTAAAAACACTATTAGAGTACTATATGATAATTTTATACTTTTTAGATCCATTTTTAATCATATTTATGTTATACCCACACTTAGACCTCACTCCTCAACCTACTATTACCTACAGTCAACTATTGTTGACTATTTTAGAGCAAGTATAGGCCTGTGGGAAAGAAGTCATCTTGGAACATGTGCCACCTCACCTTTATATCCTTGGATAAATTTGGAATCATATTTCATATAAAATTTTATGTGTTTACATGCTTAATTCCCTCTCATGGATGGTATAGAAACTCATAATTTGTTGTAGGTGCACATTTTTAGAGGAAGGGACAACCTATAGGTGTGAATAGGATTAAAATTCAATGTATCATTCTCTTTAAATGATCACTAGATCATAAGTGTTATTTAAAAATACTTAGAACCAATCAAAAATGGTGGAATTTTATATTTTTAAACCTTTGGGTGCTAGATTCATCTTGGAGTTTCAAATCATGTAGGTTTCACTACTTGAATTTAGTGAAAGTGCAACTCTGGGTCTCTCAACAATCACTTTTTACTAATCATTTTTCCTCCATATTTTTCATATATCTTGTCTTATATGAGAGATACTAGGTTTAGTCATCAATATAAACCAATATTTTTTACAAAACTTTTATATGACCTTCACCAAATGTCCTAGACCTCTATTTTATGCTTTCAGGGATTAGATTCCTAAACATTGTCATCTTATGTTAGAAGGTGATATATACTTCTATTTGCCAATTTGACACCTCAAATGGTCTTCCATAATAAATAATAATGATATAACTCCCAATAATGTTTTACCATTTCTCCAACCTCCTCATATGACACCATAGCTTACTATTAACACCACTTGTAGGTGGGCATTTTGATGTGTATAGGTAGTGAAAATGAATGTGTATAATATGCATGAGATGTAGGTATTAAATTGGATATTAAACATATATAAGATTAACAATAGACTCTTTTAGTTATCAATGACATTTACCAACTCAAATTCTCCTTTTCAACATGTTTGGTTTCCATGAATACACCTGTAGCTGGACACTCTGAGTTACATATAGACACACAGTGAGTATGAGGGTGGATAGTGTGCATTGTCTAGACCATAAATGAGATTTAAGCATATATAAATACCTCAAAATGGATGTTCAAAAACCTTAATGGTTTCAAAGAGTTGTTTTCCTAGTTTTCACATGATTTTCATCCTTTAAGCACCTATAGGTGCGTTTTCATGGTACAGTGTGTGGAAGTACTAAATACAATCAAATACAATGGGCTATTTATCATTTGGAGACTAAAAACACTACCTCATGTTTGTATAGGATATAAAAAAGATTTTAAACATTTATTATACTTCTATGGATGTTCTCATAGCCTCTAAAATTCATGACTTGGATTGAGGATGAGTTGAGAGTTGACTATGCATTCTAATGGACTGCAACCTCAATAGTGCTTACCTTGGAGGTTGAAAATTTTGAACTAAGGATATTTACCTAACCCCTTGGAGTGATTAAGAAACCATGCTACCTTGGATTGAATACATTGTAAAGAAAGGGACTTTCTTCATATGGTGAAATTAGAGTGTAAGTCCATTATCAACAACTTACTATAAACTTAGTTGTTTGAGATATCAAAATATTTATAGACATGAGACCAAGCATAGATAACATTAAAGGAGATATTAAATTTCATATAGAGATATAATAACCAAGTGAGATATATATAATAGTCCAAACAGTAAAAAAATCTTTAGGGTGTAGGAAATAGTCAGTAGAAAAAATAGTCGACTTTTTAGGGATGATTCATAAATCACATTTGACCAATACTTAAACAATTGTTATGGAAATGAATCTCTCTAATTTTAATTTCACCTCCCAAAGACAGTTGGTTTGAAACCTCCTCAACTGTCCATACCAAGCATAAACATCTTGATTAATTATGTGTGTCTAAAAGGTTGAAGATGGAGCAGAATGGTTTTAGACCTTTCTTATCACTTAAAAATCATTTCAATCATTTATATGAGTCTAAAGAAGATTAATAGACATTCCGTGAACTTATCCCATGTTTCACCTTCCCCGTGGGTCGTACAAGTGCCAAACTCCTCCCTTTTTAGTTGGTTTCTTGATTTTCAATTAGATAACCTGCAAGATTTAGATGGAATTGACATTATTGATAGGAATTATAACTTTTTGGACATTTAAAATGAAAATAAGACACTTGGACACCTTGAAAATCATGCCACTTGCATTTATGACCCCTACAAGCCTACTAGGTGAATCAAAATGACATATAAACTAATTAGACCATGACTAAGGCTAAAAAGGCATCAAATTACATCAAATTAAATATAACATACCCCATGACAAAATATTAGACCCATAAAACATCTAAAAATCAAGTTTTTACCTATAGGGGTCCTAATTTGACCTACAGGGTCAAATTTGGTCAACACATATCACTACATCAACACACAACCTAGAATCAAAATAATAATGTAATACATAAGCCAATAATATATGGTATCAGGGCACTACTATTCCTAGGACCCTATCCATTTCTATGACCTATCTCAGACCTGTAGATGTTGTGTCACCATTAGGTGTAGTACTACCAAGGATCCTTGACATAATCTACTCTGTTAGATAATCTATGTATTAGGGCACATATGGAAGCCTACTAAACACGTCCCTCATAGTATCTCAACTCATCCACTATCTCAATATATCTAGTTAATGAAATAGTTTGCAATGGTTTCATGATAGATCTATCCCCACTCGAAGATGGTCCACTCTATGATCATCCTCCTACCTACCTAAGACCATCCATCTCAAAAATCACCAAGATCAACTATGTCTATAGACTATCTCTCTCCTGAGTAGTGGTGGATAGATATACCTACAAACTATCCCTCTCTTGGGTCCTTGTCACTAGTTGTCCTCATGTTGTATTTCTTTCTTGTGTTATGGAAGTAAGCAATGCCTATAGGGAAGCATGTGCTACTCTCATAGTATCCATCTTTACAATTACTATCTAAAAATTAGGTACATCCTACTCCATCTGTTCCTCCTCACCTAGCTACTCACCCTATCCATCACCTTCCCCAACATCAGGACCCTATCCTTTGTCTTCACCAATAGTTTTATGGTGACATCTCTGCCACCAATCAATATAATGTGGAGTCACCCTAGCATCATCCACTATTATAGGGGTTGATAGCTCCTCATATGGTAACTCCTCTATTGGCTATGGTACCTCTACATCCTTTCATTGATATCTCATAAATACTCCTAGATCACCTTATACCAAGCCATATTACCACCTCACATGGTCAAAATTTATCAACTATATCTCATGTTCCCTCCTCTTATATATCCACCTGATACTTTGAATGGAAAAGGTTTTTGTACATAGCCCCCTCCATGATGGGAAACCCAAGTACAGTCTTCAGATGACCTCACCATTTGTTAAAGCATCTAGCCACTATCTAAACCATGATAAATCTTGAACCACCCCATCTACTTGTGGTAGCTCCATATCTAATATCCACCTCATAAAGCCAACTCTGAATCATGTTTGGTACCACATCATCTATGGAAATCCAAATGGTCATAAAATAGTGATATGATCATAAGCCCAATAGTGAAGTAAGAAGCATACACTCATCACATACTATCTATGCACTTGGTATCCCCACAACTCTCAATAAATCTATACCAAACATTTTGGTGCCCATGCATATATTGTTTTATCCTCATGTATCTCCAATATAATGCTTGTTAGAGCCTCGGGATACCTCCCACCACTAAAATTAGGCAATGCATAACAAGTAACTATTATCATTAACATAGTCATCAGTTTCCAATTGATAAAGGTCTTTAAAGTAAAAAACCCCACCATGGTATCAGGCCTCTACTACATCCTCACCATATAATAGGTCCATCTATGAATCTATATCATCACCATAAATCAGATCCACTACTTGACCCTATATAGGTAGCCTCAATATCCTATGGATGTCTTCCAAAGTGATGGTAAGCTCTCCTGTCAGTAGTTAGAACATGTTGGTGTCTAGATCCCACCTCTTAATGAGTGCCACCAACATAGTTATATCTCAAGGTACATATCAATAGTGTCGTATACCACCTAGACCCACCATCGTTATGTGGGCCCACTCATCCCCAGTTAAATCTTTTTGTAGTTCCTTAAGTAATGGTGTCACTCGATCTTACATCATTAGTAAGGACCTCACTTACAATGTTAGATATTCTATGTAGTTCAACCTACACCGTAAAATACCCAACACACATTACCCTTAATCTATCATAGTCTCTACACCTATATACTTATGTTTTTTACTTCTCACACTTACCCACACTAACAACACTTGACAATCCCTAGGCTCCTTTTTCTTTCTAAAACCTTTTTATAAGTATCCCCACCTATAGCTACTCCTAGTCATCCTCAAAATTGTAGTCTTTTTAACTTAACCACACTAACTAATGACCAAGCTAACCCAACTACCCGCTCTTACACAATTATCCCACCTATCAACCTTAACAAAACTTGTCACTAGTCCTTCATAACTATTCACACACATTTAACAAGGTTACAACCTTAAAAAAATTTACCCCCATTATATTGACTCTCAAACTGATGTCAATCATAAGTTGACCAACACCAGTTATCTGTTGATCAATATCGATTGACATCAACCATCATTGATCATTATAAATTAAGGCCAAACTCCTAAAACCCTAACTTTCCCTCCCAACCAGCTCCTTTCACTTTCTTATCTCTTATACCCTACCCAAACACCTTTAGCTATCCTCCCCTCTACCCTATGTCCTAAATAATTTCAATATACCATTGAATTACACTCCCCCTAATCCCCACACATTAGCCTACCCAAATGATTTCAAAAAAGCACATAAGAAAACAAAAAGCACAAAAATGCCTACCTCATCCTATGTCTATCTTCATGGTATCACCCACCTTTTAGCCACTATTTATCCTCTACCTTGCCATATGGTCACTCCCACACTATGCCCCACTAGTTACCCTATCCACCCCACTCACAATCCTATTATAGACAACACTTTTGACTCACCCACTTACACTCTGCCAACTTAGCCATTTTCCTCAATTGTCATCTAGAGAATCTTCTCAATTATTAATCATTCAAGTAGACACCCAGTGGAAACAACATAACCAAACTAAAAGAAATTACTCAATTTGACCTATTGGTTAGTGACCCTCTTTTTTAGGGTTTGGTTGTTGACCAATCTCAATCACCCCTTGGGTTAGGATGACTGACATCACTTGATCATGCCTTATAATGACTAATATTCATTGAATACATTAGGTTTTACCCCTTAATTCCTCCCCTAACCTTATACCCCTTTCCACAACAAGGGTGTTAAGCACATGATATACTGAGAGGTGGGGGGGTGAATCAGTATATCATGTATCTTATAAATATTTTAATTAATCAAATTCTACTTAACCATTCATTTAAGATATGCAATAAAAATGAAAGCAATATACACCACACAAGAGAGAGAGAGAGACCTAATTTTTACATGGAAACCTAAAATGGGAAAAACCATGGAGAACAATCTCAAGTATATGAAAGATCACCAACTCAAATTATAAAGTTTACAAGCACCAAATTTTGAGTGAGAGAGAGAGAGAGAGAGAGAGAGAGAGAGAGAGAGAGAGAGAGAGAGAGAGAGAGAGAGAGAGAGAGAGAGAGAGAGAGAGAGAGAGAGAGAGAGAGAGAGAGAGAATTTTTACATGGAAACCCAAAATGGGAAAAACCATGGAGAACAATCTCAAGTATATGAAAGATCACCAACTCAAATTATAAAGTTTCAAGAGCACCAACTTTCAAGAGCACCAACCCCTTTGCCGAGCACCAACATAACAATCATTTATGAGCACCAATCCACAGGAGCCCAAACCCCTTGCAAGGATTTTTGAGTACCAACCCATAGAAGCACTAACCCCTCTTTTGTATAAAACACAACAATCTCTCAATTTTGCTTACTCAACAAATTATATAACTCTACAATATCTCTTTCTATTCTCTCCTCTTTTCTTATATAAAACAAATATAAACCATGCACTTTATTTCATATTACAAATGGCTTCTCAAACCTTTATTTATAGCCTTCCAAATGAACTTTGGCATTCACCTTTTGTGTCCTTTCAATCCTCATGGAAAATGGTGCCAAAATTACATGACCCTTCGTAACCTTTCATTTGAAAAGTCACATGGTGACCCTTCATGAGAAAATTTATCCTTTCCCCTTTTGTCTTTGTCTTGGTGACCTTTCAAATTCCTTAAGATGACTATTCATGAAAAAATTCACCATACCTTCTTTTTTATTCACTTGGTGACTCTTAGAATTCCTCAAGATGACTCTTCATGGAAAAATGCTGTCAGGATCTTGCTCCTCAATTAGAGCACATATGATTACTTTGTATTAGCAACTAAACACAGAATTATACCAGAATCAATAAGTAACTAGAAATATGAAACAACACAGGATTTGAGAGACAATACACAATTGTATTAAATACTCAGAAGAAAATACAATAAAGAAGATGCCACTTCTTCTTCCACCTCAAAGGCTCGCCACACCTCAAGACCTTCTTCTCTCTCTCTCTCGGTCCCAACAATCAACTCAAATATAGAATTGATGTTCACCTCTCCAACCATTTAGTAACAATGCTGCCAGTACACCAAGTACACAATCATACTCCAAGTAGATCTCCTGCTCTCTACTGATACCTGCAAATCACTAGACCTTACTCACCATTGTAGATCTCCAAACGTGGTCCTGCACTCTTGCTGACCAAGATCATAAAAACACGAAGAACCCCTCTGATTCTCCAAACTAGTACCCACTCTTGGTACTGTGGCACTAGGAGGAACACACCATTGCTCACCTCACACACAGAAGGAGCTTTTTACTCTCTTACTCTCTAGCACTAGTTTACAATACAACCAATGAGTCTCTTAAATAGATCTCATGAAAACAATAATTAGACACCTAATTACAATAATTAGATCCACAAATTCTATTCTAAATTTGGCTCTTGACATGCAAACACTTGGTTCATTAGCTAACTGCCCATAACATTCACAGTTTAAACCACACAGAAGACCGATGTCGGTCCCTATTTTCCTGGGGGTGCCGACACCGGCTGATCTCTGACTGACATCAGCTGCCTTCTGTCTGTACCCTATCAACGTCGGTTTTCCTGACCGACGCTAGTGACTGTAACACTCAGCAAACACTCTGCAACCTCCCTAACTCCTCCTATTTGCATCCTGGTGAAGCTTTTATCTCCACAACCTAATAATATCCCACTTAGAGATAAATAGCTGCACCTGTATTTGTATCTATACCCCATCTAATCTATTTCCTGGCTTGTATCCCTCTTCAAGCTCAACCCTGAAGACCAACCACCACACAACCTGTGATGCTACACCTGTCATCCAAGTAACCTGCCACATCTAAACCTACAAATCCATGTAGTGAAGACCTTGACCCTACATCACATGTCAACCTACTACTGGTCCCTCTCAGATACCTAAGAATCTACCTTCCCTGAATTGGCTCCAAACTCTCTAACAACTCCCACCGATTGGGAAAACTCAGGTCTACACTAGACCTCATGTGATTTCGAACCCTATTCTAAGCTCTGCTTAAACTGTCCAGCCCTTGGTGTGCTTATCAATTCTGCATCCTAAACCTCGCCAACACCTGATTAACATTAGCTCCCACTGGAGACAAAAATCTCCATGTCTCTCATGCCAAAGATTTTTGTTGTCCAAATTCCCCCTGACATACCTCTGAACTAACCTTACCCTTAGCTTAGCAAAACCCTGTATGTATAAATCTGCTAGCAAACCATCCACATACAGTAACAGGATAATGTCATGACTCATCATCCACTTGGTAAGAACAAACACAATAGTTACACTGACATTGACTGAAGCCCTGCTTTGTCATCCACCTGTCAAACCTGTACCACTGTCCTGCAGCTTCCTCAAGACCATATACCTTGGCCTTCTGTCTCACGTATCCATTCACTCTCTTCTTTAACTTGGGAATCCATTCATCTCTCAATGCTTTCTTCCAGCTGACAACTCTACCAACAAACACCTATTTGGTTCTTCTCCAAGGACTCACACTCCTCATCCATGCCAAGCTCCCACTGTATCTAGATTCTACCTGCATTGCCTCTTCACATCTTCCTGGTTCTCGACCATCAGTAAGCAACAAGTAATATAAAGAAGGTGAACAATGAACATGAGGTTCACTTACCCTTTCTGACCTCCATATGGGTGTTTGAGACTTGTTGATAGCTTGTTGTCCGTCCACTATCTATTCCAGTGACCGATCTCGGCCATCTCCCAATCTACTCCTGATCGACGTCAATTTTTTGTGACTGACCCTATCTACCAACATCGGTCCCATTACCGACGCTGGTGTACCTTTTGCCGATGTCGGTCACTGTATGACCGACATCGGTTCCTGCTTCCCAACACCATCGACTCTGTTGATCTGCACATGACTGACATCGGTGCTTGTCTATTTGACGTCGATTCCTTTTGATCGACACCGATATCTGTGTTCACCTGTGAGTGATGAATTTTTACCCGCGAGCTCTCCATGGATCAAAACCCTGTTCATATCAACACAGCCCTGCTTAGAATAATTTAGTTCCCTCCGCTGATCTCTGTCTGTCATCTCCTCTATGAACACCAAGGCTTTCCAGTTCTTAAGTTTGTCAAAGATATATGTCTTCCACTTAAGAACATGCATTCCCCTCCTACATATGTAACCAAGCCTACAAAGCCACATCTCTGTAACAAAAGGTGAATCAGTAATATAAGTAGATAGATAAAGGATACCTACTTTCTTACCACTATCTAATTCAAGTACATCCATTGTGAGAGTTACTATGCATCTCCCATCACCTAACTTTCCTAAAGAAATTAGACTCATCTCCAAGACTAGTACCTGCATAACCTCATTCAACACCTGTGTGTTATCTGTCTACAATTTCAGCGTCACTTCCCCTTTGCCAATTATTTGACAAGGCTCTCCAGCTCCTAAATAAATCTCTCCAAAGTCTCCAAAGACATACCCATGAAAAGATGCTCTATTTTGGGCTGCATGGAAAGAGGAAAAAGAATCTATAAACCAAGATTCTACTTTATCTAGAACATCCTGTCCAACATCCCCTGCAACATCTACTCCTCCCGGTTGATCTGCAACCAACCAACAATCTTTCTTTCCCTGCTCTTTCTTTCCATCAATCAGACCATTCATGCTATTCAATTTCTCCATTCGTAGCTTACTTTCTTCTGCCATTGCTATACTCCCACTCAATCAGAAACCCCTGTGAGTAACCTGTAATCAACACACACTATCCAGATTTGAAACCACTTGTTAGTAACCCAACCAAAAGCTTTGATACCAACTTGTCAGGATCTTGCTCCTCAATTAGAGCACATATGATTACTTTGTATTAGCAACTAAACATGGAATTATACCAGAATCAATAAGTAACTAGAAATATGAAACAACACAAGATTTGAGAGACAATACACAATTGTATTAAATACTTAGAAGAAAATACAATAAAGAAGATACCACTTCTTCTTCCACCTCAAAGGCTCACCACACCTCAAGACCTTCTCTCTCTCTCTCTCAGTCCCAACAATCAACTCAAATATAGAATTGATGTTCACCTCTCCAACCAGTCAGTAACAACGCTGCCAGTACACCAAGTACACAACCGTACTCCAAGTACACAACCGTACTCCAAGTAGATCTCTTGCTCTCTGCTGATACCTACAAATCACTAGACCTTACTCACCATTGTAGATCTCCAAAAGTGGTCCTGCACTCTTGCTGACCAAGATCATACAAACGCAAAGAAACCATCTGATTCTCCAAACTAGTACCCACTCTTGGTACTGTGGCACTAGGAGGAACACACCATTGCTCACCTCACACATAGAAGGAGCTTTTTTCTCTCTTACTCTCTAGCACTAGTTTACAATACAACTAATGAGTCTCTTAAATAGATCTCATACAAACAATAATTAGACACCTAATTACAATAATTAGATCCATAGCTTCTAGTCTAAATTTGGCTCTTGACATGCAAACACTCGATTCATTAGCTAACTACCTGTAACATTCACAGTTCGAACCACACAGGTGACTGACATTGGTCCCTATTTTCCTAGGGGTGCCGACGCTGGCCGATCTCTGACCGAAGTCAGTTGCCTTCTGTCTGTACCCTATCGACGTCGGTTGTCCTGACCGACATCGGTGACTGTAACACTCATCAAACACTCTACAACCTCCCTAACTCCTCCTATTTGCATCCTGGTGAAGCTTTTAGCTCCACAACCTAACAAATGCACCATACCCTCTTTTATCTTCACTTGGTGAATTTTGAAATTCCTTAAGATGTCTCTTCATGGGAAAATGCATCCCATTTCTCTTTTGTCTTTACGTCATTACTCTTTGACTTCTCCATGGTCCCTCTTTTGAATTTTATGCAAATAAAAATATATTTGTTAATATTAAATAAATATCAACACACATTAGCCAAGATATGAATATTAAAAATACCATTAAATGTTATGGGGCCTTTATCACCATTAATGCTAGACCTTTGACATCAATGACAATGTTTCCAACAAAGGGATCCCTTTACACATTCCAATATCACACCTTGAATCTAGTTCATCTACCTACACTAAAAAATTACCATCTTCTCCTTTGACATCATCTACCACTTTCATTCCCTTTGGTCCCTCTTGCCAACTGTTCACATCTTTTTTGTGTCACCCTTGCCTTGGTCACTTTGACTATGTCACCTAAATTTCCATGATTTATACCCTTACATACATGTGTTACTTTGTGTTTATCCCTTTAAGTTCATTGGAACATGCTCACTTGTTGTCCTGATACCTGCAACCCATTTTAGTCTTCTCAAGATTACACCCTACTTTTGGATCCCTGAGAACATGGGTACCTCACCTCAAAGACTTGATTTTATAAGTTCAACCCATATCAACTATGCCTAATGTCATGGCTTAGTTCACCTATCACTTTTTATCCTTTTTAGAACATTATTTCCTGATTCATTCAACCATGGTAACCTCATCTAGGTTCAATTACTGACATTACACATTGTTGCATTTTATGCACCCTTTTGTGCTTCAATACCTCAACCACCCAACTGACTTTGTCACCAACTTACCCACTTTTAAAACCTAAACCCAAATTCATTTTCACCTCATCTCTTCCTATTTTGATGGGGAACACCTTCTCCCATACTTGGGGCATCCAACCTTCCACTTCATCATTCATTTTTATTTTGCATTTTATTGATGCAACTTACACAACACAAAGGGGCAAAATGTAGACATAAAAAATTGCACACATGGTTCTAGATGTCAAAAGAACACTTTTTTTTACCCTCTTGGTCCCCTTGGGTTAGAAAATTTCTTAAAACCCTTTAAAATGCATTTTTACCCCTTTACACACATTTATTTAAATTATTTAATTAAGCTGATAAATCTTATTTACACCTCACCCTAACCCGACCCATGACTAACCTAGTGACACCCAACCTTAAGACCATTTCCTACCTTAGCAATTAGAGTCCTAACCCCCGATACTATTTCTACTTGCATGACCATGTCTCCTTAAATGAGCTCATACCACTTCTAATGGTCTTAATAAACAAAATTAAGTGAAAAACACTATTTTCAGCAAGTTAGACCATTTCCACCTTGACCAACATCAATCATCCCTCGACCAACACTAGCTGACAAAGATTGATGTCTGTTACTTAAGGGTACCTTAGGACCCTTTCTTATGAGGTTGAATCATTTTGAACAAGAATCAAAACTCTTTTGTGAATCCAAGCTTTCTAGTCAACCAAAGAACTAGTCTAGATATCAAGAAGAGATTCATCACCTCAATACTAAGGATTCAAACACCACTACTCTACCCATTTTATTACAAGATTCCAATCATCTCACACTCAACTTCAAGACATCTCCAAGCCAAAAACTCCATAATAGCTAAGTATCCTATACTTGTTATAAGTTCAGTTATTTGGTTTTGGTAATTTATTACTTTCACTTCCTTTCAATCTCTCCCCACACCCTCTTTTGTGTTGGAGTTATGCAACTCTAAACACTCCCTTTTACACCAAATTCACACTAACCATTCCCAATCATTTGAGTGGTAAATATCTATGTTTGATATCTATGATATGCCATTCTATCTTTATAACCATCATCTAACCCCCAAACAACCCATAAAACCCCTCTATAATCTGCCCAAATTCCATTTTTGTCCAAAACCATAACTATGAAAAACACATAGTGATCGACATCGATTATCCTTGATTGGCATCAGTCATCTTTGATCAACATTAGTTACCTAATGATCGGGATCGGTTACCCAATGACTAGAATCGGTCTATGTCTAATTCTTTTTCCCAAAAATAGAAAGTTAAAATCACCTATTAAACTTAACCCAAAATCTTGTTTTTCAATCCTTGTCACAACACAGAGTCAAAACTAATTTTTTGAATCACATTTAAGCACTTTAGCATTTATTTTAAACAATTTAATGTCATTTTGTTAAAATTAATCATTTTCTCTTGAAAGCAATTTATTACATTATGATTAAGTGCTTTTCATTACTTTATGCAAGCATATTTTATCATCATTTTTCAAAACTTAACTTGTTAAACTAGTGGATTGACAACCTTTCAGTGAAGTCTTATACTTCTTGGATCTAGCACTTGCTAGACAATCCACCCTCCAATGTTACTAATCAATCCCATTTCTAGTCTCATTCTTATTGTAGGTCATTCTTTCTAAGCTAAAGAGGAGTTCTTCACATCATCTAGATCATGGAGAATGCAACTACATCTAGGTTCATCTACACCTTCACCCTTTATTTTAGTTTTACTTGTTTTCAAAGCAAAATAAAATAATACAAAAACATAATGAAATAGGGTGGGGGATATTGTGATTATTTTTGTATATGCCAATGGTTTAGTCATCACTATACGTTCAATGAAGATGATTGATACAAAAAATAAATATCTCAACTAATCATTTTACATTACACACATCAGGCTATTACACTATTGTCTTGGACTATAATTACATGGAAAAAGAAACACCACATATTTGTATCCTAAATAAAATATGCCAAGATAATATTTGATAAATTTTTTATGGTTAATTTTACATCTATTGCTACACCTATGATACAAGGCTTCTATTTTCTCATACAAATACATTAGCACAAGTAAATACAACTTTATATTAATAGTTCACTAGGAGACTTATTTACTTGACATAAAATAGGCTAGACATTAGCTATTTTTCACGATTCATGCAAAAGTTGAAGATGTCTCATTAGAAAGAAACAAAGCATATATTGAGATATATAAAGGATAAAATGGACTATGGCATATAATAAAATAACAATGAAAAAATATTATTGATAGGATATTCAGACTTGGCTCATGTAGGTCATATTGATAAAAAATAATCAACTTATGTATACGTGTTATTTTTTGGATTTGGTCCTATATCACCAGGAGTAAGAAACAAAACTTTGTTTCTTAATCTTCCACTAAAGCATAATATCATGGTGCATGAGGAGTTGTTTATGAAGTAATATGGTCAGTCACATACTAGAAGGATTGGGAATACCATATAATCTACCTACCATCATGTTTTATTATAATGAATGTGTTTCTAAACTTGTTTGAGGTCTAGTGTTTCATGAATACACAAAGCACAATGAGGTAAATTTATATTTCATATGTGAACTTGTTTAACAACATAATGCATAACCCCAATTTTGATCGATAGAATAATAATGTGTAGATGTTTTTACCATGTCACTTGCATTAGAAAAATTGAGGCATTTAAAGAACCTCTCTCTTGTTCACTTGAGACCACACTAAATTAAGGGATGGGGGGTGGGTGATGTTAGAATAAAATATTGTGGTAAATTCATAATAATGTATTTGTCATTTGAGGTTGTTTTATAACACAAATCATGTAGTTTAGGTTGTTATTTTGTTTTATATTTGGTTATTTATTATTACCTATTTTAAGGGATTACTATGGCTATAAATATAGCTATGTAACATTTGGTGTCTTTTTTTAAAAATGAATTTCTTTCTCATCTCACTTAGCCAAATTGAATCCAATGGTCCTATGGACCACCTAATGCTTTTTGATGTAAAACAATGGTTTCATTATTATTATTTTTTTCATAATATCCCCCTCTTTACAATAAAAATAACTATATGGGTGTTGAGTACAACTAAAAATGTACCCATGTATAGTTAAGTATTTTTTTGTTCATATTTTTTACAATTGTTTTTCAAAAACCATTAAAAACAAGATAAAATCCTTTTGTTTGAATGATTACACTAAAATTATACAATGTGTGTAATTTTTTTCTTGAAATTTAGCCTTGATTAAAGATATATATATATATATATATATATATATATATATATTAAAACAATTCTCTATGAAATATTTAAGCTTAAAACTATAATATGGAAAAACTAAAACAATTGAGTCTATAATAACATAAGAGCTAGAGTGAAATTATTTTAGGAAAATGTTGAAAGCATTATTTGACATAATCTATAAAATTTTCATGGAAATATTCAAAGTGATGTTCTAAAATCTAACATAGGTTTAAACAAAAAAGTAACTATATGATATTAATTCAAAAAAACTTATACAAGAATGTTCAGGTTTCACATTCATTGATTTCACATTACATTAATACAATAATTAATAAGTTGTCTTCATTGTTTGCACATGGGACCTGAATATCCAAACCACAAACTAACTATACACATGTTACACATTAGTTAACAATAAAAAATAATGACCAGAATTAATTATCAACATAAAATAACATTAAATCACTTATTAAATAGAGTGTCTCACGAGGATATGCGCTAAATAAATATATTTATGCTTACAATAAAATATTTTTGGATCACATGACCCAAAAAATATTCTTAATTCAAATGGGACCAAAGATGATCTAGATCAGATGACTTTGAATCCACCCAAAAATATTTTTTATAACCTTCTAATTGGCCCTCTATACATCTTGGTACTAATCAACTAGTTTTTCTTGCATAAAGTCTACAATTCTAACACAAATGATGTTACTTATGGAAATTTTGATCTAATACTAACATAAATATGAAAATAATCTTGGGAATACTAATCCCTTATAACCATGTGTGTGTGTGTGTGTGTGTGTGTGTGTGTGTGTGTGTGTGTGTGTGTGTGTGTGTGTGTGTGTGTGTGTGTGTGTGTGTGTGTGTGTGTGTGTGTGTGTGTGTGTGTATTTTAGTATGATAATTATCTTGGGAATAATCAACTACATTGATTCATGTCTTAGTGATAATTTGGTACCCTCTATATGACACATCTACTTTGATGCCCAACAATGTTGATCACTTTTATCAACAATATAAGTGCTAGAAACCCCTTATTATTTATACAATCAGTAATCATTGAAAAAAAACCAATATAGTATCTTCCCCCATCAAATAAGAGATGAAAGGTTGTATAGTGAAAAAAATTACTAAACAACTAGTCTGCTCCTCTGAAAGGAACGAAAAACAAAGCATTATAAGCCACAAAGATCTTAGGTGATAACAATAGAACATAGATCAAGAATATGAATAACAATATATTTTTATATATTTATGTGAAATAAATAATATAAATATCATATATTATATCTCTAAAAAACATCATACAAGTACCATGAAAATTCCTTGCATATATATGTAAGGATTATCAATCATAGCCATAAGATTAAGCTAAGAGATAACCTAGGGATACAAACCCACTATACCTAAATATAAAATAAATAATATCCACACCTAACTTTATTTTAAAAATAAGTAATGCTTAGTTAGATAAAACACATAGGGAACATGAGCAAAGGTAAAAAACCTACTCTAACACCCCCCTGAAGTGAAGCTAAGGGCCAAAAATAAAGTGACATATCCATCCTATGAGTACCAAAAATAAGGCCTAATTAGATACTCATGTACAATATATCCATGAAGAAAATAAAAAAGAATATTTCATCATGAACACCCCCAAGGACAACTTATGAAACCCTAAGCATGCCACACAACTCAAGGTAATGAGGTGATACAAAAGGGTTTGTAAATATTTTGGCAACCTATTGTTGAGTTAGAATGTACTCCAAGAAAATAAATCCATCCTAAATATGTTGGTGAATGAATTGTATGTGAATATAAATATTCTTGGTTCATTGGTGCTCAATAGGGTTGCAATAATTGTGAATTACACTTTAGTTGCAACACCAAACTATAGTAGATAAATCATGTGTGAATATAAAATCTATCAATAACTACTAGAGTCAAATAACCTACAACTCATTGTGACTATTACCCTATATGCTACCTCTATAGATTAATTTTTAATTACTTATTATTTAATGGACAAAAAATTGGAGAAGAATTAAGAAAAAAAAGGTATCTAGAAGTGGAATGCCTATCATCAATATAACCTACCCAATCTAAATTAGTATAGCCAACCAACTAAGTAGAACCTCTAGTGTAGTGTAATCCAAAGTGAGAAGTGCGCTGCAGATATCACAAAATACTTTTAGTAGTGTGTCAATGACTATCATGAGTATGTGAAAACTAATATACAAGACTAAATACAAAGGAAATATTAGGGTAACTATGAGTTAAGTACATGAGACTTCCAACCAACTACTTATATAATGTAGGATCACAAGGAGGAGTGGTGCAGGTGAAAGTAAGAGTGACTATAGACTAGAAAGGAGAGGGACTTGTATTTAATTAACCATACAAAATTATAAATAAGATCATGGGTGTAATTTTTCTAACTCAAATGAATCCTTTAATCTCACTGAAGAATCTACAAACTAAGGAAAAAGTGAAAAAAATAGAGATCTATCATATAAAACTATGTGTAAAGAGCATGTTAAACAGTCTAAATAAAGCTAATAATAACTCCTAGTAAGAATTAGATCATCAACATACAAGACAAGTATAATAATATAATCTCTAACATGTTTTATATAGATCATAAGAACTAAGTGGCAACAAATGAAGGCAATAGATAGAAGAAAAGAATCTATATTTTCATAATAGACCCGAGGGAACTATTTGAGACCATGGAGAAAACATCAGAGTCTACAAATTAGAGAAGAATCATGAATAAAGCCAAAACGTTTCTCCATGTAGTGTAGACACTGAAATCATGTTTATCCCTTGGTCAAAATCCCCCTTGGTCTCCTTGATCCACCCCCTAAACATTTCTAACCCACACACTTATTAATCCAACTCCTGTTTTTGTCTTGCAGTTTGTCAAGAACAACCAACAAGACAAAAAGGGGAAAATGTAGACACCGAAATCGTGTCTATCCCTTGGTCAAACTCCCCCTTGGTCTCCTTGATCCACCCCCTAAACATTCCTAACCCACACACTTATTAATTTAAAATAAATTAACTATTTTAAATTAATAGCCCCCTTGACACATCACCCATGCCACCTCACCCCATGCCAAATCTTAATTACTTAAACCCCATTTTAACCCTCCCATTAGCCGCTCGCATTCCTTTAATCCACCTTAAACCATTTTCCAATGATAGTTAGACCTGGAAGTTGGAAGAACGAGGAAAAAGAATAAAAATAGCCTCTTTTCCCATTCTTCAGCCACCGACGTCAGTGATTATTCAGCTGACGTTGGCGGTCTTGCTGACGAAAGTTCCTTTAAGACTACATTTTCTACTTCCATTGCCAGTCTCTTGCAAATGTGAATTCTCTCACTCAAGCTTCCCAGCATTCTTGCTTCTCAATTTCTTGCAGGTATCAGTGTTTTGAAAACACCTTTCAGGCTTAGAGGATCAGCACCAGTCATCCCACAGTAGGTTGAAGGTTGCACGACACTCTTTCCCATCAGCGACAATGGACACAGCGCCTGCACTCCTGTACCTTCTCCCACAGTTAAGTATATGTACTAGTTTTATATTTTTGTCTCTTGTAATATATTAACAATCATCCTACTGCCCATGAACAAGAACTATTAATGCAGCCAATTGATTACTCCTAGAGAGGCTGAAAGGCCTTCTCTCACCCTCAATTCCTCTTTCATCTCTGTCATCCATATATTCCCTCTTTCAGACCACACTTTCTATCCAACCAACCTAGTACAAACCACTAAGACTCCCACAGACACCTCAAGCCATTTTGCTGACCACAGACAGACCTGAAACTCGTCGAAAGCGTCACTACCCCGACTGACGTTGGCCATCAGGCCCATTGCCCCTACCGATGTCGGTAGACTAATCGACGTCGGTGACCTTGGACTATCGACGCTGGCAAAAATAACGACGCTGGCGACTATGGAAAACAGATTGCCCAACGCAAGTATGCATCTATCTCTACTTTATTTTGTTCAGTCTTTCAATATTTCATTTCTTTTAAGCAACATTATTCTCTGTAACAATCAGTGGAATGTCATCCCTCTAAGAAGTCTTGACACTTCTATGATCAAGCTTTCGCTCGGAAGTCCACTTTCTAGCCATATAACAACTTTTATGTTTGAGTCTCTTTCTTCTGCAGGTGTCATCCTCCATAACCAAAGAGGAGTTCTCTCAATGTCTAGATAACAGTGCGTAGACCTCATCTGGGTAACATCTAGCCCTAGACCACTTATCTCAGTTTCTTTCATCTTTTGAATGTGAAAGCAAAAATAGTTAGAAACATTCTGGCACGCCCGGTGGGACACTAGGAATTCTCCTTAGGTTCATACTTTTTTCTTCTAAACAAACTTTTCATATAGGTGCATTAGGTCTCTCCTTACATCTCTTTCTTCTATCTCTTTCGAAAGACACTATTAGCAAAGTTAAAAAGAATCATTCTTTTTCTTTCTTCTTGCATCTTAGACTAGTCAAAGTCATACTCTTCAACCTCTTCTCACTTGTCTGCATACAAACACACATTTCAATTTGGGCTTAAAATACATTGCATTTCATTTCTTCCATAATGCATACTTAGCTCTCACATCTAGTAATTAAAACCGCATCATGAATAAAGCGTAGGCCACTTATGTTACACGACCAAATCACTTGCACAAAATCAAACATCTAAACACACTTGAGACAAGGTCCGACTAGGATTTCATCACCTAGCAGATACCTTACCCGTCCTGGCAATCCCACTTGGACTTCACTACCAAGGGGAAAGCCCACTCTGTTCTCTGGCAGAGGATAATCTCTAGGGGAAGTATATACTGGTTAAGCGGCCCAGCTCGGCTCTGGGTTTGTAAAGTGAGGGGAGCAAGCTCCTAGCACCAAGCCATGTACAGAACCTAACACAGACTCTTGAGCACCAAAACTAACCTAAAACCAACCTTAGACTACTTCTTCTAGGACCCATTCTAAAAGCCAACTTCCTAAACACACTCTAAGGCATAAGCCAACAAGACTCTAAAACTTATTCTTAGGAATTAACGTTAGGGTCTGCTTGTCTTCATCTTCTTTTCTGTCTTTATCTAAGTTTTTAAACTGGTGAGGATGCATTTTTCTGAGCTTCAAACAACTCAGAACCTTTTTTTTTCTTCTTCTTTCCCAACCACATACTAACTGACATTGGTTTTCCAATCGACGCTGACAACCTGTTCCACCGACATTGATTATCTAACTGATGTTGGCCACTTTTTCTCATCGACATCGGTTTTTCAACTGACGTCGGTCACTATCACAATCTTTCTTCCAAAACAATAGGCTTATAACTTGACTTTCTTGCTTTCTAACATCTATTTTGGTTTTTTGAGACTGAAAAACATAATTTCTAAAACCTGACCCTTTCTTGCCTTGAATGGTTTTGACACGTAGTCAAACTAAGACTCTTGTTGACCACACGAGGCAACAACCACTCCCACCTTTGCCTTCCATAACCAGTCCTCTAATGGAGTATCATTCAGAGACCAAACAAATCCTACCCAACCAACCCTGACTCAGCCTCCCATTTTCCTTGAGGGGGACCAAGACTTCGAAAGGTTCCTTGACCTCAATGTCAAGGCCCTTCAACACTATCTCGTGTAAAGTCAAACACGAGACTCCTTAGGCAACCCAATTTATGGGATGCCAACCTCTTTGTTGAGACAACAGCCATATCCACAGCGTCTGTAATCCAGCCCATAGACACCCAGGCTGTCACCTCAACTAATAACTAGGCTATGACTAATCTTCTAAGTGTGGCTTCTCCTTCTATCTCTAGGCCCAATTCCATTGGGGTTTCGACCCCCCATCAACCACAGACTATTCAACAAACTTCTACACCTTTCCAAAATCTAGTTGTCTCCATCCTGCCTACTCTTGCCCCCATCAACACCAAGGTGGCTACTCATCCTTTGGTTAATGTTGCCACAACTCAACCACCTCTAACAACATCAATCCTAGTCATGCCTTCTACCTTCATGACAAAAATACCCTTGGTCTCCATATCTATCCCAATGACTAGTTATCAATATGTTGCACCTATACAAGTGCAATCGACTACGTCATACACCCCTTCTAACACCTTCCAAGCGCCTTACAATCTAGGGGGCACCCCACCCACAAATCTGTTAGCTAATCTAATCAAAATGTTGATGGACAAAATGTCTAATCTTGAGACCTCAGTTTCGGGCTCAAGAAATGTCCTATCATATGACCAAATTTGTAATGAGCCCATCCATCCCTCTGTCTCAATCCAGTCGTATCCCAGTCAGTGGGAACATCCTAAGTTTACTCACTTCTAAAGTAAAGAAGACCCACAGTAGCACCTGCAAGCATTCAGACATGCTTGTTACCTAATCGCACATGATGATGCATTACTGGTACGCACATTCCCCATGTCACTTTTTGGTGATGCCCTTGATTGGTACAGCTCTCTCCCCAGACACTCTCTTTTCACATTCACCCAGCTGGCCCAACTTTTCCTTGAACACTTCTTGATCAATATCACCAAAAAGGTCTCTATCACAGACCTATACTCCATCAGACAGTTTGACAATGAATCCATAGTCAATTTTGTTGCTCGCTGGAGAGGCCTAATCAACCAGCTCTCCTTCTCTTTGCCTCAACCTGAACTCATCGAACTCTTTTCCCAGGTGTGTGCCAAACATATTTCCTCTACCCTGCGGGTCCAAACATTCTGCACCTTTGACGAAGGTTTCATGATGGCCAGGAAGCTTGAACTATGTGCTATCGAGGAAAACAAAGTCAAATTGTGGAGTAAAAACCCTAACACCAAGTCCAATGACTCTTCCTCTAAACCTTCTTCTTCTAATTCCAAATCTAAGGCATTAGCAAATGTTGTAGTTGTTAGATCATTTTCTTCAACAAATAACCAATCTCAGCCTTCCACATCAGACTACATCACCAAAAAATTCTAGCAAAGATATGTGCAGTGTTAGTATACTCCACTAGGAGAATCATACGCATCTGTGTTGGATAAACTTGTCAAACAGGGAGTCCTCAATCTCCCCCAAATCCAACTGCCTCCTCAATTTGATCCCTCGCGTGATATCCCTGCATGGTATAGGGAGAATGACTTCTACAATTATCACTATGTCAAAGGCCATGACAGAGGCAACTGTAAGACTCTCAAGAACATCATTCAAGACATGCTTGATAAGGGTGACCTTGTCTTGGACAACCCAAATGCACCACCCAATCAAAGCATAGACATCTTCAAACAACCCTTTCCCAACCATCCACCTAGTCAGAATAATGTGCAGACCATGGCTAATGACTCTGAAGAGCATAATATACGCACAGTCAACATGATCTCTCCTCTCATACCTAACCAACCTCTCTCACCGTCTCAAGAGGTTAGTCCACCCATTAGTCCATCACACGTGGACAAACCCTCTTCTCCCGTTAGTTCTCCATCGACCTCTCTTATATTGGAGGATGCCTTGACCATACCAGCACCGCTAGCCCCACCTTCATCCTTCCTGATACCAATGGAGGACCTTACTTTTCCTACTCCTCAACCATAGGTAGAAGGCGCAATCATCCCTGCCCTTTATCCTCTTGAGGAGCCACATTCTTCAGTTCCTTCTCCACCAAGAGAAGAACCTGTCTCTCCACCTTCTTCAACCAAAGATGATCTATTTATGACTCCCCCACACCTTGGGTCTGAGACTGCTATGCCTTCAGCCCCACAACCATCCACATCTTCTGAAGGACCAAAACCTCATTCGACATCTTCCCAACCATTCTCTCGATTGGTGGAGAAACTAGGACTTCTCCAATCAAGGAAAGTGGAACATTAGGCATTATGGGAGTGACTCAAAGCCCCTCACCTTGCCCAACCTGTCTCATCTCGTGCCGCCAACCCTCTTGTGACAAAATCCCCCAAAGCCTCCAACACGGACCAAACTTCTACTTCTAAACCTTCAAAACATCAACCATCCACATCAAAACCTATACCCTCATCCATCACATCAAGACTAATCAAATCCCTCGATGTTTGCCCCATCACTAACCTCACTCACCCGCAAGTGAAGGTAGACTTGAACCTTGCCTCGCCCAATAGTAGTCCTCAAACCAAACCAAAGACAGCTGCTAAACCATGGCAGTGAACTCCTCCTCCACCATCACCATTGCCCTCCATTTTGGGCCCTCATCCTTCTACCCTAATAGGAGTGCTCCTTATTCCAACCCCTAACCAAAACAAGTTACCTCCACTGCTTCCTTTGCCTATCATAAGCCTATCACCTCTAAAAAATTTGGCACCTCTCGCAAAGAAAGTATCATCTACCCACGTGGCCGCACCACCAACCCAAAAGGTGGTACGAAAGCCTCCTTCAACACCTCCCAAGCAGAAGTCATCGACACCTCATGCATCAACAAGCACAGACCCCTTAGTGGGTTCATACACTTTGATATTGTGCCAACTTTTGCAAACCTCTAGCATAACCCTTTTGCCTATCAAACCATTCCAACCTCTCAGGTCAAAGCCATCCTAGTTTGATGATACTAAGATTTGTCTATATCATCGCATGCCAGGACATGATACCAAGAATTGCTATGCCCTCAAGGTGGTCATTTGCCAATACATGGAGAAAGACACCATTCTCCTTGAGGATACTGTCAACAGACCTCTGACACCTTCCCATATCTCTCAAAATTCTTCATCATCATCGACATCTCATCAACAGACCATGATCCCTTCACCTCCTCTTTCACCCCCTTTCTTCGAAATTAATGCCATCCACATAACCACTAGGTCACAAAAGGATAAGGCAAAAAACAAAAGCTGCTATTCCTTGGACCTACCCTTTTGTCCAGCCACCTCAACCACCAAAGCCCAAGATTTCCATCCTAGGTGCATCCCAACCCTCTTCTTCAAGGACAATTCATGACTCTATGTTAAAATAGCTTCACCAAATTCCTGTGAAGATGACCTTATATGACCTCATCCAAAGCTCACCCCAACACTGTCAAGCTCTAATCAAAGCCTTACAGGCAGCGGAGGTCCAACCTGAAGACCCCCAACCACTAGCTGCCCTGGTCCACTCATTATCCCCCATCACCTCTATCACTTTCAATGATTCTAAAATTCCTACCTCTAATTTAGAATATCAGGATGCTGCTCTTTTCATCACAGCCTATGTTGATCACACCTGCATTAAGCAAGTCATGATTGATGGAGGCGCTAGCATTAATATCATTTCTACCCATGCCTTTGATCAATTGGCCCTCCCCAACAATTGCGTATCAAAGACCGATGCAATCCTTCGATCCTTTAATGACACCACTGCTACCACCATTGGCACCATCGTCTTCCATATTCGTGTCATCCCACACACTGTCTCGAATCTCTTCTACATCATCAAGGGAGAGTTCTAATATAACATGCTATTAGGACTACCCTGGATCCATGCCATGGCTTGTGTTCCTTCTACACTTCACTGTTGTGTCAAATTTGAACACAACGGACAAGTCCACATCATTCTTGCCGATCCATCACCTTTCAAGACTTGTAACATGACCTATCAACCAAATGACATTCTCATCCCTCTCAAGACACCAGCCCAGACACCGCCTCTATCCACAGAAGCTTCAACTAGTTTGCAAATGGTGGTCGCCCTCACACCACCTCTTCAAGTGACAACCAAGAACCCCATGGAAGATATCTTCCAAAGACTTTCACTTAGGGAATATCGCTTGCTTACCTTAGACATGTTCCAAACTCTGCAAGAGTATGGACAGCTTCACCATAGTCCAAGTTATGACCATCACATCGAAATGGTCATCCCTTATGGTCCTCCTAACCTTCAAACCAATCTCATCTATGGGGGGCTAGATTGAGCTCCTACTGACAGGAATCCTCTCTCCTCACCTCAACCATTCACATCTGACTTATCCTTTCTTGGCAACCCCACCTTTGCTCATAACTATCTCTATAGGTGTGCATGGAAGGGTTTTGGCTTCGAGTGCTACGAGTAAGGCTCCCATCATCCCATCGAACCACTTAATGATGACAATGCCAAGAAACGATATGGTTTGGGTTTCCAAGAACCTACTCAGGCTTTTGCAGACCTTTTCCCTGAACCCACCATAGACCAAACTCCTCCAAGCTTGCCTATCCTCCCCTCTTCACCTATGGAGTCGGTGGTTTCCATCCCTCCTAGTTTTTTTTTTTGCATAAACACCATCCGCTTGGAACCCCTAACTTATCAACTCAATGGGGTCTCCAGGTCTCTCCCTCTCATTTATCCCAACATGATAGATGATGAGTCAGCAACCATCAACACTATCCACTGTGTAGATGATGATGCCATTCTCACCTACATGGGCACCGACAACTCCATTCAATGATCCCTTCCTTCTAAAACACAGGTTATGTTAAATGAATCGACCATTGACATTAACCTTCCATCTTTTGATGTTCCTCATGTCTTAAAGATTGGTCAATCTTTGGATGCCCAGGAGCAGATCGACTACACCAGCTTTCTTTCAGACCATAGTAAGGCCTTTGCCTAGGCATATAGTGACATGCCTGGCATTGACCCTAACATTGCCACTCATAACATCATCACAAACCCAAAGGCTACGCTAATTAGGCAAAAGCTTTGAAAGATGCATCCTCATGTTGCGCTCCTTGTCAAAGAGGAGCTTTAGCGTCTTCTCTCTGTCTCTTTCATCCAACCCATTGATTATCTGTAGTGGGTGTCTAACATCGTCCCTATCACCAAAGCAACTAGGGGGATCTGAATCTGCACTGACTATCATGACCTCAACCTAGCCTATCCCAAAGATGATTTTCCCCTTCCCAACATTGACCAACTTGTTGATCTCACGACCAGTCATGAGATGCTATCACTCATGGATGGGTTTTTAGCATATAACCAAATATTGATTGCATCAAAAGATCAACACAAGACTACCTTCATCATCCCATGGGGGACTTTCTGCTATAGGGCCATGCCTTTTGGCTTGAAGAATGCAGGCACCACATATCAATGTGCCATGACTTACATTTTTCACGATCTCCTCCATAAAATCATGGGGGACTATGTGGATGACCTGCTCAGCAAGTCCAAGCTTTGCTACGACCATTTAACCATCCTCAAGATCATCTTCTCTTGCCTTCTTCAATACAATGTTTGCCTTAACCCCAAGAAATGCATCTTCAGTGTCCTCTCAGGAAAGCTCCTAGGTTTCATCATTTCTCTCCATGGCATTGAGATAGATCCTACTAAAATCTAGGCAATACTCGAAATGCCACCCCCAACCAATCTCAAGCAGCTTCACAACCTACAAGGGAAGATCCAATCCATCCGTCGCTTCATCTCATAGCTTTTTGATCGTTGCCAACCCTTTCATCATCTCCTCAAGAAGGACGTCTCCTTTAAATGGGATGAGGGCTGTCAAGAGGCTTTTGAATCCCTCAAACGCTATCTAATCTCTCCACCAGTCCTCAGTCCACCTAAAGATGACCAACCCTTCTACCTCTACATCTCAGCAACCAACCATTCGTTAGGTGCCATGATCGCGCACCGAGACGAGCAACACTGTGAGCAAGTGGTCTACTATATCATCTAGACACTCGTCGACTATGAAACTCAGTATACCCATACCGAGAAACTCTATTTGGTGTTAGTCTTTGCCACTACCAAGCTCCTTCATTATCTTCTCAATCACAAGACCTTTGTCATCACTCACACTGACCCTCTTAAATATATGCATTCAAAGCCATACCAAAACCAGCGTATGGCTCGTTGGCTCATGCTTCTTGCTGAGTTTGACTTGGAATTCATCTAGCAGAAATCCATCGAGGGGAAAACAATCACCAATCAATTGGTAGATGCCCCTCTACCTAAAAATTAACTTTCTCAGTGTGAGTTCCCTGACAAATCGATCGCCACCCTCTCGACTGATGACACATTCTACCAAATGATGATGTTCTTCAACAGCTCTAAATGTCAACTCGATGGGGGTGCAGGGGTCATTCTCATCCCACACAAAGGTGAGCCCATGCCTATGTCTTTCAAACTTGACTTTGAATGTACCAATAATATGGCTGAATACGAAGCCTTAATTTTGGGACTGTAAATCGCCCTTTCTTTAAACATCAAAACCATCAACATCTTCAGCGACTCACAACTAGTCATCAATCAAATCAACGGTTCATATCTTTGTAAAAATGAAATTTTTCAAAGGTACAAGCACCATGTTGACACCCTTCTAGCATCTTTCAACCATTACCTCTTGCAGACTGTTCCTAGTTCTACGAATAAGTTTGCTGACACCATGGCTTCTCTCACCTCACATATCCCCCCTTCATCATCTTCATCAAGAATTTATGTCATGGTACATTGTGTGCCATTGCCTTCATACATTTCCACTAACATCAACCTCATCAACACCATAAACTCTAGTCCACAGGATGTGTGGTATAAATAACTTGTGGACTACTTGGCTTATTCTATCATTCCTCTCGATCTCTCTAGCAATGCACAACGAGCTTTCATCAAACGCACAGCTCGATATACTATGCTAGGAGGAATTCTCTACAAAAGAGGTTTCGACGGCCTTCTTTTTTTTGTCTAACCTCCACTAAAGCATCTCATGCCATTAAACAGGTCCATGATGAGATTTGTGGCAAACACTTTAGTGGTAACTCAGTTGCCAAGCACATCCTTCACCTAGGCTATTATTGGCCCACTCTTCATCAAGACTGTAGCGACTATGTTTGGCATTACATCAAGTGCCAATAGCATGTTAACTTGCTTCACGTCCCTAGCCATGCCTTACAAGTTGCTCAAGATTTCTGGCCTTTTTCACAGTGGGGCTTAGATCTCATTAGTGAGATTAACCCTCACTCGTCTTTTCTTCATCAATCCATTATCACCGCCACCGAGTATTTCACTAAATGTGTGGAATCTATTCCTCTCATCTCCATAAAAGTCAACAAAATTGTCAACTTCATCTATACCCACATCATCTGTCATTTCGGTGTGCCTCACAAAATTATCACCGACAACGGCAAGTCATTCAAAAACAAAGCCATCCAAAAACTCTGTGACTCATTTGGCATCAAGCTCAGCTTCTCTTCGCCTTACTACCCACAAGCAAATGGGTAGGCTGAGGCTTCCAACAAAATCTTAACTAAAATTCTCATGAAGGTGGTCAACGACACTGGAAGGGACTGGCACATCCACATTCCCTTCACTTTGTGGGCCTACCGCACTAGCATCCGAACCCCTACGGGTGCTACCCCTTTCTCTTTAGTGTATGGAATAGAGGCTGTCCTACCTCTCAAAGTATAGATCTCATCTCTCTGCATCTCTCTGCATGACATTCTTTCTAACGATGACTTTTGTCAAGATCGCTTAGCTCAACTTGAATTACTCGACAAACGTCATCTTACTACCCTTAACCATCTCCATGTCTATCAAAATCGCATCAAATGAGCCTATAAAAAAAATATGAGAGAATGAGATTTCAACATCAGAGACCTCATCCTCAAAGAGAACCAACATGTGACCAATATGGAATGGAGTAAATGTGGAAAATTTGCTCGTAATTGGCTCAAACCTTACATCATCATGCACAGGTATGGATCAGTGACTTATCGTCTGTCTTCTCTCGAAGGCTGACCAGAACCTAAGCCTCTTAATGCCTTGCATCTGTGACCATTCTACTATTATTTGAGTACTCATTCACTTGACATTTAACTTGAGCTCGTCCCTTGAGCAATCCCTATCCTCTTAATCCTCACTTCTTTCCACCCTATTCTCCTAAACAAACACTATGTAACCCCCTTTGTATGGATGATTTTGTCCTAATAAAAGGGAGCCCTTAAACTTCTATAGTCTTTTCCATGACTCAAAATTCTATCAAAAATAAATCAAAATGTCAAAATATCAAAGGTCATACATTCTAAATGCAGACTGCTCCCTCGAAGGACAGCTGTATCATCATTGTTGTAGCTAATAGACTACTCCCTCAAAGGATAGCTATTTAAAGCCCTCAAATATATAAAGCAAAATATAGACCACTCCCTCAAAGGATGGCTATGCCTAAATATTGCTACCAATAGCACTTTCTCAAAAGCTTCCCGCATCGATCAGCTTCACAAATGACCACAAAGCACAATGACATCTCTATGTAGACTTCCCGCATTGATCAGTCTGCTCTCAAAAAAAAAAGTGTCATGGACTTGACTTATAGTCATCTCAGGGTCTCCTATAAAAGGGGCAAAGTTATCCATACTAAAAAGGGTTACCCTCTCCTCACATATCACATCACCTACTCAAGGGACTTTGAGCTCATTTTAATGTCAAAGTGATTCGATTACCTCTCTAACACAACCAATGGTCAACGCCGTACTGCATGAATGGGGCTTTTGTTTCTAAAAACCCCCTACCTATGTTATCATTATGGTCCTTGTCAATGAAAGGGCAAAAATGCCTTTCACTTCCTCATTATCTTTGGTCACATTCAATCAAATCATTTGTCATCCAACCCACCAAACCCTTTTTCGACCACTAACATTCCCATAGCCTATTCACACTAGTTTCTGTGGACACCAATACACATGGAAACTATCGACCATGCAATTTATGTCAAGCATAAACCATTACTTGCTGACACATAAACAGACTCATTTCATTTTTAGCATAAATCCATCACCTAATATGGACACTTGCCAGGGATGAAAAACCCCGACCAATGTTACAGAATACACCATTGCACAATATGGAAAAGGATGTAGCATCTTCTTCCCCCTCATCATCTCAAGCATGTACCATCAGACATATGGGATGTGCTAAATCATTATCATGACCAAACCAAACACATCAACCACTTCAACACTTTTCCTCCCTTTTGGGAGAACTACATTGGCCTGAGGCCCTAACAACAAGGGCTATGTAGGCAGCACTCAGTTGACATGGGGTCTTCTGAGGTTAGCTCGACCATTCCTTTGTCCATCCTTGACCAATAACCTTGGAGATCGTGACTATCTCCTCAGACCATGACCACTTCCAAGATAACTTTACCTTGGTTGTTTTTGCCCTTGCTACCTCACGACTAGTTAGCAAATTTTCCATGACCCCCACAAGTATTGGATCGCGAGCAAGTTGATCCACACTACTTGTGACATTTTCATGTTTCCAGGAGCACTTCTTAAGCCTGAGATACCTAGAACACGATGACCATTAGATCTACAGCTTGGATCATTTAACCCAATCAGCTATGAATAAATGTTGGGGCTCAGTTATTTCAATTTTATCACTCCTCGACCTTTGACCATGACAATTTGACCTACCTATCATGTGGTGTGGCATACGCACAATCCCACCTTTTGTAGCATTCACACCCTAACCTTCACCCTTTCCATCCCCTCTCTTTCAAATTGAAACTCAATCTCAGGTTCCCTTCCCTTGACTCTCGCTTTGAGGGGGGAACACCTCATCCCATACCTGGGGCAACCAACTCATATTTTTGTCTTGCAGTTCATCAAGAACAACCAACAAGACAAAAAGGGGCAAATGTAGACACCAAAATCATGTCTATCCCTTGGTAAAACTCCCCCTTGGTCTCCTTGATCCACCCCCTAAACATTCCTAACCCACACACTTATTAATCCAACTCCTATTTTTGTCTTGCAGTTCATCAAGAACAACCAACAAGACAAAAAGGGGCAAATGTAGACACTAAAATTGTGTCTATCCCTTGGTCAAACTCCCCCTTGGTCTCCTTTATCCATCCCCTAAACATTCCTAACCCATACACTTATTAATTTAAAATAAATTAACTATTTTAAATTAATAGCCCCCTTGACACATCACCCATGCCACCTCACCCCATGCCAAATCTTAATTACTTAAACCCCATTTTAACCCTCCCATTAGCTGCTCGCGTTCCTTTAATCCACCTTGAACCATTTTCCAATGACAGTTAGACCTGGTAGTTGGAATAATGGGGAAAAAGACTAAAAATAGCCTCTTTTCCCATTCTTTAGCCACCGACGTTGGTCATTATTCAGCCGACGTCGACGGTCTTGCCAACGACGGTTCCTTTAAGACTACATTTTCTACTTTCGTTGCCAGTCTCTTGTGAATGTGAATTCTCTCACTCAAGCTTCCCAGGATTCTTGCTTCTTGATTTCTTACAGGTATCAACATTTTGACAACACCTTCCAGGCTTAGAGGATCAGCACCAGTCATCCCACACCCATTTGAAGGTTGCACGACACTCTTTCCCATCAGCAACAACAGACACAGTGCCTGCACTCCTGCACCTTCTCCCACAATTAAGTATCTGTACTAGTTTTATATTTTTGTCTCTTTTAATATATTAACAATCATCCTACTGCCCATGAATAAGAACTATTAATGCACCCAATTGATTACTCCTAGAGAGGCTGAAAGGCCTTCTCTCACCCTCAATTCCTCTTTCATCCCTGTCCTCCATATATTCCCTCTTTCAGACCACACATTCTATCCAACCAACCCAGCACAAACCAATAAGACTCCCACAGACACCTCAAGCCCTTTTGCTGACCATAGACAAACCTGAAACTCATCCAAAGCCTCACTACCTCAACCGACGCCAACCATCAGGCCCATTGCCCCTACCAACATGGTAGACTAATCGACACCGGTGACCTTGGACTACTGATGCCAATAGAAATACCGATGCCAGTGACTGTGGAAAATAGATTGCCCAACTCAGGTACACATCTATCTCTACTTTATTTTGTTCAGTCTTTTAATATTTCATTTCTTTTAAGCAACATTATTCTCTATAACAATCAGTGGATTATCATCCCTCCAAGAAGTCTTTGCACTTATAAGATCAAGCTTTCGCTTGGCAGTCCACTTTCTAGCCATCTAACAACTTCTATGTTTGAGTCTCTTTCTTCTACAGGTGTCATCCTCCACAACCAAAGAGGAGTTCTCTCAACGTCTGGATAATGGTGCGCAGACCTCATTCGGGTAACATCTAGCCCTAGACCACTTATCTCAGTTTCTTTCATCTTTTAAATGTGAAAGTGAAAATAGTTAGAAACATGTAGATTTACACCTATATATCTCCATGGAAGAAGGCACTCTTTACATCCATCTGGTACATTGGCCAACCCTGTGTTGTAATAATAGAAAGGACAAGGCACATAGAATTCATATTCATAATAGGGGAAAAAATATTAGATTAATCAATACCTTTGACTTGTGATAAAACCTTTGAAATAAGATGATCCTTATAGTTGTTAATGGACCCATCAACTACATATTTGGTTTGGTATATCCACTTGTATCTAACCAACTTTCTTCCCTTATGAAGAGAGATGAAATCCCAAGTATGATTTTTAATCAAAGAAGAATACTCATTTTTCATTGTATCATCCCACTCCTTTATCCCATGATCTTGTGAAAAATATTTTGGATCCCCATAAAATGTTTGACACAAAAGTTTAGAACTTGTAGAATGTGCATGATTATGTCTAGTGTATGGAAGATCATGTGTGAAAGGTTTTACCTCAGAATTATAGTATGATCCCACTTAGGCATAGTGGGAACATGATTCTTATCTAAGTATTAATCCATAACCTCTTTAGTGGCCTCCTAAATTGGCTCCTCGAAGAAGGTACATCGTAAAGATGAAGTGAAGAATCACTAATGGATGGGAGTAAAGAATAAGAAGATCAAGAATCATCAGAAGCAAAACACTCATCAAACTAAACATGTGTTCTAAAAATAACATCATGATTAACAGGATCTAAATTCAATAAGCTCTAATGTCTTCACAATACTCTAAAAATATCAAGGGTTTATTCTTATCCAAGGATTTTTTTTATTTTTTGGTATAAAATCCCAAACATGGCTCCCAAAAACTCAAAAAATGAGACATCAAACTTATTTCTAATCCAAACCTCCTCTACAATCAAATTCTAAATTTCTCTATGTAGTGTGTGATTCTGAATGTATCTTTCATAATCAACTACTTCTACCGAGTATATAGGAGGTAAATCCCAAGAATGCATCATGCAGTTAGCCATGTCTTTTAAAGTTTAGTTCTTCCTTTCTCCTAGGCCATTCTATTATGGAGTATGAGGAATAAAATGTTGATGAACAATGCCATGACCTACCAAAAAATCAAAAAAATCTTTGTTGAGGTATTGCCCCCCCAATATTAGTGTGAATCCTCTTTATGCAACTAGAATATTAATTCTTGAGCAAAGCCTTGAAGATGTTAAAGTGAAAAAAAACTTTACTCTTGTAATTGAGAAAATAAACCCAAGTATTCCTCAATAAATTATTAATAAATGTAATTTCATATTTAGATCTATTTAATAAAGGAGTAGAGAAAACTATCAAGTCATTGTGCACAAGCTCAAGTGGTGAAGAATCTCTCTTGGATATACCCTTAGGAACCAAATATTAGTATTGTTTCCCTAATGCATAGCCAATTAAAAATCCATCAAGATAACAAAATATATGAATACCATGAACCATTCCATGAGTGTTCAATTCATTCAAATATCTATAATTAAGATGTCCAGACATCTCACACCAAAGCTTACTTTCAAAATTGGCAAGAGAAACCAAACATGTATTAATAGAATAAGTGTCATCAAAACCTTCAAAGTGATATAGTTATAAATTATGATCAAAAACACCTTGTGCAATAAGTGTATGAGAATCCAAAAAGGTTTAAATTTCATCCCCTTGTGTGAAATTCAGTATATTTCCCTAACCTAAACGATAAATTTAATAAATAAAAAACAAATTTGTAGTGATGTCAGGAACATATAATGCATATTAATGCGACCACCATCAGTTTGTATGTCACCTTTTTCAATTAATATAAATAAAGGAAGAATATTCAACCTCAATTTTGTAAGTATAACTCAAACTAAGAGATACAAAAGACTCCTTAAAATAAGTCATTTGGTGAGAAGCACCATAATCTATAACCCAACTATCTATAATAGGTGATTGAGATCTCCCAATAACATTAAGTTTTTACCATGCTCTTTGGAAGGAGGTGGCATGGAGATAGAGATCTTGTATTTCTTAAATTCATCCTCTAAGTCTTGCATTCTATTCCAACACCGATTTTTTACATGACTAGTCCCCCCACAAAAGGAACATGAAAGGCTAGATTTATTCTTGGATTTAGAAGACTCCTTGGGTTTAGAGTTATTATCTTTAGGTTTAGTGGCACTTTAAAATGAATAAAGAGTGGTTTTGGGTTTACTTTTTTTATTTTCCCTTGCCCTTAGGATTAGATTCTACTAATACCTGTTGAGAGGTGAAAGACTCATAACTTGACAATTTGGATTTTTCCCTAGTAAGTCTTTCACAAAATAACTCTAAATCAGGCATTTTGAATGTGGTACCCAAGGCATCCATTCTAGATAAAAAGGTAGAAGCAAATACTTGGAATTGACCTTTCAACTTGGATAGAATTAGGTAAACACATTCTTCATCTTTATTATCTCTTCCACTCCCCTTCAATTGTGTCAACAAGTACTTGAAATTAGTAAGATAGTCTACACTGGATGGAAAATCTTCAAGATCAAGAGCAGTGATTTCTAATTCAAGATATATGGCTATCAAATGATCCACTTTTCCAAATAAACCCTTAAATATTACCCATATTTTGAAAGGAGACTCACATCCTTGTTGACCAAATTTCACCTTAGTACAATTTATTCAACCATTTTCATAGAGAGCCGAATAGTAGTTGCAATAATAGGTTATTTCAAAGGTCCAAAATTACAAGTCAAGGAGGCTAAGGTGTTTTGGCTCCATTTTATTATATGTCAGGTTCTCCATAGGTCAAGTCTTGGCCCCTCATAAACTCAAGTTACATTATCAAGACCAAGTCAGGTTCTCTAAATGACTCGACTTGTTAAAATTTCATGAGTAGAAATAATCTAGGTTTACAAACCCGAATTACTCATTTCAATTCTTTGTGGTTTTCCAACAATTCATGACTTTGGGTTTTCTAAGGAGCACGTCTTATGACTTTTACAAGCAAAATCAATCAAAAAACCCAAAATGGTCTTGATAATGTTTCCCCACCTAAGTGTCCCTTCAAACTTTTTTGAAGGGCACTTTGTTTACCCAAGTGTCCCTTCAAAAAATTTCGAAGGGACACTTAGGTGGGGAAACATTATCAAGACCATTTTGGGTTTTTTGATTGATTTTGCTTGTAAAAGTCATAAGACATGCTCCTTAGAAAACCCAAAGTCATGAATTGTTGGAAAACCACAACCCAAGTGTCCCTTCAAAAAATTTCGAAGGGAACTTTTCTTCCTAAGTGATCCTTTAGAAAATTTATAAAGGGAACTTTTAGCCCAAGTGTCCCTTCATAATTTTCTAAAGGGCACTTTGTTGTCCAAGTGACCCTTCAAAAAAGTTATGAAGGGCACTTTTCTTCCCAATTGACCCTTTAGACTTTTTTGAAGGGCACTTTGTCTTTGGAAATGCCCTTAAAAAAAAAATTGAAGGCCAATTCCTTTGGAAATGCTCTTCAAAATTTCTGAAGGAACCCTGTGCCTTTTTTAAGTTTTCTTTAAATTTTTTTTGAATGACACTTTTCCAAGTGTCCTTCAGGAAAATTTCCCAAAGGAACTAACCATTACCTTTCAGGCAAAATCCTCAAAATAATTTCTTTGAACAAATTGTCTAAAGGAATTACTTTGAGAAAATTGTTTGAAACATAAACCTGATGGATCCCCATGATGTGATATAAGACATCAAGTTTAATATAGCCAAATAGCTATTGGGGTGAAAGATGATGTGTCTTAGGACATCAAATTTAGGGTGGCCAACTAGCCATTGAGGTTCAAAGATGACATGCCGCAGGACTTAAAATTCATGCCTAAAGTCTTCAAGTAGGACGTAAAGTTGTTCAGAGAGCTTGATAGGGTCTTAAGCAAGGGTAGTGAAAGATAGGTTTCCCAAAGAGATTTTCTTATAACTTTTAAAATTAAAATAAATTGAGAAGCCCAAAAAGGAAGAGAGAATGCTTTTCAGGTTTTCAAAAGATCTTTGCTTATGACTTTTATAAGTATAAGCAATAAAAAAACCCAAAGAAACAAGTAGAAGTAAAGTCACTTGGAAAACCTGAATGGTTCTATATTAAAAAATGTGAGAGCTATCAGGAAGAATCCATTTATTTTATATTGATTCAATCCATGTCTTGTGGAGGGTCATCTCACCATTGATTTTCAGTGATCTGGTCATTTCAAAAGTGTGAATAAAAGAGAAGGGAAAACTCCAACTGAATGAGAGAACAGCAAGAATCAGTTTCACCAAGATGGTGACTAAGAACCATTTTGGAGGCTTCTATTTTGGCACCCAAGAGCTCTCTCTTCTCTCCCTCTTTTTATATAAATAGGACCCTTGGGCTCTAGTTTTATCATCCACAGATAGTATGATGAATCCCTACTAGAATATTTTGCCATTTTCTTGCCTTTAAGCAAAGAAGCATAAGTCTATTTTATTTCTAAGTTCTATACATTTTCATGGGCATGAAAGAGACATAGAGTGAAAAAAAGTGATTGTTTATCCTACCATTCTTTGTCCTTCATGTTTTTGAGCAAAGAGTTGATCTAATAGGTCTTGTAGAGTCCATTTTAGATGTATGAGATTTTGCACATGTGTAACCTCTTTTTTGGACTATACAAGTTTTCTTTTCTAGTTATTTACCTTGTGTGATCTCATTTATTTTGTTTGTACATTGAAATACTTATGTTATAATCTTCTATAGATTGTGTTATAGACTATATTATGTTGTATTGTAAGTATATAGGGCATACATGTGGATACTAATTCTTGGTTTATCACCATCTTAGACTAGGCTTTTCATTTATGCAAAATTTTGACTCTTTTCACTCATAAAAACTAGTTTTATCATTTTATTACACAAAATCTAATACAAGGAGATATCCCTTTAAACGTAGAGGTTTATTTCTACTTATAGGCACACCCACAAGGTTGGAAATGTCCCAACATTGCCTAAATTTGGAGGAGGATTGAACAACCCTCTTTTAGGGTACAAGATTTGGAGACAATAGTTTTGGCATGCCTGATGGGACCCAAATTATTTCTAAGTCAAGGTGAATGCTATTCTTGATATGCTTAAGTAGTAGAAATACCCCTAACCCAGCATTTGGTGACTCTAAAAGTGTGTGAATCCCTGGTTCTAGACCAAGTTTTATATATTATCCTACATGTTCCTCACAATATCCTTAATATTTTATAACCAAGCCCATTCAACTAAAGTTTTTATTGAAGAAAAACACCCTGAACCACTCCTATCCCTATTAAATCCTTGGCAAGGAGGTTTTGGGAAAGAAGTAGAAGAGGTTGAAGAAGTTCAAAGAGAGGAGGAAGTTGAAGAAGAAGAAGAAATAGAGGATCATAGAGGAAGAAGAGAAATGGGGGAAAGGGGAGAGATAGATAGACATTAGCCCTTCCCTACTTTTAATACCCAAAACCCAATAAAGCTTCCTGCATATGACCCCATCCCTCTAAATACTACCAAGAATCTTCCTAGTTTCAATGGTGAAGGTCTTATTACCCCATTTGAACATATTAGAGACATCTCTAATTTTTGAAATTTCCATAATGTTACTAGGGCCAACATAGCCATTAGGCTACTTGCTATGTCTTTAAAAGGCAAAGAACTTGACTAGTATAGAATGTTGGAAGGGGGATGCATTACAAGCTGGGATGGTTTTGGAGACCTATTGGTGATAAGATTCAAAAATAAGAGTGATCATGCTTACCTAATACATCAATTTAATATAATAAGAAGAGGTCCAAATGAATCCATAGGAGATTTCAATCAAAGATTTCAAAGAACATGGTATAGGCTACCACCAATCATGAGATCTCCTCCAAGCTTTGTGTTCCTGACATACCTCAAAGGGTTTGGTACTAATGTTGTTTTTATGTTGCAATTAATGGGAGGATTCACTCTCTCAACTGCATATGAGCTAGCAATTGAGGTTAAGAATAGCTTGATTTAGGCTAGAAGATTCCCTCCAAGAGTTTCCATGCATTTTTTATCCCACAATTTAGTTGAAGATCCAAGCATATCTCAAGTTCCCAATGCCAATGTGAAGCCAAGAGCCTTTCCCAAGAAGGTGGATAACATTGTGGACAAGGATTAAGAAATAAGATCATTTAGAGCTCAGCTCAAGCAAGCTCAATATCAAGCAAGTGCTCCTCCCAATGCACAATACTATCCTCAACAAGGATATAGAGCTCCATCCCAATACAATTATCAAGGGAGATGAAAAAATTAATAAGGTTATAACAATCAGCCCAATGCATATAATCCAAATTCTACTCCCGTAAAGGTTGTTGTTCTAGTTCATGTAAATCTAGTGTAAGGAAAATATCATGTGGAGAAATGGGGGTAGCCTTAAGGTTAGTTTACACATGATGATGGAGGAACCAGCTACACTTTGACTACATAAGAATAAGCTATTCCTTACATGATAGTAGAAGAATCATGCCCAGCCAAAGGGATAATCATGAAGAAGGTAGTAGCCCAAGTGTGGGGATGATGAAATTTCAAAAAAAGGATGATTTTGTGTTGACTCAAGGCATGTCAATTATATCTAATACAAGATCCAAGAAGAGAGCCTTGGGAGAATGCTAGGAGCCATGAACAGTTCCAAGTGATACCTCTCCAAGGCCACAAAATGTCAATCAAAGTGTTGCACCTCCTACAAGCCATGTTACTCAACAAAATCAAAATGTAAATGCAACTACCAAGATCACAACACAGAAGGAAAACTATCCTTTATTACCATCAAAAGTGTAGGATAAAGTGAATACTATTTCTCTAAATATTGTGGACTCATTAAAGATCACTAAGACAAGCATATCTTTTTGGGAGGTTCTACATATACCTGGTCAAAAGGAGATTTTGTAAGAGTAGTTAGCAAACATTCAGGTGGCTCCTCAAACTTCAAGGAATCATAGTGTATCTCTCATAAATTATCCAAATCATCTTTTGGATCCTTTCACTAAATATGAAAAGCCTCCACCCTTCTACCTCACACTCATTGTAGGAGATAAGTTGGTCTATAATTGTATTATGGATAGTGGAGCAAGCACTATTGTTATACCTAAAGTAGTGGATGATAAGATGGGTTTGAACTATGATCCACATATTAAAGGCATGTTATAGCTATATGTAACTCCAACCAAGATGGTAGGATTGGTCAAAGGTCTAAAATTATTTTTACATGGTTTCCCAAGCTTCCCTATCATGCAAGATATTATGGTGGTGGACCTTCCAGCACACTTTGTTATATGCTTGTCTAGGGACTTTATGGCCAAGATATGAGGAAAAATTTCTGCTATTGGTCCTTCATGTATTTCAAAATAAGGTATGGAACCAAGGTAACCATAAATACTTAACCCTTAGCAAGGTTCTACATTGAGCCATACTTAGAGACAATGACAAATCAAAACTATCTAATTAGCAAGGAGGAAGAGGTAGTCTTGACTAGTGAAACATCTTCTCCTCTTGAAGGTATTTCTAACCTCTATCTTGACAAGTAAGACACTAAAATACATGGACTTGATCCTTACACTTTCATTGAGGAAACCGATTTGGGAGTTTATTGCATGCATGAGGGAAATGTCCCAATTCCTTCACTCACCAATGAATATCATGAGCTTGATGACATGTTGGAAATGTTATTTGATGGTGCAAGGAGTAAAGTAGGTGTTGGAGCTGGTTTCATTTTGTTTTCCCCATTAAATAATCATAACTACTCTTCTTACAGGTTTCACTTCAGATGCACTTGTAATGTTGTAAAATATGAAGGCTTAGTTCATGGTCTCCAATGGGCAAAGAAGAAAGGAATTAAGCTTTTGAAAGTCTATAGAGATAGTCAGCTAGTCATTCATCAAGTGAGAAGTAAAGATACATCCAAGAACCCCTTTCTCAATTCCTAAAATCATAGGGTATGGGATCTACTTGAAGATTTTAATGCCTTCAACATCCAGCCCATACCAAGAGATTTGAACAAGCACATTGATAGATTAGCATTTTGAATCAGTTAATGATGTTGAACAAGAGAAGGATCAATATCATTGTGATACCTTCTATTATAGATAATGAAGTGTCATGAAAAGTGTTTGAAAGTGATGAACACATTTCACACTTCTTGCAGAATGAGGTAGGCTTCTCTTCAAGAAATCAAAATAATTTGCATGATAATTATGAAGAACATATTATACAACTAAAGACAAATAAAATACCTAAGGGGATGATTAAATTATAGAGTGTCTTCAATGAGGATGATCAAAATAAAAACCAAAGAATGATCATGTCAACAAAAAAGAGAACTATGGGAGAGTTGTAATTTTCAAGGACAAATTTTTGAAGATTGGCAAGGCTTGTTCTCAGCTAGAAAGACAAGCTTTTATAACATTATGCAAAGATTTTCATGACATCTTTTCCTAGGAATACAAGGACCTAAAAGGATTTAACCCAAGTCTAGCTCATCACACCATTGAGTTGGAGCATGGAGTTAAATCGATAAGGCAAAATCAAAGGCCTATCAACCCCAATGTATAAAAACTCATGAAGAAAGAGCTGACCAAATTGATTGAGTCTAGGATTATCTTTTGTATCAAGTACTCAACTTGGGTAGCTAACCTTGTGCTGGTTTGAAAGAAGAATGGATAAATTAGACTTTTTGTGGATTTTCATGATCTAAACAAAGTGTCTGTCAAGGATCATTACCTACTCCCTTTCATGGAAAAAATTCTACAAGTTGTTTCAGGTTCTCAATGTTTCTCACTTCTTGATGATTATTCATGTTATAATAAAATATTGGTAAATGAAGGGGATAAATTCAAGACATATTCACCATAAAGTGGGGGACATTTTCCTACAATAAGATGCCATTTGTTTTATCTAATGTTGGAGCTACATTTCAAAGGGAAATGGACATGGCTTTCAAAGGTTTGATCAATAAGTTTTTACTTGTTTACCTTGATTATATAATCATTTTTTCAAAAGATGTTTTTGATCATATGGGACATCTAAGGCAAGTGTTTGATAAGTGTAGAGAGTATGACATATCCCTCAATCTAAAGAAGTGCATCTTCATCATCCCTAAAGGTAAGCTTTTGGGTCATGTTATTTCAAAAGAAGGCTTATCTATTGACCCCAAAAGGATTGAAGCTATTTTGGACTTGTTTTTGCCTCAACACAAGAAAGAGATGCAAAGTTTCTTGGGAAAAATAAACTTTGTAAGGAGATTTTCCCAAAATTTGTAACTGTGGTAAAGCCTATCATAGCCATGCTAAAAAGGAACCAAGTTTTTACTTGAACAAAGGAAGGTAAAGGTAGCTTTGAGGCAATCAATCAAGAAATTGCAGCCTCTCCTACTCTCTTAAATCTAAATTTTTCTAAGGATTTGATTCTTTATAATTTTGCTAATTTGGACATTATATCATCCATGTTTATGCAAAAGAATGAAGAGGATGTTGAGAATATAATTGCTTTCTTCAGCTAAAGCTTAGAAGACTACAAAGTGAGATATTATTTTGTTGAGAAGCAAGCTTTAACCATCATTAGAGGCTTGAAAAAATTTAGGCATATGGTTTTCAACATTAGAATTCATGTCATGGTATCCCATCCTAGTACTAAGGAGTTTCTCCTAAGCATGGATCTCAATGAGAAGAGAGTTGGATGGATCATGAAGGTGATGGAATATGACGTTGACATCAAGGTAACCAGCCTAGTAAGAGGAAGAGGTTTATGTGATCACTTAGAATTTGACTTTCAAGAGCCAAAAGAGAAAGCCTTGGTGAATCAAGTTCAAGACCAGCTAGCTAATAAAATGCAAAATCAAGGTTAGACACAAGACATCATTGATTTTCTTCAAAATGGTGAGTGTCCCAATGGCTTAAACAAATCTCAAAGAAGATATTTTAGGCTATAGGCTATTACTTATTGTATTTTTGATGGCTTTGTCTTTAATAAGGATGTGAGCAATGTGTTGCTAAGATAATTTAAAAATGATCAATTTGATATGCTACTAAAAAATTTCCATAATGGTGCAGATGGTGGTCACTTCTCTCCTAGAATAATCGCTGCAAAAATAATCTGAGTTGGTTACTATTGGCCTAGTCTTTTTAAGAATTATTATCATTGGGCTAAGGTTTGTCCTCAATGTGCTTTATTTTTTTGTAAACAAAAGCTTATTTCTATTCCATTGAATCTAATCCAAGTGGACCAGCCTTTCATGTAATGGGGCCTTGACTTTATTGGCATGATCAACCCTCCATCAAGTTCTAGACACAAATGGATATTGACTGCTATAGACTACTTCACAATATGGATAGAGGTTATTGCTTTGAAAGAAGCAAATGAAAATGCCATCTTGGAGTTCTATGACATCATTATAATAAGGTTTGGAGCTCCTCATGTCATCATCTTAGATAATGAACTTGCTTTCATAAGTGCTAAAATTTTTGATTGGGCAACAAAAAGTGGATTTCATTTGAGTACCTCATCCAACTATTACCCTTAAGGTATTGGATTGGCTACGTCTACCAACAAGAAACTCATCAAGATCATCAAAAGGATGTTGGAAACCAATCAAAGAGCATGGTATAACAAAATAAAGATAGCCTTATGGGAAAATAAAATCACTCTCAAGAAGTCAATTGGTAATTCTCCCTTTGTACTTGTCTATGGGAGAGAAGCTAGGTTGTCTGTATCATAAGAGCTCCCTACCTTGGAACTTTCAAAATAGCTAAAATTACTTGAAAACACTCCCATTGAGGTCAGATTGATATAATTAATGTAGTTTCAAGAGGCAAGAGATGATGCACACAAAGCTTTGGAACACCATCAAGTTCTTATGAAGAAATCTTTTGACAAAAGGGTAAGGGTAAGAGTGTTGAAAGAAGATGACTTGGTCTTGAAATGGAATGAAGATAGATCAAAACCAGGCAAACATACAAAGTTTGATACCTTGTGGAGTGGTCCTTACATCATTAGCAAGTGTAAGCAAAGAAACACCTTTCAATTTTCCAAAATGGATGGAGAAGAGCTACCTGTTCTAATGAATGAAATCCACTTGAAGCCTTGATTTTGACCCTTGCTAGCCATGTCTTGTATATACATTGTTTTGGTGTGTTTACTTTGTTATGTTTGTTTTCCCTAATTTATTTGTAGCACAGGTGTGTTTTCCTTCTCTTTGTTTGATGTGCATCTCTGTTGTGTATGTGTAATCAACCCAATTAGTGTGTTTTTGAACCAAGTATTGTTTAATTCTCTTTAAAGTGACTATATACATAACTCCATGCCCAATGGAAGGAATTAGGTGACTGGTCTTTGACATAGTAGGCATGCCTCCCCTTAGAATCACCAATAATGTTGACCAAATTTCACCTTAGTATAATTTATTCAACCATTTTCATGGAGAGACAAAAAATAGTTGTAAGAATAGGTCATTTTAGAGGTCCAAAATTGCAACTCAATGAGGCTAAGATGTTTTGGCTCCATTGTAGTGTTTGTCAGGTTCTCCACAGGTCATGTCTTGGCCCCTCATAAACTTGTGTTACATTATCAAGGCCAAATTGGGTTCCTTGAATGACTTAACTTGTTAAAATTTCATGAGTAGAAGTAATCCAGGTTTACGAACCTAAATTACTCATTCTAATGATTTATGGGTTTCCAACGATGCTTGACTTTAGGTTTCCTAAGGAGCAAGTCTTATGACTTTTACAAGCAAAAGTAATTGGAAAACTTGAAATGGTCTTGATAATGTTCCCGCTCCAAGTGTCCCTTTGGACTTTTTTTAATGGCACTTTTCTTCCCAAGTGACCCTTAAAAAATGTTCTAAAGGGAACTTTTTATCCCAAGTGTCCCTTTAGACTTTTTTAGAGGGCACTTTGTTGTCTAAGTGACCCTTCAAAAAAAAATTGAAGGGCATTTTTCTTTCCAAGTGACCCTTCAGACTTTTCTAAAGGGCACTTTGTCTTTGGAAATACCCTTCAAAAAAGTTTTAAAGGGCCATTTCCTTTGGAAATGCCCCTTTCAAAATATTTTGAAGGGACCTTGTACCTTCCCTAAGTTTCCTTCAATAAAATTTCCTGAAGTAACTAACCTTTGCCTTTCAGTCAAAATCCTTGTAAGAATTCCTTCAAAAAAATTATTCGAAGGAATTACTTTGAGAAAATTGCCTGAAACATAAACTCGATCGATCTCCATGACGTTCTATAGGATGTCAATTTTAATACAACCATCTAGTCATTGCGGTGTAAGATAACATGTTATAGGATGTAAAATTTACGGTGGTCAACTAGCCATTGGGGTTCAAAGATGACGTGCCTTAGGACATCAAATTCATGCCTAAAGTCTTTAAACAGGAAGTAAAGCCATTCAGAGAACCCGATAGGGTCTTAAGCAAGGGTAGTGAAACTCAGGTTTCCTAAAGAGATTTGCTTATAATTTTTACAAGTAAAAGGAATTGATAAGCTTGAAAAGGAAGAGATAATGCTTTGCATGTTTTCAAAAGAGCTTTGTTTATGACTTTTATAAGTAGAAGCAATCAAAAAACCTAAAGAAGCAAGTAGAAGTAAAGTCACATGGAAAACCCAAATGGGTCTATAGTGAAAAACAAGGGAGCTCTCAAGAAGAATCCATTGATTTTGTAGTGATTTGAGCCATGTCTTATAGAGGGTCATCTCACCATTGATTTTTCAATGATCTTAGTCATTTTAAAAGGGTGAATCAAAAAGAAAGACAAATTCCAACTAAATGAGAGAAAAAATGGAATTAGTTTCACTAGGATGGTGATTCCAAACCATTTTAGAGGCTTCTATTTTGGCACCCAAGATCTCTCTCTTCTCTCCCTCTTTCACTATAAAAAGGACCCTTAGGCTCTGGTTTTATCATCCATAGATAGTACGGTGAAGCCCTGCTAGAAGGTTTTGCATTGCCTTGCCTTTAAGTAAAGAAGCATAAGTCTATTTTCTTTTTAATTTATAGACATTTACCTGGGCATGCAAGAGACATAGAGTGACAAAAATTGATGCCTTATCCTTCTATTCTTTGTCTTTCATGTTTTCGAGCAAAGAGTTGATCCAAT
>JARHVA010009682.1:212500-260000 GCA_037957365.1 Torreya grandis
AAATATTAGATATGTAATGAAAGTGAAAGAAAGCATCAACATCCTTGTATCACAATAAAAGAGAAACTTAGACATGAAAAATAAGATTATCAAAACAATAATATTTTTTTCATGCATGGACAAAAAATTAAAAAATATATATTCATAGGCAAAAAATCAAAACAAAACCAAAACTATCAACTAAAATCCAAGGGAACCATTTTGGTTTAGTTTACCATAAATAGAATTGTCAGAATCTACCCTACTTACTCCACCAAATGTCTTATAAATTATTAAAAATTTGTGTATTCTCTATAATCATATTATAAGGGAACTTAAAGTGGATTGCCATTATGTTTGAGTTTGAACCCCCAAATTTAAATATGGTCTAAAAATCACACCTACAATCATACACTAGAAACAAAAGTGTCAGAAATGTTAAAATTATAAGGGATCTCTTTTAATACTTATGATACCAGTTGTGCAAAAGAACTAGTGCTTATCTCCTTTGGAATTTGAACCTAACTAACCCTAGGGGTCCCAAAATTGAGATCTTATAATCCCATATTTTATTTGGCACTTCTTCTTAGAGTAAAACACCAACCCCTTCCTAAGTGAAACGTTGGCTCCCAGCAGTTGGTTATTTTCTTGCTCAAATCCAAAATTTCTCATTTTTTCCACTCAATCATTTATTCCATGCATATACCATTTGGAGATGATCCATTTTTTTCTTTAAAATATATCGAGTCCTACTCCCTCATTCTCTTCCTCTTGGCTCCCACCTTGCCTCCTATTGTTTCCATCCTCGTCCTTATTATCCTTTTAAGCACAAATCCTCTGAAATACAACCTTTCCTTCCACAACATGGATTAACTTATCTTTCCTTTTCCATACTTAACCATGTTTGGGGGAGCATTAATGATCATTTAAATATTCTCTAAATTTTTTTCTATAATCCTAGATCTTGTGCCTAATTATATTCATATCTTGGGTCTTGCTTCTGATATGGTACACATGTTCATCGCATGTTATGCTAAATATTAGGATGTCATGAACATATACTATGATAAAATAAGTAGTGAATGGCTTGAGAATGTCATTCATCACTGCATGAATGTGGTTAAAGCATTGGTCAAACCAAAAGGCATGAATAACAATTTGAATAAATATTCTTTGGCCTTGAAGGTTGTCCTCCATATGTCTTTTGGATCATTAGGAATATGACAATACCTAGACTTAAGATCAATTTTAGTGAAGTATTTGGCATTGTGGAGCCAGTCTAGAAGATCCTCAGTCCTTGGAAGATGATAGAATTTGTTCACTGTGATATTATTGAGTTTTCAGTAGTCGATGTATAACCTTCATGTGTCATTCTTCTTTGGTGTTAGCACAATTGGGCTTTCACAAGGTGATGAGCTATGCCTAATATGTCCTTTACCTATGAGTTCATGGATTTACCACTTAATTTATTCATTCTCTAGAAAGGATCTATGGCATAAAGTAATATTTATGAAGAGGTAATCCAAGGATCAGTTCAATAGTGTGCTTCACTATACAATGTGTAGGCATTTACTTTGGTAGTTGAAATACATCTTTGTATCCTTCCAACTTGAGTTGTAACTTTTTGGATTTTGGCATTGAAGTTGGAAGAACTGAGGTAAATTTTGGTGTCATAAGGACTTTCTTGCATTCAGATATTACCTTAAAAATCATAAATTTATTACTAGATGTGAATAGCTTCTTACATTATTTGGCACTAATGAGTGATAGCTTTGGAACTACTTCTAGTATGTGGTATCTCATATCACAATATGTATTATAAAAAATATAGGATATGATTCATATATTGCATGTTAATGATAAAGATATGGTTTACCCAATAAAGTGTCACATACTTATAATGGAACAATGTGTCAAAGGATTTTATCTTGGAAAGGCTTAATGTTGTACAACACTTGACACTATTGAGTGACACATTTATCAGATCCTACACTAAATCATCCAATGGATTATGGTTCTGGGTCAGGCGTCAATGGCAAGTTCAATTTTATACTGAGGTGCAAGAAGATAATGGTAGGGTGGTAGGCAACCACTGCTAGATAAAGGCTTCTCCTAGCTCATTTTGGCTATTTAATCCTAATACACTATGCACACTACTGAGGTGCAAGAAAATAATGACCAACATGGCTCTGACTCTATGTGGGACCCTATTTTTGAAGGGAAAGATCTTCAAGGTTTTGGATGGGGTGATCTTCCTGATCATGATCCTTCCTCAACTGATCTCTTTGCTACTATTGCTTAAAGCGTATCTTTTTTGATGTTATAAAGCTTTCCTAGGATTGCATTAATTTGTTTCTATTTTTGACTTTTTACCTCGTTTATGTTTTCTAGGTTGAACCTAATGTGTTGTTGTGGCATATTATTTTAATACCAACCTTTTTTTATGAATAGTCTTATACATATTAATATATTTATTTTAATAATATAAACTCTATTTCATTAAAAAAATTTACAAAGTCTATGTTTAATGTAATCAAAATCTTCTTGTTAAAAATTTAGTCATGGATTTTTTTATTAAATAATATATATGATATATGGAGTTTTATTCTATTTTTTTAATTATATTATTTTTGGTTTATATCATCAATAAATGATTGTATTTTTGAAACTGATATTTTCATTAATATAATAATTAATTAATTGTGATATAACTATTTTTAGTTATTTAATATTTTTTATAATTTTATATAAAAATATATTTTAAATTAAATATTTAAGATTTTCACAATTTATAGGAAAACTAAAAAAAATATTTATGAAATTTTTGTAATCTAATATTTTGAACCACCCTATAATCCTTCATAAACAACATATAAGCAATATTCTCAACTTAAAGTGTTATTATACTACCAATTGCCACCATGGTGCAAGAGAAGCCGGAGGTTAGACATAAAATTTCATATTAGTAAATGATAAAGTACTTTAATTTTATTTTATTTACTAAGTGTTTATATTTTTTCTTCATTACTTTGTAAATATTTTTGGTTTTAAGTTGTGTAATTCAATTATCAATTTTTTTTGAAAATTTATTATTATATGTAGTATATAATTTATATAAATATTAACTTATATAATATATGTTTTGATATTATATATTAATTTTTATAATGTATACTAATGATAAAAATGTTAAAACTATAAAATGTATTGTATTTAACAATAGTTACAAATATTTTTCTCTTTTTTTATTGTACCTAATAATAATTGCAAAGCTAGAATTCTTATGAATGGTGTGAAAGATGTAATTATGTCAATAGTTTTTCCTCTTATTTTCAAAGATTTAAATATTTAATTTCTTTCATTCTTGTAAAGTGTTCAAAGATAAATGTAGGAGAGATATACATGTCATTGATTGAAAACACTCTTGAAATGGTAGTAAGTGTTAAGCCTTAGTAATTAATGTCTCTAATGTCAATTATTGCTTTATTGAGGGTCATTCCTTCTGCTTTATGTATGGTTAGAGCCCATGGCCCATATATAGGGCTATATCTGGGTATGTACACAAGGTTGGAGGACAATTCCATGGACATACTCAACAATGCATATGCATTCTAGCTCAAAATACCTGGGCCATAATATGTACGCATTATAATAATAACATGTATGTGTTATGTTTATATATAGAAATATGTATGCATTATAACAATGTGTACACATTATATAAACTATAAAACAAAAAAAACCTTGAATTCTCTCATTTTTATTCTTCTTGGCATTCACATTTTGGTTCTTTGCATTCACATTTTTCCTTTTAGATCTTAATTTTACCCTCCAGATCACATGGAATTTTTTGTTTTTGCTCCCCCATTCATGAGATCAATGATCCCACTATAAAGAAGAGGTAATTTTTGTATATTAAATCATTGTTTTTGATTTTTTTATGAATATTTTGCATAGTTTGATTTGTAATTTTTCTCCAATAGGTCAACATGATCCACCTAAGCCTCTACCTAATCCTCCACCTAACCCTCTACCTGACCCTCCTAACCCTCCACCTAATGCTTCACTTAACCCTCTACCTAACCCTCCTATAATTCCACTAGATCCTCGAAGTAGTCAGGAGGATATAGCTACTCACATAATAGAGAGCAAAATTGAAATTGAGTAGATAATTAGGAGAATAAGGGAGCTCACTTCCAGGAACACCCACCGCACCTATTTGGTCAATACCTTAGAGATAGTATTAGGTCAATTTGACTTGATAATGAGTTAAATTGATAAATGAAGGTCATGTGAGGATAGTTATAGGGCTTACTATGATGACAAATTATTAGCATTTGAGGTGAATAAGAAAGATATGACAAAAGATAAAATTTATGTCTTATTTACTGACCCAACCACCAATGATGCATTTCCCATAATGACCAAATGTTTTCCAATCCACCAATACAAACACAATTTGATTAAAACCAATTATTGAGAGCTATGGTTAGTGGTGTTTGACTATCCACCTTGTAATAACCATGAGGTCCCTTTGTATTTTTTGAGGAAACTCTATTGAGAGTTTTTCTCCAATAAAATTATAAACTAATTTAACTATGGTGAGTTTCAGGGCCAAGGGAAAGGCTCTACAAAGGATTGACTAGGTACACACCATGCACCTAATTAGCATATAAATATCCCTACCCAAAATCTACTTCATCTAGAGATTCCCTCTATGATGGAGGTTATGGAGATATACATTTTACATGCACTTAACACACTTAATGATACACTTAGTCATCATATGACTAGACTTTTAGAGATAGATGCTCAAGCTATTATGGCTAGTGGTCATACCTGACCCCTCCCATGTAGATGCTATGGTGCTATATGAAATGGACCTTTAGATGATGATGGTGGTACTTCAGGGGGCTTAGAGGATATGGTCTTGACTAATTATTTATTTTCACACACATTTGGTTTGGATATACTATGAGTTTTTACACACATGCAGGTATATTTTATATAAATTTCATGTTACAAATAAAAAGGTAAAAATTAAATTACACATTTAAATTGAATAATATATATGTTTTTTTGTTTCCATGAGGAGATGTTGCCTTAGACATCACAACTAGGTAGTGGGCCAACCCCTACTACATCTATCCATGTTAGTACGACACCATAACTATTTACAGAGTGAAAATTTCAAGTGAATCTTATATACTCTAGATGTACATTCATACACCTTCATTGCATCATTAGTAGATTTTGTGTAAGAAAATATAAAATACCTAATATAATTTTGTTAGACTTTTCATTATTTGATGTATTAACATGGATTGGCATAGTGTTAGAAACTCATCCTCCATCTTAACTTTTTTGATTTTATTTTAACTTTCAAACTATGTTTTCAATAACAAAAATAGTGAGTTGAATATCTACTTGATATCCCATTATATGTAATTCACATATCGGGTCAATCCAAATTAGTAGGATTGGATGTATACATACATACATACATACATACATACATATATATATATATATATATAGTTCATTTGATAAAATTTATTTGGTACAATATATTTCTATCAATTTCCCAATCAAGCATAGCATGTCTTCATCAATATGCACACCACTCATTTATTTTAAATACTAGCCTCATATCCAACCACTTGATTCCTTGTTATCCTAATCACATATAGTGGTTCAATCTCTATGATTGATATCCAAAATGGTCATAGCTAGCCCATCAATTCCAATTGAGCATAACAATTTCATCTCTATCAATAGAGTTATAAATTTAGATGCCATAGCCTCTTGATCCCATTGTACCTAGTCAATTCCATTGGTTTGTTGGGAAAGTTTCCCTTAGATCCCATTAGTTTATTAGGAAAGCATCAACTATAAACTATAGCCTATATGTATATGGCATAGGCATTACAACCATATACAAATAGGGGACCTAAACCCCATATAGATAGATGGGTTTGAGTAGTTTATTACCACCACCTACTTAGGGGGACCAAAGACCAACTATAGCTAGATGGGGGAGAGGACCTATCTATATCCATGCACTTTCATCACTTTATTGGCATGCCAAATCTATAAGACTATAACACCTTTCATTACGAAAGTCCCCCTAAAATGAATATTAAGTGTCAACAAAACTATATCACCCTTTGTTGACCTCAACCTACTTACACTGTATACATATAGACCTTTTCTTAAAAATATTGAGGGAAATATAAGGATAGTTAGTCAACCTAATGTCACATATAGGGAAACCAAAATCATGCACTTGTAAAGAATATTTTACACTCACTCTTATCTTTACAATATTCAGTTCTATTTTTTATATGTTTCTTTAGATTTTGATGAGACCTATTATATAAGGTTCTAGACACTCTTAAAAGTCTCAAGTATAGATGTGCCCCATAAAATCAACCTATCACTCTAGGTGTCTTAACCTGATTAAATTTAGTTTACAAACTTCTCAACAAACACCTATATAGGTTACTTGTCTTATCATAATGACTATTTCTAAGGGCTTTTTGATCACACCAATACTTAGTTGGACTAAAAAGTAATGAATGTCAATAATAAAAGTATTTTTGAGCTACATCTCATATGTACAAGCTAGGAATCGAACCTATGACCTTTCATTTGTTGAAGGAGTGCTCTACCAACTGAGTTATTGGCCCCTCTATGACCAACCCATCATTAGTCTAGGTGTGGCTTATTTCCAACACCCCCCCTTAAGCCACACTAGTGGTGTTTGGGGCTCTTATACTGTATTTGATACCACATGTGAGCTACAACTCATATGGAATAGATAGGACTTGAACCTAGGATCTTCCATTTATTGTTGGAGTGCTCTACCAATTAAGCTACTAGCCTCTCTATGGCCAGCCCATCATCAATCTAGGTGTGGCTTATTTCCAACCATATTCAAGGTGTTACATGATCAATTTTTTTTTAAAAAAAAATTTAGGCACCATACCAAGTCACTGCCTTAAGATAATCAGACCTAATGACCAAGTAATCAGGTCAAAATCCAAAATACACCTCAGTAAAGCTATATAAGCATCTAAACTAGTGTTTATAGGTACATATCAAGGATGTTTCAACACCCAACTTGCATTTAATGATTCAATTTCACAAAATTCACTCAAAAATCCTCCCTCATTATCTTACAATTCTCCCTCATGGAACAAACATTTCTTGCCTTCAGTGTGGTGTTACAAGTCACATGTTGCACATATCCATTTGTCACATTCATTCTACCCATTACCTCATTAGATTTCATATCTTATTCAATATTAAGTTTGTTATCAAATTTTTTAATCAATGAATTTCCTAAGCTATAAATTATTAGGTTGTTTTTTCATCTAATGACTATGGTGGACACTCCTCCATCATTACGATTCAAGATAGATTTGGGTATTACTATTACAATTTCATTTGCAAGGTACTCACCAAGGTATGTATATTCACTAGTAATTTTGAATTGTAATTTAATACTTTTTTTAAATAATTTTACTATATACTTTGGCAAAATATAACTTATATGCATGAATGTATTGTGTATGAAGGGCTGTCATATAAAATTTGATAGTTTAATTTAGATAACTAATATGACATATCCTCATGTTTCTTCATCATTTGACATGCCTATTCATGAATTTTAACTTGGAACTGACCTAATCAAGCATAAACAGTAAATTAATGAGGACTAAGAGATTATGGTAAGTGCATGTTTAAATGTTTTTTTATTATAGTTTAAAACATGAGTTTATTAACTTGGTTTCATGTATACTTGTTAATTTTATAACAATTTTTGTATTTGAATAGGTTCAGATACAATCAAGATATGATCATAGTACCTATAGTCAAACCTTGGAACAATTCAAGGCATTCAGGATATCTCCATCTATAAGCAAGGCATCCCAAGGAGAGTCTTCTTCAAAGAAGGCAAAGATAGGGAGACTATTTGATGATTAAGATGTTGTAGATTATGTACTTTTTTGTATGCCTATATGGTAATATATGCATCTTTGGCATTATACATGTGTATATGATGTATTCACCCAATATTAGATACTAAGTTGTTAGATATGATGTAATTTTTTATATACCTATATGACAACGCATGTATTATTGACATTGTATGCCTATGTATGGAATTTATGCATGGCATTCTTATTTTATACATGAATATTTAATAAAACCAATGAAGTAAATCTTTTTTGAATCACTTGTGTTCATATTATTATGAATGATTGGTTTTGAATTATTCTTAAGATTACAAATGTTATGAGATTGAGATTAACTTGTTAGGATAATGTTGCAAATTAGACCCTTATAAGAAATAAAAAATATCAGTGATTGCATTTGAATTATGTTTGTATGTTGATTCATAGCTATGGAAGAGAAGTCTACAAAAACATCATTCATTGGTTCTAAACCCAGCTATCAAATTCACTTGCTATGGTTTGATTTAAATCTTCTTTCATAAGTTACTTCCTATTTTAACTCTTTGGGCTTGATTTATCTTCTTACACCTAGTACTTATTCATTGTACTCTTAGTATCACCTCCTTGATGTCATTGACCTCTGTCCATACATTCATAACACATCCTTTACCTCATTTCATTCATGTCTCATTCACAAACTTCCTCTCAATCTCTTTCTAGTTTCTTCCTAGTCACCTTCTTTGGGTCTCAAGGACCAAATCTTGGTCTATGTTTCAAGATCTCAACCTATTGTCATATATGGCCTTATATGATCATAACACAGCTGGTATAACCCCCTTCAAGTACTCAAACAATCTTTGACTCTCATTCCACACCTTATGGACACAATGCTCTCATAGGGATTGTAACCTTTTTTTAACTATATTTTACCTTGTATAGAAAAGTTATGATTTATCAAGAGATTATAAGGGAATTTAAAGGTACACTCCATCATTTTCCATGTCTATGTCAAATTTCATAGCCCAAATCCACCTCTAACTATCACTTCCTTCATTAGCCTACCCTCATTTAGGCCTAATTAGCCCTATTCCAAACCCTTGGTCCTAAAATCTATACACAACCATACAACCTTAGGTTAAAAACTTTTTATTCACATTTTAAATGTTTATGGGAGTAATATTACAAAGTTTCATTAAATTCTCATGGTTAAATCTCTTAGAAATGCCCAAAAGCTAATCTAGGGTTTCCCATGCCCTATACATACTCTCAAAAGGATTTATTTGACCTTAAAATTGATATTATTTTATTAAAAACATCCTCATGACATATGAAACATCTCATAACACCTTTCCAATGATAAAAAAACCAATTCTGCCTTTATGTTGTTGAGATTGCCTATGGGAATTGCATGAAGTTTAGAGTGTGAATACCCTTGAGAGGTTTTTAATAGATTTTTAAAATATCTTACCATAATTTTAAGATACTTCACTAATCTTGTAACCCTTAAACACAACTTAAAACTCCAAAAATTACACATGCATGAATACTGACCATTATGAGACATGGAGGGGATTATGACAAACTAGTGATAATTTCCACTTGTCATATGTCCTTCCCAATATTATGTATGGTTATACTATGTCATTAATACCAATTTTACCAATTTTAAATTCATTTTTATATGTATTTTTTCTTGTAGACCCTTTTTACCACAATTTACCTTGAGCTGCCTACATGCTTCCTTCATGCCAAAACTTGTATTTCTTGAAATGTTTTTAGGAAACCCATGAATTTTATCACTTATATAGGAAAAAATAGGTTTCAAAAATCATATTATATTATTTTAATAAATTTTCAAGTCGTAAACAGCTTCTTGGCATCCAAATTTGACAAATTTTTTGGAAATCTCCAATGGCTACCTTCTTGACTGCAAGAGGATTGCGTCAAAACAATAGAAAATTTCACTCATTTTACTACCTTTATGATGGAATTTGATGTTTTTTCATATTATGGATACCATTATTACCAAATTTCATGCTTTTACTCAACCTGTAGATGCCCCAAATTGACCATTTTCTCTATGGTAGGCTCTAATGTTGATCATGATTTGACAAAGGGTTAACTATAATAAAATAGTGCATGTTTACAATTATCAAAAATCCTCAAAAATATATTTAATGGATATATTAGGTCATAATGAGCCTATCTACTAAATTTCATGATTAGATCCAACATATTTTGGCCTGGAGGCCCATTTTGGCAAAATCTAGTGATACATGTTTGCTTGATCAAATTTCACAAATGAGTCATCATCCCTTTTTTCCTTGGTTTGTGTCTTATCATGATTATTTTTCCTTAAAAATCTCATGGAACCTCTCCTTTCATTATTCCACCCTTCATTTGTTATCTCACAACCTTCCTTATCACCTTATACCCTCTCAAAAAACCTCATATGATTGTATGACAATAATACCTAGAGATTTGTGCTATGATAAAAGGGAGTATTTTTTATAATTCACACATGTTTATCCCCATTAGGATTTATACTTAACTATAAACTACCCTTCAACCTTCCTCTAACATGCTTTAAGGTTATGAATATAGGTGTTCTTTGGAAACCTCTCCTAGCATGCTTGACTTTGTAGAAGCCCACCTCTCACCTTAGACACCACCATCCCACCATGTAATTAGTCAAGATGACCCATTGTCCAATCTATGCACACTAACCTAAAGGATGGAATGTAGGTGGTAGCTTTTGACTGTGAATAAAGAATTAGGTGTTTAAGAACATTTTTCAAATGATACAAGACCCCACTAATCATATTTCTCATGGAACCTCAATTAAACACCATCATCGACAAGGAAACCTTCATTTAATCTTTCTCCTTAGTTTGGAAACCAATGGAAACCTACGAGGTTTCTTTGATTCTTCTATAACATGATGGTCTCTTTTATAACTGTAATAAGCTCCTAAAATGATCCACACCTTTAAAAAATACTTTCCTTAACTCCTTTCAAGTTATCCAACTCACTCTACCATCCCATTTCACATACAAGGCTCATCTTGGGTTTCTAAGGCTTATAGCCCCTTTCTTTGGACATTTCTCCTTGGTTTAACTAGTCTATGAACTCTCTTGAAAATATGAAACCATTTATATATTTTTAACCCTTGGAAAAATTTTACAAGATTTAAACAAACCTACATAGGTAAATTACATGTTTTCCAATGACTATGACATCCAACTTCACCCACAAGTGCATTTTCACTACTATTTTAGAGCACGGAAACACGGACAACAAATGTTTTCAAAGTTAAAACTATGGTCTAAGAACTCAATTTTTTAATTCAATTTGGTTGAAAAATATAATTTCCAACACATCTATATGGGTAGATAACATCCAATAATATGTTCTTGGCCTCCCATCTGGCCTAGTTGACAAACCCACCACCCATTCCAAGTTCAAGAATGCCCTTCCCAATACAAAAAAAATGTTTGTTTTTAGTCTAACTTCAGGCATGCATAAAACCAAAACTATAAGTCATATGGAGGAATCATAATATCCTTCCTATACATGGGAAGCTCTCTAATTTCCCCCAAATCAGGTTTGAATCGCCTCTAAGATCAATCCATGGTAGAAGTTGAAGTAATGGGTCCTAAAATACAACTTTTTGGTAGTGAAGAAATAACTTGGTCACCTCCAACTAGAAAATTTGCCTCTGGGACTAACAAGTGCATATGCACCACTTTAAGCACATATATATAGGCAAATTACATGTGTTCTAATGACCATGACATCCAATTCCACCTGCAAGTGCATTTTCACTACTATTCTAAAGCACAAAAACACTGACAATAAATGTTTTCAAAGTTGAATCTACACTCTAAGAACTCAATTTTTAGTTATATTTAGCTGAAAACTGGCACTACCAACATGTCCATAAGGGTGGATAACATCTAGGACTAAGTTTTAAGCCTCCCATCTAGCCCGATTGATAAACCCACCACCCATTCCAGGCTCAAGAATGCCCTTCCCAATATAAGAAAGATGTTGATTTTTAGTCTAACTTCAGGGATGCATAAAACCAAAACTATAAGTCATATTAACCATAATATCCTTACTATGCATGGGAAATCCCTCTAATTACACCTTGATTCTAGTTTGAATCACCTCTACAAGCAGTTTGTGGTAGAAAAGTTAGTAATGAGTCCTAAAATGCAACTTTTTGGCAGTGAAGAGACAACTTATTAACCTCCAACTAGTAATTTTTCCTCCAAGATTTGTGGGTGCAAATCCATCACTTTGAGCACATAAATATAGGAAAATTACATGTGCTCCAATGATCATGACATCCAATTTCACTTGCAAGTTCCACTACTATTCTAGATAACAAAAACAATAACAACAAATGTGTTTGGAAGGCTACAAGGAGAAATAAACTTATCATGAGCAATTGTTTAGGAGCATGGAAATGCCAAGTACTTTTAGTAAGCTTCTCTTAGCTTCAATAATATGAAATTATTTACTAATGGTGCCAAACACATGAAGGTGAAAGCTGATTTGGCACCACTAACCTATAGAAAAATATTAGTAAGTAATTAAAAATGAAATTTATATATGTACTAACTAAAAAATAAAAAACATTTGGTAAAATTGATTACATATACATTTTATAAGTCAACATACCTACGTATTTCAAACCAACAAACCATTTGGATCTACTCCAATATTGATAGTATCAAGAATAACTTCATGTTCTAACTCACAAACTTTCCATAGATTCTTATTTCTTGGCCTCCCATGATATTTTTGCAATTGAATATTCATTGTAATAACCAAATTTTAATAGTGTAGTATCTTCTTGTGAGTTTTAAAGTCTTCAAATAACCATACATTTGAATTTTTATATGATATCATCAAAGCCAAGTTCTAGTGACTACCACAGACCCATTGGGATAATCAATGTTTTCTCCATCTATGACTGGGGAATTCATTTTTTTATTTCCATCTACACACTCACATAAGTATTAATTTGTTCCCTCTTCATTGTCCTCATCTGCAATAATTGAAAAAACATGGCTTGCATCATAAAAAATAAATTTTAATGACATTATGAAGATAGATTATGAGAATAAATAGTTCATAAAGATTAATCTTATACCTAGTGGTACTAGATCAGGTATATGGTCAAAGTCATGTGATGATGTCATGTCTATAAGTTGTAATGCTAGTGGAACTTGATATGTGTTGATTGGAATTAGAGATCTGGAACTCTAATCATCTACCTACTCTTGTGACTCACACTCATTCCAAACAAATTCCATCAATGTCTAATAAAACCATGCCAAGTGTTGCATATGAATAGTCCAAGAACTTTAATTTGAGCTATAAAATGAGTGGAGCTCACTTGAACCTATTAGAGTCATACAATCCTCATAGTTTGCCAAGTTGTTTTCCTCTATTACCCAAAAATGTCTATGAACAGTATAATTTTCCTGAGCACCATGACATATGTTCTCATTACACCATTCAACCATAGTTTTGCATCAATAAAATTAGCAACATTGTCAAATTTTAACTCATCCCTTGTAATGGCTCTTTTTACACATGATCCAGCACCATATGTTCCCATTTTCCATGGCCAGCCTCAATGAAACTCCAAATATGTTCTACATCAATGGTAACATGCATCCTTTTCAACCAATAAAACATTTATGCATTCTTGAATTATGATGTATAATTGTCTAACGAAATGTAATGTTGTTTAAAAATAATGTTCCTCTGAGTCAACTATCCATAGAAATTTTCAAAACAACCTTGCACATACTCTGTACAATGTGATCAGTCATCACTGATATAGAAATGGTACTCCCTTAATATTTTTTGAAATTTTTCTATACTATTAGATGCATGCATGAATGTTATATTCATGAATATGGCAACTTGTGTTGAGTTATAATACTGTGAATGAACTTCCATTTGTGGTTTGAATGTGTAATTTTCAAAAAAAGTAAACTACTAAAATAATAGAATCAAGTGAGAATGTGTCCTTGATTAGCTTGAAATGTTCATCCAACCATTTATCCCTATGTGTGTGTCTTGCATACTCATAAACAATTATCTCCATGAATTTGACCATAAATTCTAAAATAGGTACCTCTTTAGTAATAGGCTCACACCTTTTATATTCTTTACCATATTTTACTTGATAGGTCATAGATTTGTATTTGCTCAAACCAATTAATTCCTATCCAATCACATTTGTACACTCCTCATGGATACATTTTTTTAATTTTTTACAATTCACTATAAATGCTACAATTTTCATCCAAACATATTTTCTTATAAAAGAACTATCCAACTAGTCTTTCACAAAAAATATTTGAAATAAATTCCCTAGCTGATTTTGGTATAACTTCTATGCGATAATCCTATAAAATGTTGTTAGTATGAAAAGTACAATGAATATGGTAAAAAACATCATAGTGCATTGAAAATTCAACATGTTGCCTAAAACAAGTGGTTCATGTGTGATTTAGTTTTACATAAAAAAGTTTGGCCATCTTAAAAAATCTTTGACTAATAGCAATTTGTGGATGTTTTTCCAAAAACGTAGAGTACAATTGTGTTTGATTCATACCCATGAAATGTTTTAGATGTGGTTTATGTTGACTAGAACCAAATCTTCTTTTTACTACATCTCTTTCATTGGACAAAAATCTTGTATTATCTTTCCAAAATTATGCAAGTAAGTCTTTCAAAGCATTGGCTATAGCCTTGTCCATTCATGGAAGTCTACCAAAGAATTCCTAAAGATATTTTGTATTCAGTTCATTAAGTCTTTTTGTTGGGTTATTTTAATTAATTCTAACTCTGGTGCTAAAGTCTATCCCAACAAGCTATCACGTTGGCCCTATCATGCAAGATTTAGGTCTTGTTCCCTCACTTAAAGCCTATAGTGAAAGACTAGTTCCCAAAGGTTTTGTAACACAACTTATGTTTATTCATCCTTCAGTATGCAGATCTAAAGGATTATTTAATCACAAAAATATACTACTACTATTTTTTTGTCCCAGATGTAACTACCACTATTACTAAGATCACCATTATTATCTAATAGTAGTGACCTAGAAAATAAAAAGATAACAATAATAAGATAGAAATAAACCATATCCATTTCTAGCACTTATTATATTTCATCATTCATAACACAATCTAGTAAAAACTAATCTCCCATTATATGCTTAATGAATTACAAGGCAAAGCTCTAGTATCTATTTTTTTTAAATACCGTCCTTGTAAATTATTACAATAGGGGCATTTATACATATTTCTCCCTGAACGGGCATTTATACATATTTCTCCCTGAACAAGTGTTACTTGTGATTAACATAAAAGTAAATGGCATACAGACTCCCAACAAACTGAGATTCATGGTACTTTACAATATGTTTTTCTTGAGGACTCAGGGCCCTATGCCTCTAGATCATCACTCTATGCTATATACTAGTGGTTATGTGTTCCATTCTTGGTGGGTTGGTATAAAACCTCTGATCAAAATGATCAAAGTGTCCCATATGAATCATTCTTCTAACTAATCCCAATTCTTACGTGTTCTACTTCCCATGTGATCCCCTAGTATTCCACTTTTTTTTCTGAGTTCTATGTTCTCAATTTCCTCATGATGTTTTATTTTGACTAAGTCCTCTCATGCTAGGTATCCTATGCCATTGTCCTCTTGTGCCCAATAAGTCCCCTACCATGATGATTCTATGCATGTAATCTATGCATCATCTTCCTCCCATGTCATGGTCCTTCTACATCATGTTGGTCTTATGACAAAATGTAATAACGGTCCTTCCACATCATGCTAGTCTTACATTTAAAAATAAAATATTACGTAGTCAAAATTCAGGGGCCAACATCACCCGACACTATTCCCTTAGTTTGTCCTAGACTAAGTCATGCTAGCATCTTCCATAAATTTTGGCCCCTTCTACTTGAATTCCTTCTTCAAACCATCCCAATGGGATAGTGCATCAAGGACTTTGCTAGTTATTCCTTTGATGGTTTCTTTTGATTCTTTCAACTCCTTGGGTTGGGTTGGAGTCTTGGTCTTTTTCACCTGTTCATCAAGAGTTTTGCTAGCTTCTTTCTAGACATCTTTTAGTGCGAATAAATCCTTATCAACCTATCCTCAAAGAGTAGTAAAACTAGACTTTAGTTATTGATGATGGTTATTAATAACATCTTCCATCATATCTACATCTTTAAATTCTTTCTCACACTTAGCATGGTATTTTATTATAAAGGTAGCATCAACTACTTGCTACTTCAAGGCCTCTTCATCATGGAGCCAAGATTCTAAGACTTTATTTGGTTATGCTAGGTATGAAAAAATCCCATCCAAGATGGGGATAACTTCTTTGACTCTCTCCAAGTCATGCTTGTAGACATCAACTATCATGGTAAACTATTCAATTTCTTTCCCCTTGTTTCTTGGCATAGGTCTCTCCTTACATTTATTGAGTGGCAGTTTAACTAGGGTCCCTAATTTTCCAATGGTATCCCCATCCAAAGGTACACCATTTGTAAGTGTTGGATCATCCTTCAAAATTGTTTTTCAAAGGGTTAAAACCCTTTTACCTTAGTATCCTCTTAGATCATTTGTTTCAAAGAGGCCACTTCCTCAACAAGCACATGCTTTTTTACAAGCACTTTATTGTACATGTCCACTACCTTGGCATGTTTTCTCTCCACTGTACATGCATTAAAATCTAACAAAATATTTTGGTGCATTATTTCCATACCAAGTTTCAAAAATCTGGCACTAGCTATCAATGGGGTGAGCTTCTATGGATCAACCCTCATTGTATCTAGTAGCGTTGGAACATCTAGACTTAAGGAGATTCTATCTAATGGGGGCTTAAAATCATGTTCCTCATTAGACATGTCAAGTAAGAAGGACATATATTTTATAGTGTTAGGAGTTCCTTCCTTGGGATGGAAGTGCATCCAGAGATAAAGTCATCTATCCTTTACAATGAACTGGTAACATTCACATGTAGTGGTTATTGTTCTTGCATCTTCCTATCCTGATTCAACCAGTCCCTTCCCCTTATTGGGGTCCCATTCCAACTAAATCTCCTAGTGGTCACCAGAGGTCATCTCATATTTTTCTACACCATCCTCTTCATTATACTCTATTTTAGCATCAAGCAAGGAGATATCAAATACAACCTTCTCTAATACCAGGGAGGGAGTCTTCTTGAAATCTAATCATGAGCTATAGATTTTCACCTGAGACAAATCTTCCTGGGGTGTTTTTCTTGGATGTAGATGTGGGAAATATCTTATGGTAGTCCTTAGGGAAGATGGAAGTGGATAAGGTGGGGATGAAGGTGGGAGTGGAGGTGGTGAAGGTGGTAGAGAAAGAGGGGGATTGGGTTGAGGAGATGAAGGGTCATTGATATATGAGTGTGGAGGAGTCAAATAAGAAGGGGATGGAGAAGTGTGAGGAGGTGAAGTATGGGGAGGTGATGTGTGAGGAGGGGATGGATATGGATGAGGTGGTGAAGGTGAAGGGTGAGGTGAAAGTAAAGGTGTATAAGGTCAAGAAGAGGTGGGTCTAGAGAGTTTTGCCTCTGCCATCCTTTGCTTTTTTTTTTGCAGGGGGGGCTTAATTCCAACTCAAACTTTTGCTTTATGCAAGTCAATTCTTCTTCCTTATTTATAGTGCTTATGGGAGTCTTTCCTTGGGATATCCATCATGAGGGTGTTGGTGAGGGTGTAGCATATAAAAAAACTTATGAACTTGCTCCCCAACTAGAATATTTGTTACCTTTATAGTGGTCAAGTTTGTCTCTAATCTCTCTACATAGGCCTTCTTTCCTGGATAAACATAAATTTTTTAGAGGGTATGGAGCTTTGTGTCAATCCTTTCTACTTGTAAAATGATCAATTATACATCATATATATAATTAATGGAGTATATGAAGTACCACCTGGAGAAGTCATATGGTAGTTTGATCCATGTTGAAAGCTCTCCTGATGGATTCATATGGATCTATGTAAGGGAGAAATGTTGCTTTACAACAAATTGTGCTTGATCTACAGCCAGGATGGGTAAGTCCTTGGGAATCCACCACTCATTCTTGAATGCTTCCTTCATCCCCTCAAATAAATACCTCATTTTTATCTTATATGAGGGGGTGATATGTTGGGGGAAATTAAAATCCTTGTAACACTCAGTGGGGGACTTGTGAGTGGGAGGATACACCCACTTTAATGCACCCAAACTATAATCTGGTACTCTAATCTCATCAAAGAACATAAAAAAAAGGATTTTTCCCTAGGATAACCTATACTTGGGCATCTTATGGGCCTTCTCTACATCTTAAGTTATTTTTTTAATGAAATATAGTTCTTAGTTGTACTTCATTCCCTATGAGACTTGGTGAGCAATGTATAGGTGTGCCATGTCTACCTCCTTCTAATGATTGGTCCCCTTGATATTTTTGGAAATGATTCACATCATGACTTAGAGGGTAGGATCTTTCAAATTATTAATGTGCATCATGTGACCCTATTTTTGATACATTATTACTATGGCAGTCTTTTGTATCTCTTCTATGTCATCCAAGTCATCAATAACACTCAACCCCAAACACTAAAGTCTCATGACTTTACTGATTCTTTCTGAGGTGATCTTCATGTTACACCTAGTGAAGTAGATATAGTCTTCATATATATATAAAAGGAGGAACTATACCACCTCCATATTTTTACTAAAATATGGTAGCTCAAATAGTTGAAAGAGTCCCATGATGTCTAGTTGGTTCTTGATCGATAAATCATAGACCACTTAATTCTTCATATCGATGGTCTTAACCTGATAGTCATTCTAGATCTAGACCTCATTACCCAACAAGTGATGTTTGTATTCAAAGACTATGGCTATCGAGACTTTGGAGACCTAGTTTTCCATGTGTAACATTGAATCTGGGTATTGCATTTATTCTATCAATAAAGAGAGAGGTGGGGATGTTGGGGCCTTTTATGACACCAAGTTTTGTGCCTATTATCATTTCTTCACTATCTTTTCTTATTTTTCTTCATGCTTTCCAACTTCTCCCCCCATGCCTTATGCTTGTGTTCCCAAATGTTGTTCTTATTTTAGATTCTCCTCCCTAATGGGAAACTAGTCACTTTTGCTCACCTCTTCTTCCTGCAATATAGTTGGTAGTTTTTCAAATCTCTTATCCTTTTTTTTAGGATACATCACCATTCATGGATCCCAAAGGTTAATGTGCAGCCATCCCATGTTCCTAAAAGAATACATGGTTATAGGTAAATTTATTTCAGCTTTCTAAGCTTTAATAGTTCATTAATGGTGGACCTGCAACTTATGAAGGTGAAAACTTCGACTTCATTCTACCAATATGGAAAAAAAATCCCTCTTCTAGTGTGCTCACTTGTTTTTCAACTCTAGTTCACCACTCATTCTTAGAACTTAGCACTATTAAAATTCACACATTGTAAAGCATAAAAAGACTTTACCCTCTCTATTTATAAGCTCTATGGGGGGTTTACCATTATTATCTCCTTTCCTCTCCTCATCACTTTAGCTCATAAATGCAAATATTTTAACAACCACCATATTTTGAACCTTACCTTATGTAATTAATGCCTTAATAGTTTTGTCCCATCATGTCCTTTGGTACTCTCTTCAACATAGCTAACTTTATTGCATTAATGACACATTCCTTCTCATGCTTTTCTTTGAAATTGGTGGTAGTTGTATCTTACCCTTTTGATGTGGTAGAAGATAGTTGTCCCTTTTAAAATTTCTAACATATGGTGGGAACCTTACTCATTAGTGCCTTAAATGGCTCCTGCACCCTTAATAACTTGCATGCCTATAAAACTTGTGTGCCCAATTATCTTATGCACTCATTTACTTGTGAACTTTTTATTTTTAACCTTACATGTAACTTTTTACCCCATAAAAAAATGGTTTGTGGTCCTCCACAAAAATAAAAACATAGAAACACAAAAATATCATAGAGAAAGAGTTATGCATAATAGAGGTGTTGCTTTTATTTAAAGAAATAAATCCTAATCTAATGGCATAAGCCTTACTGATTACAAACGTTAATTATTTTGATGTAAAATATGGTCAAAGTTGACTCCCATTATAGTGTCTTAGGAAGAACTGACCATCCACGCATTGTATTTAATATGACCGTATAGGTTGAATACTATGTATTAAAAATAGGACATCCAATGGATACAAATTTTTATAGGGTGGTGCACAAACTTAGACTTATATAACAAGACCTTCATATGTGGAGGAAAAATCTTGTTCTTGATATGGGGATCATGCCAATCCTTTTGCTTTAATTTTTTGACATCCTAGCTCTAGTGAGTGAGGAAATGGGTCTCATATAATTACATTGACATATTAAAATGTGCTTTAAGGTATGCCTCATCATAATATTGTCCTGCATGCACAATGTAGAGAGATGATACCAATAACTCTACTGGAATCACTGATTCCTTTCCATACACTAAGTTGAATGGCATGCTTTTGTTTAAGCATATGTAAGTAGTTTAGTATATCCAAAGTACTATTAACATCCTATCATCCCAATCAGTCTAGCCAATATTATAGTTTTTTGTTAAATTGGTACCAAAAATCTTATTAAATGCTTTAGGATTTCTATTGGCCTATGAGTGGTATGGTGTTTTCTTATGGTGCATGATCATGAACTCGACTAACAAGATGCGAATGGTTTCATTCAAAAAGTGGGTTCTTCAATCACTAGTGAAAATCATGGGACACCCAAACCATGTTATAATGTTCTCCCAAATGAACCACATAGAAGTCATTATAGTACAATCCTTTGTTAGTACCACTTTAGTCTAGCACATGAGGTAGTCAATTGATGTAATGATGTATCAAGAAACTATTTGTCATCTTGTTAGAGTGATGCACCCCACAAAATCAATAGCCCATTTTTAAAATAGTTATTGAGAAGGGATGGGTCATAGAGGTATAACATCTCTTTTATTAAGTTTACCTATATGCTGGTAGATGTTATATTACCTAACATACACCTTAGCATCTTTGAATAGAGTTGGCCACTAAAGTTTAGTTAGAAATACCTTATGCACAGTAGCCTCTTTAGTATAGTGTCCTCCATATATACCTTCATGAAAGTATCATAGTACCTCAGTGTACTCATGTTGCATTACATAGTAGTGAAGCACCTCATCATGATCCATTTTATAAAGATATCCTACTATGAGATGATAGGGTGTGGAACAGACCACAAGTTGCTTTTTATCTTGTGATGTGAGAGAGTCAGGTGTAGATCCATTGTTTTAAAATGCTATGATATCTTTTAGTTATTTAGGTACCCATGTAACTTGAAAGAGTTGTACATCAAGAAGATCATCTTATATACCACATGGGGGTTCTCCATTCTCAATACAAGATAGGTGGTCAGGATGACATAAAATTGGAATTCTTGGAATAGAACAATATAGCAAAAAAAAATCTATATATCACTGGTTTGTTGATAAGTTATTTCAAGGCTCATGACTTACATAGAATGTAAAAGGAGTGGCTAAAAGATAATTCCTTAATTTTTTTAAAGCATAGAACATAAACAAATATTCATGCTTCATGGTGGTATAATTTATCTCATCTAGTGTTAGCTTCTTACTAGAAAATTAAATGGAGTTATCTAGGTGACTGTCATGGGGTTGTGCAAGGATTGCATCAACAACCATGCTAGATGCATCAACATGGACATGAAAATTATTTATATAATCATGGAATTATAGGATAGGAGTAGTAATCAACTTTTATTTAAGTGTTTCAAAATATACCTTACTAGAATTACTACATATGAACTACTCATTATGATTTAAAAGTTCTTCTAGGGGCACGACAATCTTAGCATAACCACGAATGAACTTTTTGTAATAACTTGTGTGCCCCAAGAAAGTGTGTACCTTACACTGAGTCTTGGGTGTTGGTAGATGAAGAATCACAAAGACCTTCATTGGGTCTATTATGAGTCCTTCCTTACAAATAATATTCCTAAGAAGTATGACAAAAGGTGTTTTGAACATACACTTAAAATTTAAGGATATTTGTAAAACCCAACAACACTCAAGCATGAGTCTAAGATTAGCATAATGGTTTTTAACCAACCCATATATTTTCCAGTCATCCAAGTAAACTTGGAGGAATTTTTGAATAAAAGCTTTAACTGTTATCTGTGAAAACACTGATGAGGCATCTTTCAACCTAGAAGGCATAATGGTATAGGAAAAATATCCCCATTCTGTCGTAAAAGTTATTTTAGACTGGTATTCCTGAACTATTTATACTTTATGGTACACTAAGAATCCATCCATAAAAGAGTACGATTCACAACTTGAAACACCTTCAAATATTTCCTCTATGAAATGCATTGGAAAGGGATTAGTCACATAGGATACATTTAGCACTTTATAGTCCACACATATACAAATACATCCATCTTCTTTTATACTGATTACCATGGAACTAAAATAATTAGATTCATACATAGGAGTGATTAATTTGGTGTGGAGAATATTATTGATCTCTTCTTTAATTTATGCTTAGAGATTAGGATTCATTCTATATGGTCATTTTTTTCACTGGTCGAGCGTCATCGACTAGCTTTATGTGTATTTTCCCTAAAGATGGGTAGACTCCCTTCATTTCATTATAGTTCCTTAAGAAAACATCTGGGTATTCTTTCAATAACTCAAATATTTTTGATATTTCTATGCCAATCCAATAGTTCCCAATTATAGCCATATTTGATTCTTTCTCCATACCAATGTTACATTATATAGTTTGAATAGGTCTATGATAGGGGTTATCTATTTGAAGACTTGTATCCTAAATAGTTCGTGTACCAATGCTTAAAGGAACATCTAAATGATTGGTCAAGGGGTTGATTGAAGTAGATTCATCACCTTAATCTACTTAGAAGATGATTTTTTGCTTTCCTTGGTGAATATATTCATGTCATTCTTCATCAAGAACTAGAGTAGGTATAGAACTTGGATGTGTAAGAGGCTCATCGAACAAGTGTAAAGGTTCCTCAAGTTCTTGATGGATGTTTTATAGGAGATATTCCAAAGGACTTAGGTCTCCAAGAACTACTTCACAAATGTCTTGGAGAGTAAGGCACAAGTCCATCCTTCTAAATGTCTCTGATTACCCATCCATCTATGGTAGCATTAACCGAAACATCTCTATCTTTTGGGGAAGTAGATGAACTAAGAGTGTTTTGACATTAGGTATGATTTAAATAGTGATCTTCACTTTTTTTAATGATATGAGGATGAAGCTCATTTGGTATTTGAGTTTGACTCTTAATCCAAGCACTGAGTTGTGGATTGATATTCGTATCCAACATCTACTTACATAGTTCTTGGAAGTCACCTTGGGCTACATTTTGGAGTTTAGCTTCTCTTTACATAGCAATGTCCTATATTACTTCCTTACCTTTGAGTTATTGAATCTCACTTTAGAGCTCTTGTAAAAGTTCCATCATATCTTGAAGGGCATCCTTTTGCTACTAAGAATTAGGGTAATTTCTAGCTCATGGTTCTTCCCATTGTATCTTCTCCACTAGATTGGTTTTTGATAGAGTTTGTCTCCCACTGCAGGTGGTAATGTTTACTTGTCAAAAAATGGGTATGGTTGGGTGTGTGCACCATTATTATTTATTAATTATAATCATGTCAATGCCCTTTTCATTTTTTTCCTTGGTGATATCCACATATAGATCATGACACTCTTCTAGTTGATGGTCCTTTTTACAAAACACATATGTCAGGTACTCTAAGAAATCCCTTTGATAGTGGTCTGGTGACCCATAATTATAGTAATTCATGGGTGGAAATGGACCACCACCTCATCCTTGTCCTCTCCCTCATCCATAGTATCCACCATTGTCTTGTGTATTAGTGAATGAGGTTTGACACATGCCACACACTCGAGCTTTATGGATGTCACTAATCAATTAGTATTCATTAATGTCATGAGTATACACATCACAAATTTTACAATACTCAGACAACTTAGTGTGTGTGTGGCCCATTTCAAAAGAGGATAAGAATGGGTATCATGTTCCTCATGGTAGATTTCACATGTTTTTTTAGTAACATGTGAATGTTCTTATACATGCAGTTGCTCCTTGTATGCCCTTTAGTTTCATAATCAGTACACTAAACACCACTATGTGTTTCATGTGCATTGTTGGCTATTAGATTTTATAGTTGTGATGCCATTGAGGCTATATAGGCCTTTATGAATGGACTAATCCTAGTGTTAACACTTCTAACTATTTTAGTGTGGAGAACAGCTTTGAAGGCCTCACATGGGCTAGTAAAGGTTCATTGTGATAGGGTCCACTAAAAAGGTAGTTGTCAACCATTTTTTGAATCCTACATACCAAAATGCCCCCCCCCCCCATCTTTTTTTTCCTTGTATCCTTGTTCTTCATGACCTTTTACCCTAAAAATGGGTCTTAACCCTTTAAAAAGAAAGGAAAAGTTGCTTTTGTGTAGGTGCAGGTGTTGTCTCATCAAGAATTGGTCTTTTTTAGCACTCAAAACAAATCAGGTTCTTAGAATACCATTAATTTTAAGCTTTACAAGTAATAAAAAAGAGCATTTAACAAACTTGAAAGGGTCTATGGCTAGTTATAGTGTAAGTTAGGTTTTTAAAAGCACTTTACTCGCTAATTTTCATGAGTAAAAGCTGAAGAGAAACCTGATAAGGGTCAGAGCAGTTCAATTTGGGTTTGTGGGATTACTTAACTTATGATCTTTCATGAGCTGGAGTCATTCACAAACCTGAAAGGGTAAGGAGAAGCAATCAGGTTTTTGAGACATCTTTACTTCAAACATTTTTGATTAAGTCCTTTAAAAGAGCCTGAATTGGTCTTAGATGCTTCTTAAGGTAAGGATTTTTCTGTGGAGGGAACTTGGGTATTCTATAGGGTCATTTTCAATTTCCTTGAAGGGTATGTACCCTTGCAGGAGGAACTTAAAAGATGAAATGGACATTTACAAAAAAATTGAAGGGTATGTTTGAAGGTAGAATGGACCTTGTAGAGGGATTTTAATTAGCATGAGGACCAATACAAAAGTTTCGAAGGATAAATAGAGGCTCAAAATGACATTGCAGAGGGCACTTTGAGAAAAATAGGGACCATTTCCATAAACCCAAAGGGTAACTTTGGCTCTAAATGCCCTTGTGGAGGGTAGCTAATTGAAGCAAAGGGGTAAAGATAAGAAGCCCGAAGGGCACTTCCCTTCGGGATAAGTGACAAGCTGAAGGAATTCCTTTAGATATTTTGTTTGAAGGAAAATTGAAGAAGGCAAGCCAAGGTCAAATTATTTTAGACAAAATGTCGAAAGAAATTCCTTCAGACATTTTGTCTAAAGAAATTTTATGGTCATAAAAATCCCAAAGGTCGATAATATAAAGAAGCAAGCCAAGAAGGCAAGGAAAAAGCAAAGGCCTGATGAGTAAAATCCCATTGAGAACTTGAAGGCCTAAATGAGTAAAGACAAAACAAGATAAACCAAGGCAAAGGAGAAGTCAAAGGAAAGAGACAAAACATGAGCAAAGATAAAATAGAAAAGGCAAAATGTGGAATAGTTCCAGTTGTTGACAAAGATAAAGGGGAGAACCAATGACCACTCAGACCAAGACAAGTGGCATAGACAACTTAGTAGAAGGAGTTAATACATTTAGGTAGAATATATCTACCAAAAAATAATAAATAGATTAGTTTTTAACTATAGAGGAAAGCATCTTGTGTTTTCATGCTTCACCATTAATGCACAACCAGTTGTGCCCAACATTAAAGAGAGAATGGTCTAGCCACAACAACTTAGGGATGGATTTGTTAGTTTTAAGGAGTATCCTATGCTTTTGCAAGCCCAAGACAATAAGGGAAGTGGCTTGGACATCTACTTCATGGCTCTCTCATACATAGTTTGAAGATACAGCAGTAGTAATGGTCTCGTATTCTAGCAGATGTTTAACTCAGCATGGGTCTCCATTCTTAGTGATGTTAGCCATCTTATTTATAGCATTATATATATTTTTAACCTCTCATTTGATAAAATAATATCTCAGCTTATATGGTGAATCCCTGTAGGAATTTACCTTGAATCAAGACATAAGCATTTTACCTCCATTTGGGTTTACACTTTTGCATATGTCTATGGTTTTGATTTTGTGTCAAGTCATTTTCTTTAATTATTTCACAGTTTGAATCTATCATATCTAGTGTATTGTGAGCTATTTATTATAGGTCAACAAGAAGTGTCCATAGCAGATTATAGGTGCATGTAATCAAGCTACCATAGTGTGTCATAGAACACCTATGGTATTTCTTCCTCCCTATATCTCTATAGGGACCCCTATTGAAATACTGATACAAGATATTTTCTCATCTTGAATGATAGTGTATGTCATCTTGTCTTTGTGTAAAGTGTATGTCAAATCTGAGTAGAAAAACCATTTTTGTGCATCACCACTTTAGTTTAGGTTTTGATTTCTAGTATTTCTCTCCCTTTTCATCCCCCCCATTATTAGCAGTAGGAAATCTAGGGCCTCAAGGTTCACCAAGGAGAGCTAACCCATAATCTAGAGATTCATCCCTCACATTTTCCACCCACAACAAGAGGGATGTCTCTATTGTGTCATGTGGATGAAGAGAGTTAAGCCTCCCTTCATAGGGTGTAATCCACCATGCCAACAATTTTTATCACACCTAGTGGGATGATTTCTATGTCTAGCAAGTTTCAAGATTGGTGTTGGTCTTGATATTGTTAAAAAATCAAAAAGAATGAGATATATTAGCACCTAGTAACTCCATTCAAGAACCAAGTCTCTGGTTAATGACCAACCTGGCATCCCATGCCAAAGGTCATTATAAGATCTTCTTCTAGGGTATCCCCTTTGAATTTATTGAGTTACATTTGAACTCAACAAAAAGGTTGAGATTTGAAAATACCCACTCAAGGAGACCTTATATACCTACTCAAGGAGACCTTATTGAATCCTTTCACAGCCATGACAACCCTTAGGGATTTCCTTTTTGTGGCCTTCAATGGTCAAAGTCCCTTGAACCTTCAGCAGTATGATCCAATTATAGGGATAGCTCTCAAAAATGTTACTCCCTTTATTGGATAAGTCCCAATCACTAATTTTGAGAATATTAGAAACATAAAAAACCTATGCAACATCCATAATATCACTAAAGAAAATGTAGCCATTAGATTTCTATCCTTGACCTTCAAAGGGAAAGTTTTGGACTGGTATGGGACCTTGCCTGTGAACTCAGTTGGCTCATGGGATGAGTTAGGGACCCTTTTGACCAATAGGTTTGGGGAAAAAATTGGCCATTTGTCTATAGCTGAGCAGTTAACCACCATGAAGAGATCCTCACATGAGTTTTTGCAAGATTTTAACACTAGGTTCCAAAAGACTTGGGATAGGATCCCAATTCTTGTGACGCCAACCCCAAGCTATGATTTCCTTTACTACTTGAAGGGCCTGAATAGTTACATTACTATAATGATATAGTACATGGGTGGAAACACTCTACCCACTACTTATGAGATAGTCATAGCTACCAAAAATTGCCTTGTTTAAGCATGAAAGATAGCTCATATACCTTTTATGCCACATGTCAAGCCTTATCAAAGCTATAATCCAAATTCCCCTTCATCTTCCAAGACTCTTATCCCCAATAAAAATAATTTGGTTTAGGATCATCCCAACTATCCACCCTTGGATCATGGCCAAGAACATGTTACTTATGCCAATGAGCTACCAAATCAAAGCATAACTGCACAAGGTGATCAGGCATCCCAATTCTCAAATTTTGAGATGCCAACACAACTTGGGATAGATAGAAGGTAGGATCAATATTATTCCACTCTCATGAATCACTTGGAAGGAGATTTCTATGCAGTTAACTATGTGGGGAGCATAAGTAATCAAAATGTTGGTGTTGCATCCAACACCAAGTCTAAAAGGAGAGCCATTGATGAAACTCAAGTGGCCACTCAAGAACCTACCACATATCCTTCATCCAATAAAGGAGAAATTATACTTAAAATATACCAAAGAGCATAATAAAATCAAAAAAAATCTTAATTTTAGGCCAATGGTTGTAGCTTTAGCTCATCGGGTTGCACCACAGGTTACGAATGTTCCCAAGGAGAACTCTAAAGGGGGCAATCTTTCAATCAATGTAGTGGACCAAATGAAGAAGATACACATGAAAATATCATTATGGGATTATTTAGAATTTCCAAGACAAAAATATATACTCTGAAAGGAATTATATAGGTTGGGTGAGCAAGTTATCCCAGCAAGAAGTGATAATGTGTTGGTAGTAAATGGGGCTCCTCCCATGGCTGGTCAAGAAAATAAATATGAGAAGGTCCCCAACTTATATTTTTACCTAATTATTGGTGATTTCTTGGTCCACAATTACATCATTAATAGTGGAGCAAGCACCTCATTTATGCCCAAATGCATAGCTGATAAGCTAGGCCTCAAGTATGAGCAAATGACCAAAGGAGTTCTACAGTTGGATGGATCACCAGCTAAGACCTTAGGAGTGGCAAGAGTTTTGAATATAACTCTCCATGCCTATCCAACCTTCTAAATTCCCCATGATGTGGTAGTGGTAGATGTTCCTCCTTACTTCACTATTTTCTTGTCAAGAGATTTCACATCTTAGATAGGTGGATACTTGGCAACCAACTAGTCTTACATGGTTTTCAAGACAAAGTATGGAACTAAATTAAAGATTGAGTCAGAGACCATCCACAAGGATCACCTAGATCCATACTCTCCCAAAGTGAAAATGTGAACTACACAATCATTAATGAAGAAGAGCTTTAGGTGGATCAATCTCCATCACCTTCCCCTGTAGAAGTTGCTGACCTACTCCTAGATGAATCGAGAAATGATAAATTTGAGCATGATCCTTACAAGTTCATTGAAGAAGTGAGTCTTGGATTCTACTACATGCATGAGAAAGATTATTTCATGCTAAAATTGATGAAGATAGACCAAGAGGACTATGGTTTGTGGCATTTATTCTTTGATGGATCTAGAAGTAAGTTAGGAGTTGATGGTGGGGTAATGTTGGTTTCACCTTCAAAGGACAAATAATTTTCAACTTTTAGGTTTTATTTCTCCTATACCTACAATGTATAAGAGTATGATGCCCTTATTCATGGTCTATAATGGGCAAGGAAGAGAGGAATCAAATAATTACAGGTGTTTGGAGATAGTGAGTTTACTATGAACCAAGTAAGAGGTCAAAACTTGACCAAGAACTCATTACTCAAGTCTTATAAGCATAGAGTGTGGGACCTTATATATAACTTCATTTATTTCAACATAATTTCCATTCCAAGAGAGGATAACAAGCATGCTAATAGACTAGCAATAGTTGGTGCTCAGTTTGACATCCCAAAGGGGATGAGACAAAGCAAGAATCAACATCATATAAAGGTGATTGTGAGGCCCTCCATACTAGAAAATGTCACAAATTGGAAGGTGTTTGAAAGTGACCAAAAAATAACACTTTTATTTTAGGAAGAAGCTAATTTTTCTTCCAAAACTTAGTCCAAGCTACAGTAGTAGTATGTGGGCAAATTGTTCAACTAAAGACCAACGGGCTTCCCAAAGGTTTGGTAACTCTTGAGATCATTTTCAATGAAGATGACCAAATCAAGAGAGACAAATCAAGCATGTTAACCAGGAATATAAATTATTAAATGGTAGATATCTACAAGGATAGTCTACTTGTACTTGGGAAAGTGTGCTTTCATCATGTTATGTCAAGAGTTTCTTGATGTCTTCACTTGGGAGTATGATTATTTAAAGGGCTTTGATCTAAGATTGGCCCAACACAACATTGAACTAGAGGAAGGTTCCAAACCCATCAAGTAAAAGAAAAGTCCAATCAATCCAAATATCAAGCCTCTCATGAGGAAGGAGCTCACCAAACTGATCAAGTCTAGGATCATTTTCCCTATCAAACACTCTTCTTGGCTAGCTAATTTGGTCCCTATTAGGAAGAATAATGGAGAAGTCAGATTGTGTGTGGATTTTAGAGACTTGAATAGAGTGCCATTGAGAGATAACTATCCCCTTTCAATAATGGAACAAATTATTTAGATGGTGATAGGCAGTGAAAGGTTCTCTCTCCTAGATTTCTCTTTAGGTACAATCAAATCCTAGTGAAAGAATGTGACCAATACAAGATGGCCTTCACTACAAAGTGTGGAATATATGCCTACAATAAGATGCCATTTGTATTGTCAAATTCTGAAGCTGCCTTCTAACATGCTATAGACATGGCTTTCCAAGGTTTGATCAATGACATTATGCTATTTTATCTTGATGATGTGATAGTCTTCTCCAAAGAGGCAAGTGAACACTTGAAGCACCTAAGGAAAATATTAGAAAGGTGTAGAGAGTTTGGCATCTATCTCAACCTAAAGAAATGCATGTTTTCCATCTATGAAGGTAAGATCTTGGGCCATGTCATTTCAAAACAAGGCTTGTCTATTGATCTGGAGAGGGTGAACACCATCTTAGCATTATACTTTCCTAAGCATAAGAATGGCCTGTAAAGTTTCTTTGGTAAGATGAATTTCATTAGTAGATTCACTCCTAACTTTTATGGGATTTTCAAGCCACTAACTTCCATGCTAAGTAAGGATGAGACATTTACATGGATAACAAGAAGAAGAGAAAGATTTGAAGGCATCAAGCAAGCTATCACCCAAGCTCTTACCCTAGCTAGTCCAAAATTATCCAATGACTTCAATATATACACCTTGTAGAATGAAGAGATAATACTTGCTATGCTCACTCAAGTAAATGGTGAGAATTTAGAATAGCCTTTTGCTTTTTTTCAGCCAAGGTTTAGAAGGCTATGAGGTTAGATACATGTATGTTGAGAAGTAGGTGTTTGTATTCATATGAAGTCTAAAGAAGTTCAGACATATGTTATCTATTAGTAAAGTTCACATCATGGTGCCACATCCTAGTGTAAAATACTTCTTGATGAGTTGAGACTTGAATGAGAAAAGGGTAGGTTGGATCACCAAAGTAATGGAGTATGACATAGAGATCAAGACCACCAAGCTGGTAAGAGGAAGAGGGTTATGTGAACACCTCACTACAGACTTGGAAGAGCCAAAAGAGGATGTTTTAGTACTCCATGATGAACTTATAGTATCTATACCTATAGCCATGAAGAGTTGGGCACAAGACATGGTTCATTTCCTTCAAACTGGTGAGTGTCCACAAGGTCTTGATAGGACCAAAAGAAGGTATTTTAGACTCCAATATCATCCTTATATCCTATTTGATGGAGTGTTGTTTAGAAAAGACTTTTTGGGGGTGCTCTTGAGATACATTGATTCAGACCAATTTGATAAGGTATTGTTTGAGTTCTATGATGGACCAGCTGGTGGCCACTTTTCTCCCAAGGCCACAACTATAAGGATTATGAGGGCTAGTTACTTTTTGCCTAGTTTGTTTAAAGACACTCATTATTGGGCAAGTAAATGTCAAAAATGTGCCTTCTTTGATGGGAAATAATGGCTAGCTACCATGCCTCTTCATCCTATTCAGGTGGAACAACCATTCATGAAATGGGGGTTAGACTTCATAGGGTTGATCAATCCTCCTTCTAGTGCTAGCCACAAGTGGGTTTTGATTTCCATGGATTATTTCACAAGGTAGGTAGAGGTCATAGCTTTGAAAGAGGTTAATGAGAGTATATTCCTAAACTTCTATGAAGGCATAGTGATAATATTTGGGGTCCCAGCCACAATCATTTCAGATAATGCATTAGCTTTCTTGGGAACAAAGACAAGTGAGTGGGCATTGAAGTATGGCATCTACCTCAACACTTATTCCAACTACTATCCATAAGGAAATGGCATGGTTGAGTCCATAAACAAGAATTTAATTAGGATCATAAAGAGGACAATGGAGGAAAATCAAAGGACTAGGCATGCCAAGTTGAAAACAGCTCTTTGGGCAGATAGGATCACTCCAAAGAGGGCAATCATGAATTCACCATACACACTTATGTATGGAAGGGAAGATAGACTTCCTATCTCACTTGAGTTACCAGCCTTGGATCTTGCCCATCAACTGTAATTGATGGAGAGTGACAGCGTAGAAGTTAGGTATTATGAGCTAATGGAGCTTTAAGAAGTGAGAGAGCAAGCCATGGATGCCATGACCAGTCATCAATAGAAAACAAAGAAGCATTTTGACAAAAAGTCTATGCTAAGGATCTTCTTAGAAGGTGACATTTTCTTAAAGTGGGATAAGGACTGAGCCAAGCCTAAAAGGCACATGAAGTTTGATGCTTTGTGGAGTGGCCCATATGTCATCACCCAATGCAAGAAAAATAATTCTTTCCAACTCTCCAAGTTAGATGGTGAAGAGATACATATCCTAGTCAATGGGATATACCTTAAGCATTGTTACTAAGTTTATTTTGTCATGTACATAGTTTTCCTTATTTTTCCTCATTTTCCATAAGTGTTGATTGCATGAGTTTGTTTGTTTTCTATCCTATTGTGTGTGTTTTTACTTGTCATTTGAGTTAAATATTTTCCTGTTCATAATTCCTTACAAGGTTGTTACCAACTTTTCAAGCTGCATCCTGACTCCATGCCCAATGGACCTCTAGGCCACCAATATTCTCAAGCATAGCAAGCATGCTTCCCTTATGAGTCACCAATTTGTTGACCATTTTGTGAATCTAACATGCTAAAATTCCCCACCTCTTTGTTTTCCCTTGAAACCTTGTTCTTCATGACCTTTTTCCTTGAAACTAGGTCTTAACCCTTTAAAAATCAAGGAAAATTTGCTTTTGTGTAGGTGGAGGTGTTGTCTCATCAAGAGTTGGTCTTTTTCAGCACTCATAAAGTAAATCAGGTTCTTAGAACAACATTACTTGTAAGCTTTACATGTAATAAGCAGGAGCACTTGAAAATTTTGAAAGGGTCTATGGCCAGTTTCAATGTAAGTCAAGTTTTGCAAACTACTTTAATTGCCAATTTTCATGAGTAAAAGCTAAAGATAAAACTAATAAGGGTCAAATCAATTCAATTTGGGTTTGTGAGATTACTTGACTTATGATTTTTCATGAGTTGGATTCATTCACAAACTTGAAAGGGTAAGGAAGAAGTAATCAAGTTTTTGAGACATCTTTACTTCAAAGATTTTTGAGTAAGTCCTTCAGAAGAACTGAATTTGCTCTTAGATGATTCTTAAGGCAAGTTTTTTTCTACAAAGGTCACCTAGGCATTCTGTAGGGCCATTTTCAATTTCTTCGAAGGGTATGTGCCCTTATGGGGGGCACTTAAAAGATGAAATAAACATTTACAAAACTTTTAAAGGGTATATTTGAAGGCAGAATAGACCTTATGGAGGGATTTCCATTGGCATGAGGACCAATACAAATGTTTCAAAGGGTAACTAAAGGCTCAAAATGCCCTTGCACAGGGCATCTAGTTGAAGCAAAGGGGAAAAGACAAGAATCTCAAAGGGCACTTGCTCTTCAGGAGAAGTGACAAGCCAAAGGCATTATTTTGGACATTTTGTCCAAAGGAAAACTGAAGAAGGAAAACTAAGGTTGAATTCATTTAGACAAAATTTCTAAAGGAATTCCTTTGGACATTTTGTCTGAAATAATTTGACAGTCACAAAAAACACAAACGCTGACAATGCAAAGAAGCAAGCCAAGAAGTCAAGGAAAAATCAAAGGCATGAGGAATAGAAACCCATCAAGAACCTAAAGGTCTGAATGAGTAAATGAAAAATAGGAGAAACCAAGGTAAAGGAGAAGTCAAAGGAAAGAGACAAAACATGGGCAAAGACAAAGCAAAAAATATAAAACTTGAAATAGCTATAGATGTTGACAAAGACAAAGGGCAGAATCAATCACCACTTAGACCAAGACAAGTGTCATAAACAACTCAATAGAAGGAGTTAATACATTTAGGTAGAATATATCTACCTAAAACCAATAAATAGATTAGTTTTTGAACTATAGAGGAGAGCAACCCATGTTTTTATGCTTCACCATTAATGCACAGCTAATTGTGCCCAACATTGAAGAGAGCATGGTCTAACCACAATAGCTTGGTGATGGCTTTGTTAGTTTCTAGAAGGAGTATCCCATGATTTTTCAGGCCTAGGATAGCAAGGGTAGTGGCTTAGACATCTACAACATGGGTATCCCATACACAATTTAAAGATATTATAGTAGTAATGGTCTTTTATTTCAATAGATGTTTAACTTAGCATGGGTCTCCATTCCTAGTGATGTTAGCCATCTTGTTTCTAACATTTTATATATTTTTAACCTCTCATTTGAGAAAAGAATCTCTTAGCTTGTATGGCAAAGCCTTACAATAATTTACCTTAAATCAAGACATAAGCATTTGACCTCTATTTGGGTTTACACTTTTGCATATGTCTATGGTTTTGATCTTATGTCAAGCCATTTTCTTTCATGCTTTCATAGTTTGAATCTATAATATCTAGTGTATTGTGAGCTCTTTCTTTTAGGTCAATAAGAAGTGTCCATATCAAAGTATAAGCACATGTGATTAGGCTACCATAGTGTATCTTAGAACACCTCTGTTAGTTCTTCCTCCCTGTATCTCTATAGGACCCCCTATTGAAATACTGATGCAGGAGAGTTTCTCATCTCGAATGATAGTGTATGACATCTTGTCTTGGTGAAAAGTATATGTCAAAGCTGAGTAGAACAACCATTTTGGTGAATCACCACTTTAGTTTAGGTTTTGATTTCTAGTATTTCTCTCCCTTTTCATCCCCCCCATTGTTAGCAGTATGAAATTTAGGGCCTCAAGGTGCATCAAGGGGAGCTAGCCCCTAATCTAGAGATTCATCCCTCACGTTTTCCACCCATAGCAAGAGGGATGTCTCCATTATGTCACGTGGATGAAGAGAGATGAGCTTTCCTTCACAGGGTGCAATCCACTACATCAACAGTAGCATCAGTCCTCCAACAAACCATTGTGCATGTTGAGAATCATTTATTTTAAATTAAAATTTAGAAAATAAGGTTTTAAAATATGCATCATACTCACATATGCTCTTTATAAGTCCTTGATTTATGTCCTTCAACATGACTATACTTTGTTGCTCAAACTCAAGAATATCAAATTATTGCAAGAAGGTTGCTTTGAGTTAATAATAATCAACCACTACTTGTTGAGGTTTGAACTTTTTAAACCACTTGTGTACATGCTTTAGAAGTGTAGATATAAATTGCATAGCCTTACATTTAGAATACATTGATGATGCATGATCTCCAAATAAGTTCACACTTATGGACATGCTTAGCTACATTATCTACCCCTCAGTATTTAGGTAAGTGCAATTTCCTCTCATAGTAGACTGTAATAGGTTATGTTAGTTGAATGGGTGGTTGCTGGGAAGATCTAGTCCTTATTCCTTGAGGAGGGGTCTGCTTCCTCTTGCACTTCCTCTTAGTCCTCCTCTAGTGTCTCCAGTAGAAGTGCCTATGGGAAGGGATATGGTAGCAGGTTGGTTACCCAAGGTTGAACCTATACTCTAGCCATGAGGGATAGACCCACCAAGCATCCCAAGCTATGCCATAGAATTCCCTTGAAGATGGAAGGATAATGTAAAATCTGAATGAATGTCTAATGGCCTAGTTCCAATCTCCCTTACCAATTTAGTTTTTGACTCTAAACTATTTGTATCCCAATTTCATATATGTACTCTATCCAACTTAAGGGTGAGAGCACACACTATGATAAGGGAGCCTTTTTGATTTAGACTTGGTTCCTTAACTCTTATAGTATAGCTCGTTTCTCCTTTGTAGGATAGAAGTGGTAAAGAACATGGTTTGAAAGTGATGGGTTCCTCGTGCATGTCCACTTCCCTAAAACTCTTCACATCACTCCTAGAGGTCTCTTAATCTCTTCATGTATGGATAACTCCCATGATCCTCTATCGAGCTTCATCATACTTCTTTTATCTTAATGATTGCCAAATTGCTACCATGTTAAAACCACAATCTTTAATCAACCCCTAATATCTGTTTTTAAATGTATGGTTCATGCATAGAAGAAATTATCCCTTCATGGGTATAGTTTCCAGCTTGATATCAACAAACAACTTTTTTATCTCAAAAGAAAAAAGCCTAAGATAGTGACCCCTCAGATATCAAAGAAATTGGAATTTGGCCTCTTCAGGACATGAATAGGTAGTCACAACATACTCCAAAATGTAGTTGTTCTGAACTAATTTCCACCAAAATTTAACTACTCATGTCCACGAAACTCTAGGTCATGCTAGATTCCTCTGTCATTTGAGCATCCAAGGCTACCTCCTTCTAAGATTTCTAGATCATCCTTAAGCATATGCTATTATCCAAGCATGTAAAAGAACTAGGACCTTAGAAAAGAAGGTTTCATACAAGGTACTGTAGATATTCTTCTCTACCCACTATCATGCAAAGATTCTTGGCTCAAGATATAAAACTATAAAGTTATCTTCGACACTGGTAACCCATTCTTGTATATTCTCTAGCATAATGCACTCAAAAAAATTCCCATGGATGTGCTTCAAGTGATTTGGGTCTTAGTAATGGAACCAAAATGTTAGGTTATTGTAGTTAATTCCAACTCTAATGCTAAAGTCTATCCCAATAAGCTAGAACAATGTCCTTATCACGTGAGAGTTAGGTTTTGCATGCTCACCCGAAGTGCATAGTGAAAGATAGATTCCCAAAGGTTTTGTAACACATTGAATTATTTTTTTCATACTTCCTTATGCAACTATAAAGGATTATTTAATAACACAAATATGCTAATACTATCCTTCCTATCTCAGATGTAACTATAACTATTACTAGGATCACTATTATTATCTAACAGTAGTAACCTAGAAAAGAAAAAGATACCAATAATAAGACAAAGAAATAAACCATGTCCATATCTAGCACTTAGTGTATTTCATCATTCATTACACAATCTAGTAAAAATTAATCTCCCATTAGATGCTTAATGAATTACAAGGCAAAGATCTAGTATTTATTCTTTAAAAAGATCATCCTCGCAAACAATTGTAATAAAGGTATTTATACATGTTTTCCCCTGACCTAGTGTTACTTGTCAATAATGTAAAATAAAATGGTGCATGGAATCCTAATAGACTAATAATTATGGCACTTTATAATAAGTTATTCCTAAGGACTCGGGGCTTTGTGCCCTTAAATCCTCTCTTTATGTTATATACTTGTGGTTGTGTGTTTTGTTCTTGGGGGGCTGGTACAAAACCTTCGATAAAAATTGTTGAAGTGTCTTATATGAATCATTATTATAAATAATACCACTTCTCATGCATTCTACATCCCACATGCTCCCCTAGTCTTCCACTTTTGTTTTGAGTCCTATGTGTAGACACCTAAATCTAGCCACCAATAACCTCTAACCATGATTTTGACCAATTTCTACCTAAAATGCACAGTTTGGACTAAAAACACTAAAACACATTAAAATATTTGAAACTAACATATTAAAGTTCTAATTTTAGCTAAAGTATCCCTAAATAGGGTAATGCAATTTATGGGCCAGCTAACTTTGGTCAAATCATTCCAAGTCAAAATGCCAATTTTATCCCTAGGTGCTCTGGATTGCTCTTTCTTATAAAATCTCTTGCACAAGACGTATGCCTTTGTTATTTGTTGTTAGTAACATTGTAAATGGGATAATGGATTCAATGCATCTGAAATTGCCTTCCAATTCTAATCTAGTAAAATTTTAGACCAATAAAAAGACATTCTGATCAATTTGAGTAATTTGTACAGAAAATGCTTAAACATGCTTAACAGCTAATTAACCCAAATCAAGGCATAATTAATAATTCCATGGAAACTTGTTGAATACTTATTTTTAGAAATGAATATTGAATATTTTCATCATCAGGTGACCTCATTTCTTGGGAAGACATTCCTAGGCCATAAATGCCACAAATATCAAGATTCATGACCTCCATGCCTCATCAATGCTTTCCATGATGCCCTCCATGCCTCTTAATTTCCCATTGTTCCAATGTCATGATGAGGATAATTATAAAATTAATTCTAAAAATTGAATTAATCATCAATCACATATCTGTATCTTAGGATGGATGGTTTAAGTTGATTCTAGACATTCTCAAAAATTTATAAATAGGAGGCCTCACCACATCATTTCTAAGACATGATTATGCAAAGTTATAATGTAGAATTGATTAAAAATATTCTAGAAATTAGTGTTACCATGCCAAATTGATTTCCATCCAAGCCAAGCCACAAGCCAAAGGTGCCAAGGAGAGATGGAGGCAGCCAAGATTCCATTGCCAAGGACTTCATGAGCACAAAACTGAGCAAGCCACTATTATAAAGGCATTTGGAGCATCCAAGAAAGCTGAAGGAATTCTTATGTTTTATTCATTAATTTTTAGTTGTGTTTGTCATTTTTTTTTGTTAACTAAGCTCTCCCTAGTGTCTAGGCCTAGAGATGTTATGTTATTAGTGTGTTTCTTTCATTTTTATTTTATTTTGGAACTAACACCATACTAACCATCCTCTCTTGAGTCAAATTCCTAGATCACATATGGCACATCCGGTGGGTCTAGATGCTCCCACACATGAAGAAGATCATTTTTCAACTTTAAAATATTTATTTAGACCATTAAAACTCTTATAAATTGATTTTCTAACTTTATTTTTCCATTTTTGTTTACCATGGGTTTACACAGTAACTGATATTGGCTAGTAAAATTGACATCAGTTGCATACCTTAACCAACGTCAGTTAATAAAACTAACATTGATTACATAGATTAACTGATGTTGGTTAGTAAAAATGACATCAGTTCGATACCTACCATCAGTCACATTAGTATAACCAATGTTGATTGGATAACTGACATTAGTTAGAAAATGTAACTATCGTCAATTATATAACCAATGTCAGTCATTGTGTTTTTCTTAAAACATAGACCCGAGAGCTCTTTTTTTAAAGTTCATTATTTCAAACCTAAAAGTGCTTCAAGGCTAAAGGACATTCTAACATTTTTGTTGCAGGACCAAGCTTGACATTTGTTAAAAGCATGTTTAGATCACCTTTTGCATGCTTAAAGTTCAATTAGGAACCTTATTTTGGTGTTTAACAAAAAAATATTACATGTTTATTGTGAGTGTTTTCAAAGTTTGAAACTAAGACCAAGGGGTTAAATGAACACCACCTCATTTTCCATTTGGGCTTAAAATTGACTTCACTTGTTATTTTTGTCTCCAATAGTTGTTTGATCTAATTTTGTTTATCAAAGAGAGGGGTGTTACATGTATGCTCTTCCATTTGTCCCCTTTAGGGAACCCTTGGAATCAAAATCACCATTCCTATTACAAATAACCAAGTCCAAGGCTTAGAAATAATGTCATCTAAAGCACTCCCCAAAACTCATCAAAGTTTGGGTGACCTTGAAAATGACCCTAAAGTCTTTCTCTTAGTCTTTTATTTTCATGCAAACTTGGCTTAGAGGGGGACATCATTACCCCTTGTGAGTTCTTTAGGGAAGCTTTGACCTGGGGTTTTATCTCCCAATATTGACTTCACTTTCTCCTAATTGGAGTTGCACATGGGATGTATCTACATTTGGACATCGCACTACACTAAGAAAACAACAGGATGTAGTGGTTGTAAAAAGGACTAGACCTTTTTACAACTAGCCAATCCCATGGTTACCCAATTTTTGTACTTGTCTTTTGCATCATTTGACATGAAATTTATTGTGCAATTGATTCCCCTATAATGTTCGAAACTTGATAGTTTAGTTAACCCCACATGCCATACCCTTGCTAGAATTTGGATGATTATACTTAGTGTATTTTGGTCATTTTTGCTTGGTATGTTTTGAGACTAAAAATTATTTGTTTTTGTATAAACCATGTCAAAACCAATTTGTCTATATGTCACTCTTTTATCTAAAGAGACATTATGCTATTTGTTTTACACCACACTTGTGCCTTGAAATTTTTTCTAAACTTGTTTATGTGTGTGTCGTTTGAGTTGAGGAGATGGATAGAAGAGGGTAGTGTTATGTTGTCCAAATCATGTCAAACCATTTGTGCCTTTGATTATTTTGAAGCATAACATAGATCACATCATTCAATCATTCTTACATCATTAGGATACTCAATTTATTTCAAGACTAGTTTACCTTGTACTAAAAAGCATTATTTCAAACCATGTCATGTATACCATTTAGACCTTTATATTGTGTCGTCATGCTATCCAATCTTGTCTAGCTTGTTTAGTAAAAACCTAATTTTTATCATTGAGTTTTCAATTAGCCTTGTCAAGTTTAGATTTAAAATTTGATTGATTTCTATTTAGGCCTTAATTCATGGGGCTAATACATAGATCTTTCTCTTTTGGGTTGCATAAATTCAGTTAATCGATTACCCAAATTTGAAAACTATTGATGGTTTATTTGTTTAATTCCTATCCTCATCATTGTTTTTGCCTTAATTTGGGAGAACACATACTTTCTCAAAGAGCCTTTTATCTTATGCCTTATGCTAACTGATCATGTTTATGTTTAATTCCTTGTGCCAGGTTTATGTCAAAGTTATTTCCAAACTTTTTGGATTAAATCAAATCACATCATGATTGTTTGTTTGAGCCTAGCTTTTGAATCAATGTTTAGACAAAAGACCTAGTAACTCAACTTTTTCTTTTCCTAGTTTAGACCTTGTTTGGAACACTTTGACCTAGACCTTTGACATGCCATTTTTTATTCAGACACTTGACCTTTTATGCATATGACATTTGACGTTAGACATTTGATGTTAAGTTATTTTATGCCAAGTCTTAACACAAACCATTTTGTAGATACAACTCCACTTTCAAACCACATTGGAGATATAGATCCACCCCTTTGACCAAGTTACACTAAGCTTGAATCATTTGTCCTTTGGACATAGTTTTTTAGAGTTTGTGGAACTCTAAGCCTTTTTGTTTCAGAGCTTTCATCATTTACACAGATATGTATAGCTACACTTATGGTGGAGTCACTTATAATCTAAATTATGATATAATGGCCACAAAAAATGATTCTAATATGGTTTATGGCTTTCGTTAAGACCTCAATGATGCTAATATGGTTTGTGAGATAGATCTCTATCCGCATCATATTAATCATTCATGGGAACAATGTCATGAAATAACTTACGATCCAACTCAAGACCTTGATTCATATGAAGAGGCTTGTGAGGAAGACTTTAAAAACCCAAATATAGATGATTTTGTTTAGTATATGGATCCATACCTTCTTTTCAATAATCAGTACATATAACATAGTCAAGAACCAGTTTATGAGCCAAATCAAGATTCAGATGATCTAGTTTATGAGGAAGACTTGGATGCTTTGGCTTATGCAAGAAATCAAGTTCCACAACATCATTTTTCAATTCAATCATTGAATACTCATAACCCTCCTTTGGATTATACAATATATCAAGCTCTACAATATCCAAGGAATATCATTACCATTCCTAGACCTAGTCCTTTGGTTTGTGTGAGCAATCAAGCTCCATAATGCCCCTTTATCATTCCAAGACCTAATCCTTTGGCTTGTGTGGGCAATAAAGCCCCAAAATTCCCTATCATTACCATTTCATGACTTTTTCCTTTAGCTCATGAAATTAATCATGCTCCCCAGTGCCCTACCATTATCTAACCATAAGTCATTCCTTGTCTAGTACCAATCCCATCCAAACCTCAACCAATCTAATCATTCAAATACCAAGATATGTTCAAAAATAGTATTTTCCAACTCATTAGAAACCAAGGCTAATAGAACTAACCAATCCAATATATTTATATTTCACCAACCACTTATGATAAGTCAACTTATGATGAATCACCTATTTATTCTATACTACTTGTCAAGGAGTCTCACTCTGATGAGTCAGTATTTGCTAAGTCACTTTTTAATGATTATAACCACTTTTGGGCAAATCATTACCTCAACCATGTGCCTATTTTTTAAGATCCTCTTGTTGAAAATCTAGTCTCTGAGGAGCTATCTCTTGACCTATTTCCCATCCTAGAGGAGTCTCACTTTGTCAAACTAGTACTTATGGAGCCCATTATGCCATCATAGGTTGTTACTTTTCCAAAAAAAAATATTAAACAAGACATCATTGTAACAAAGTACCCATCAGATGAAGAATCAAAGTTAGAGTCAGGTTCTATTCTTGAACTGACATCAAATTTACCTTCAAAATCTAAATCAACATCAGTCTCAACATCAGATTTAGAGTCCCTTGAGTCTAAATCAGATTTAGAAGAAGAATATGTTCATGGTTGTTACAACATTGGTTACACATGCCTTTCAGATTAATTTGAATACATTTGTGATCCTTCTATAGTTTTTAAGGATGAGTACTTCAGCTTTGACACATGTTATCTTAGTATCTTCTACAAGGATTGTGTATCCTCTCCCCATTCCATTACCATTTCACAAGCCATTACCATCAACCAAAATAGCCATGTCATTGACATTCCATCTCCTACAAGTGTTGATTAGGATCAACATAATCACACTTTATTAAATTGCATCCATGGTGACATAGTAGTTGAATAAAATCAAGGAGGCCAAGACCACATTCATATAGTAGAAGAACACTCCCCTAGTGAAACCTTTTTGGAGGTGTTAGAGGATAATTATTGTCAAAACTCGGCATCTTCTAGTGAAACTTTTTTGAAATCATTAGAAGAAAATCAAAGTCAAAAGTCAACATTCATTAATGAAACCTTGTTGGAGGTGCTATAGGAAAATCAAGACAACTTCATTGGTGAAAACCTCATTTAGACGTTCTTCACTACTTGATGAAGACAAAATCAGAGATCAAATCAAAATAGCCTCCAATCTATAGCCTAATCAGATGGTAGCTACTCTCAAGATTAAATAATAGAAAAATTTGGTGGTCCTATTGAGAGAATAAGTCTTTGGCCCCACCACAACCAAAGTTATGCTAAATATAACATCAATAACATTATGTGTGATTGAAAGTCTTGATCTTTATTTATTTCCCCACCGTTCCACATTCCATTATCATCTACCATTCCATTTCACAATCAAACCTATCATCCATTATTTGTCCTTGTTTACCATCCATGTCCATACTTTCCTTTTGAGAAGCTATTTAGATACCTTGTCTCGATGTTTGAAGGAATAAAAATCAATGACCAAGGAAGATCACAAAAGCATTCTCAACAACCAAATTTGTAGGCCATTTTTGATAGAACAACTATTCAGATGAGGTGTGGGATAGAAGTTAACATGTTCAAGTATTTTGTTTGTATCATTTGTTGATTAGGATGTGCATCTTCCCATCAATAGGAAAAATAAAATCATATACCATTTTACCATACCTAGGCCAACACATGCACCCTACTATTTCACATTGAAATGCCATTACCTTTATTACATATGCCTATTTGCCATTATCATTAACCCAACCATTCACTTCATCATGTGGGGGAAACCCCCTTACCATTTTATCCAATTTATCAAACCATTATTATTTTATATCAAGGCCATGCCATCCTATCATTCCATTCTTATATAGACCAAAGCCTATTTTTAGTCATCCTACCCAATCCTATTTTGATCTTGGTTTATTTGGTTCTTCTCACACCTTTTGTGGGGGGTTCTAATCAAGTTTCAACAATCAATCCAGTCTATTTTTATAATGGTAGTCTATGAAATTAGTGTGATAGTTGATTTGGCAAGATCTCTTTCATTCTATCAAGTTTGTTTATGTGAGCCTGATTATAACCGTCTATGGGAAAATTAGTGTCTCACTAATCTTGTTACTAATTATAACCACCTATGGGAAAATTAGTATCATTGACCTATGACATTATATCCTAGTTATAACTACCTATGGGAAAACTAGGGGCAACACTTATTTATCATGCATTGTCGCTTCACCTTGCCATTACTATTTTTATTTAACTAGCCATTTGCCAGATTTGAGAACTTGTTGGGACCTAGTTCATTTTTTCCTTACCTTTCATGTGGATGGAATTACTATGACTTGAGGTCATTTTGGGACTTTTTAGGTCATGCTTAATTCATGTTAAGTTCACCTCAGTCCCCCTTTCCATACGCTCTCACCATTTTGTGAGCAACCTAAGCGAAATTCTCTCACCATTTTATGAGTAGGTATCTTATCATTCTCTAATGAGTTAAGATACCTCAAAATGCCAAAAACATTCATAACATTTCAAAAATCCAAAAATATTTATCATGTCTAATCCTATTCAGTTATCCTCCATCCACCTTACTGGGGCATGGTCATTGTTAGGATGCTTTCTTTTTATTTTGTTTTCAAGCTTTCTGTTTGTTTATTTCACTTTATTTATTTTTTTGTTTGTTTTTCTATTTTTTTTGTTTATTTGCTTGCCTGTTTATTTGCTTCTAGCACTATTTCCTTGACTTGGTTTATATGTATACATTTCGGTGATTCCTTGCACACATTATTCTTGAGTCTATCCATATTCATACATCAACATTGTCATCATGGTTTTTATCATTGGTGCATTATTTTCAAGTATTTATTAGATTGAGAGTCAGTCCTTATGCATATTTTGGCCAAGTCTTCATGGTGTTCTATCATGAAGCCTACCATCACATGCTATAGTAAAAATTATCTTTAGGAAGGTCTATAATCAATGGAGATATAGAAGTTTCTCCTTGGCACCTTGGAAAATTCTCCCATCCCACTCTTGATAAAATTAACCCATTGGCCATTCTAGTTGTATCATTAATAATAAGGATGAGCATCTCCTCATTGGTAGGTATAATTGAATCAGTTATAATGATAAATTTTATTCCTCTATCCATCTCTTTCATCACTATCCACCCACTCATATTTAATCTATATTCTAGGTTATATCCTTGATTTATGCTTGCTAATCAGCCCTAACTTGGGCACAATCATCTTTAGCCAATTTAGGTCCTCATAATGATTATAATTTTCTATGGGTAAATCATTATTTTGACTTTTATTCCTGATTATAGCTACCTTTGGGAAAATAAGAATATTTTTTACATCAATACAATCAATCATTTTCTTATTTGGATTAATCTCAACCATGGTTTAATTCCACCTTTCTTCTTGTTTCTTTTTTAGGGACCATCCATTAATAAATGTGATGACCACTCCCTTGAGGGGGCATCATCATAGGCTTCCCAAAACCATTTAGAGATTTATTCTTTAACCATCATCTTATTTTTGGCATATAGGCCATCTCTCATTAATTGAGAAGGCATTTCTTTGCCTAAGGTCTTCAATATCTTCCCAAATAGGGGCAAATTATAGACACCTAAATCTGGCCATCGATAACCTCCAACCAGGCTTTTGACCAATTTCCATCTAAAATGCACAATTTGGCCTAAAAACACTAAAGCACATTAAAAGATTTGAAACTAACATATGCAAGTGTCTATTTTGGCTAAATTATCCTTAAATGGGGCAATGCAATTTATGGGCTAGCTAACTTTGTTTAGATCATTCTGAGTTAAAATGCCAATTTTGCCCTTATGTGCTCTGGATTGCTCTTTCCTATCAAATCTCTTGCATAAGATGTATGCATTTATTATTATTTATCAGTAACATCCTAAATGGGATAACAGATCCAATGCATTTGATATTGCCTTCCAATTATAATCTAGTCAAATTTTGGACCAATAACAAGACATTCTGATCAATTTAAGTAATTTGTGCATAAACTTCTTAAGCATGGCTAATTAACCCAAATTAAGGCATAATTAATAATTGTATGGAAACTTGTTGAATAATTGTTTTTAGAAATGAATATTGAATATCTACATCATCAGGTGACCTCGTATCTTGGGAAGACATCCCTAGGCCATAAATGCCACAAATATCAAAATTCATGCCCTTTAGGTTTCATCAATGCCTTCCATGATGCCCTTCATGCCTCTTAATTAACCCTTATTCCAATGTCATGATGAGGATAATTATAAACTTAATTCCAAAAATTGAATTAATCCTCAACCACACATGTGCATCTTAGGAGATGGATGGTTTAGGTTGATTCTAGACATTCTCAAAAATCTATAAATAAGAGGCCTCACTACATCATTTATAAGACATGATTATGCAAAGTTATAATGCAGAATTGATTACAAAGCTTCAAGAAATTAGTGTTACCATGAAAAATTTATTCCAAGCCAAGCCATAAGCCAAAGGTGCGAAGGACTTAATGAACATAAAATCAAGCAAGCCAGTACTACAAAGGCATTTGGAGCATCCAAGGAAGGCGAAGGAATTCTTGTGTTTTATTCCTTACTTTTTAGTTGTGCTTGTTATTCATTTTTGTTAACAAATCTTTCCTTAGTGTCTATGCCTAAAGATGTTATGCTATTAGTGTGTTTCTTTCATTTTGTTTTCATTTTGGAACTAACACCATAATAACCATCCTCTCTTGAGTTAGTTTTCTAGATCACACTATGTTTTAAAGTTACTCATGACATTCTCTTTTGACTAGGTCCTCTCATGTTGGGTCTCCTATGCCATTATCCTCCCACACCCAAAAATTACCATGCCATGATGCTTCTATTCCTATCATCTACATACCATGGTCCTCTCACACCATGGTCCTTTCACATCATGTCAATCTTGTGCCAAAATGGGATAATGGTGTTTTTGCACAGTGCTAGTCCCATGCTTAAAAATGGAATAGTACTTAGTGAAAATTTAGGGGCCAACACTTTCACATCTTGAAATTTTTTTCATTAATGATTTTATATTTATATCAATTATTCGACTTATTTTTTAAATCAATCATTTTTTCCCTGTTTCAGCACTTACTACATAAGTTATTATACGTTGGGTATCATCAATCTTTGTTATGTGATTTAGGGCATAAAATATGATATGCATCATGTATATTTTCAATAATTTCATAATTTTCATCATCTATGTTATATTTTATTAGTCCTAATGTGTATATTATAGGTCTCATCTTAACCAATTTCATCAATGAAATAAATAATTGACATCTTTGACTATCATACTGCAATCTATGAAAGAAACCATCCAAAATTTATTAATCCAATTTTATTGAATGGCATTCAAACATTTTATTATGAATTGGTTTCAAAATATTTTCATAAACTTCAATTAAGTACTTATCTTTTCTATGCACAATTCTTGGAGGTGTTGTTATTGGTGGAATCCATTAAGAGGGTGTTTCAAAATCATTATATGTTTCCTTGAAATTTTCTTCATTGTTTGTTTCTTCATTATATGTTTCCATGAAATTTTATTAATTTTT
>JARHVA010009682.1:265000-277500 GCA_037957365.1 Torreya grandis
CATATGTCCTATATGGGTCTCATGTTGGTCTAAATACTTTGCTTATCCTTGGTCTAGCCTTGGTCTAAGTCCATCTTCATAATACTAGTCTAGTCAACCAAAGTCAACCTTGGTAAAACATGGTCAAAGGCCCAAATTATATTTAAAATATCCTAATGTGGTAATTTAGGTGTTCTAAGGTGTTTTTAAGTCATAATTTTGTCCTTCACCATGTTTCATATGCAAAAGGGGCCTTTTGATCATATTTCTAGCTCACTAAATGACTTATACAGACTTTTAAGGAAGCATATTTGTCAAAAGGGTGAGTTTCAATGTGGAAGAGGTTAGGTGATGTTAGGAGGTATTTAGTGTTAGTCCAAGAATTAGTTTCATGTAGAAAGGGATAGTTGATCCTTGAAAATATGCCATTTTTAGCACTTGTACAGATTTGAGAAGTCCACTTTCAACTTAAAATGTGGAAAAAGTGTGTCTTCAACTCCCTATGATCTTTACCATGATTTTTTTTAGATATAAGGATAGAAATTTAAAATTTTGATTATTTTCCTTCTTTTAGCCTTCACAAGCCAAGAAGGGTCAATTTCAAATGTTTGGTTTGGACCATATAGTTGGAGTTGAGAGGAATGATTATAGGGGTTGAAATTACTTTGATTCAAATTAATTTTCATGGAAATATTTCTTAGTTTAATGTCTTCTTATTTATGAACCATCACTTAGACTCCAGGCAAATTTTTATACACCCACATCCATGAGGGGTTTCCTTTTGAGTTAGTTTCTAAGTTTTTTTCTTTGGTCTAATGGATTTAGTTATTTCAAGTGTTTTTAAAGGTTTTATAACACCTATCCATAGTTTTTTAATTGTATTTAGTCTTGTGGAAGTCTCAAGAACACAAGGAATCTCATATAGACTTGTCTCAACTAGGCATCCATGAGAATGAATCGTAAACATCAGTGCAGGAGACTTTCACATTAAGAGAAGAGTTTTAGAGAGTTTTTTCAAGATTTACATGATGGAAATCATCCCTTGAATTACTGATAAAGGAGATAGGTTTGCCCATGAGGCTTAATTTTATTGATTGTCCCCTTTTCCTATTGTGTTTGTTCTTTTCACCTACAGGTAGGTGATTTCAACATAGAAGAGGGTGATTGAATTTGATTTTAAAATGTTATTGATAGAGTTTTTTAATTTTAAAATTGAATAATCCATTTTGGGTATTATGAAGCTTTAACAAGCTTCTCTTTCTATATTCCATTCTTCCTGTCTACACACAATCAGATGTGTGCCTTCAAGTGACCTAAACAAGGGTTTGAAATAGTTATTTGAGTGTGGAAGTAATATAAGACCTATCTTATCACCTTTTCATGATAATTTTAGGCATGATAGACCTCATTAAATTATATATTTCTAAGGATAGAATAAAGGTCACTCTAAGATTATTAATTGTGATTTCAAGGTTGTCTACCTTGAAAACACCAAATAAAGAGTAGGGAGATTTTCCAAAATGACATATAACTTGTTTTTAAAAAATTTAAACATAAAATTGAGTGAAATGTGTTGTCTCTAACATGGATAAATATTTTTAAAAAGGTGTACTCAATGGAATGAGTGTAAGGCAGTTATGAGGAAACCTAAAGATGCCTCTTGAGCCATTAAAATTAGACAGTGAGTTTTATATGTTTGAGCCTCAAGTGACCATTAACCTTATGAATAATCAATGCATGATCTTGTGATTGTATGATCCTATGGTGAATAATATCACTATATATCATGAGTGTCATCTGGTTTAGGTTGATATGCAATAGTTTAGACCTTCAAGCCCATACCTTGTCTGTACACAGGTCAAAATCAACACCTACAACCAAGCATTGACCAAGATAGATAGTGCACATAAAGATATTGGTTGAGAAAGATTAATAATGAGATATGGTTTTAAAACCAATGATATTGGATACCAAAGGATTATATGCACCCTTATAAATTCATTCCAAGCTTAATTAACTCCCTAAAGGCCCTATTGTCATCTACAACCATGTATATGGAAAGACAAGTAGTGAGTTAAGAGTAAAGTTTATTGGTACTAAAATAAAATATGTTTTGGATTTTGTATTATAAAAAAATTAAGGTGAATTCAAGTTAATCTTGATATGTCCCAAACATTCTTTCATGTTTCATTTCAAACATCATACACCTACAATAAAATTTATCCCAGTCAGCACCTAAGAAAGGTTCAATTTGGAAAGCTAAGGTACAGGTAGGGTATATGAGGAGTTCAAGTTTGAAATTAAAATTTAAGGGCCAGATAAATTATCATTTTTTTAATTTTATAAATCAATTCCAAAGGGAAAACAATCTTACAGGGCCCCCAAACCCTTGCACTCAGCCTAAACAAGGTATACTCAAGGTTAAATGTCCCATGATGTATGAGGGGATTGTGAGAGATTGAAGAATAAGTGGAGATTGAAAAATATAAATGGAAATAATAAAAAATTATGAAATTTACATGATATATAAATGATCAAAATATAGGATTAAAAAAAGTAAAACTCAGTCAATGTTTCAAACCCTACATGCAGCCTACCTGAAAAGGTCTAGTCTTGGATTTTTGAGGCTATAGAGGGTAAAAAATTTGAATCAAGTGCTGAAAATTGATATTGAGACTACTTATGACATACATAAACCCCTAAAAATTTTGGTTTTGTGGGAATAACAATGTAATTTCCCCTTGTTTTGTCTCAAATAGGGGGCACTTTTCCCCTTGCACAGACCCTACAAACTTGAAAAAGGAAACCAAAACATGAACCAAAGTTATTGGTATATTTTCAAGAGGGTTATATGAGTTGAAATAAACATGAAAAAACATGAATAAATTTTTATATGGTTTTAAACCAAATAGGGTGTCCTATGTAACTAGACTTACATGCAAACCTTGTTAGGCATATGCAAACCTAGCTCCAAATAGGGGGTCTATTCTATTTTCAGCGCTTGGAAATCATTATATTCACTTGGATCATATTCATAAAGGTAATTACAAAGTTTTTAATCTATCAAAAATTTATATAAGGTCACCAAATATTTTAATCCATGAAGGTTGTAGGCAGATCCATTAGGCATGGTAAAACCTAAGGCCAAATGAATGTTCATCTTCATTTCTAGATTTAGAAAAGATTTAAATACTTTTTTGTCATGTGTATGGGACATATATAGAGTTTTATAGACTCTCATTTTGTAGGGGAAACTATCAATAAGCCATTTTTGGGCTTGAGGCACTCAGACCCTCATAGAATGTATGCAAATAGCACAAGTGACCAACTTGGAATGCTTGGAACTCACATGAGGTTGTGCATGGGAAGATGAGTTATTTTTTGATGATGGAAAGGGTCCCTCAGAATAAATTAGTATCATTTGTTCAGAATTTCAAATGTTTGTTCTTTATGAATAAATGTTAAGACCAAAAATGACAAGAAACCCTTACAAAACCCTCTCTTAGACCTGATGGGGGAGATGTTGAAAATGGAGTATCAAGATGGAGTGGAAAGGACATGAAACTGATTGGGGATGATAAAATACTCTCCAAGGCTCTTATCCATGTGACTAATGTGTACTACATTTGTATGGATGGTGCAAAATAGGGATCTTTTTTACTAATTTATATGTTTTGCAGGTGTAAGAAGGTTTTAAAAGGTATAATAAATTTTGAGAGATAGTTTGAGACTTGTTCTAAGTATTCATGGAAATTTTATGAGTTATCTAATCTCCTAATTATGCCTACCATCTTCTTCATCTCATCTAGTCATAGTGCATGGGTAGTAAACACTTAGAAAAAATGGTGAAACTCCAATTAGGAAGCCTTTTAAGGCTTGTTTGATGAACTTGATGACTTGAACACTCTTTAAAAGTATCATCTCTCCTTGTGCATGGATAATATTTTATAATTGTAAGGTTTTGGGTGCCAAGTGTGAGAGTTGTATGGAAATGAGTCATTTAAAACTACCTAGGATGATTGTGCATGGCTAGAAGAAGATGGATGATTAGAAACTGATCCAATGCATGTGAGTGCTTGTTTTTAACCTCTCCCACTCAGATCCATCATCATACCTAACCCTATATAGTGATGAAGTAGTTTTTTGAAGGAAAATTATGATGGTATTTTCTTATGCAAGCACAAAAGAATCTATGCCACATATGGAGGAGTTAAACAAGTATGAGGGACATTTATCCTTGATTTAATTTTAGGACCTATATCATTATATATTCCATTATAATGTAACTCCTTATTATTTGACAAATGTCTTAATGATCCTTGAGCTCCCTTTCTCTCTCTCCTCTCACAATTACTATAAATTCTAGCCTTTTGTCTATTTTATGGATCTCTCCACCTGGGTATGGTGAATCCCTACCAAATTTTTACCTTGAGATAATAAAGATAGTTATTTTTACCTTATTAAATATTTCACTAAGTGCATGTAATGGTTGTTGATCTTGTGCAAGTATAGTTTTCCTTACCTTCACATGTTATCCTTCTTAGTGCCTTAATGTAGTTTGAGATCTCTCTTTTGCAAGTCAGCAAGAAGTGTCTAATGTGGATTATATGTGTAGTGAGTAGTCTATTCATAGTGTTTATAAAATTCCTATTGTCCAAATCCTCCTAACCTAGGCTCTCTTCGAGACCTCATGCTTGAAACATTGATGTGGAAGAGAAGATTATCATTGAATGAAGTGTATGTGTAAACTTTTCCTTGGTTCCAAGTGCATGTTAAATGGTGTGAGTAGATAACTTATTTGGTGTATCACCTCCCCTAGATTAGATTTTATTTCATCTATCCTTCTCCCTTTTCATCACCCCAAGAGTTAGTAATAGTTTGATCAAAGTGGTACATCAAGGGGAACTAGCCCCAAACCTAGAGATCCACCTCAAAGTTGGGTCACCCACAACCTTGAGGTGGTTCCATTGTTGCACTTGAATGAGGAGAGACTTTTCATCTCCTCAAGGGGTGCAACTTCAAGTGGCAACAATAACAAATATAAAATATGTTTGTTTTATGTTATTTCAAAGCAATGTGTACGTGTTATATAACATGTATGCATTTTATATTATATTATATAATGCATATGAATTATATAGTGAATACACATTATTTGAATTTGAATATAAAATTGAGCCTTTAGGCTCATAAATATATTGTATTTTGAGCCAAAGGCTTGTGATTGTACATCTACAGCTGAGATCGAGAGTTTTGAGAAAAACTAAGAAATTTTAACTTCAATTGCCAAATACACTATGGATTTTAACATCAAAATTCAGAAAATTATTACCATCATGATGAGCTCTTCTTTATAAATATATGATTTTTATAAGTTTTGGGATATTTTAATGGTTTAAAATATATGTATTTCTAACAATACCGTTTTTAGGCCACTACATGCCACACCTATACATGCCTATTCATGTTTATCCAAAAAAAAATTTCATTTATCCAAGTGTAAAACAAATTATATTGTAACAAACTACACCTAATTCTACACAAATTCAAAAAAAAATCAATTTTCATTTTTTTTAGGTTGTTAGGGTGGGTCGCATGACCAGCTATCCATTTTTTGTCATTTTTAGGATATACTTAATTTCAAAATTAATAAAAAAAATATTCACCAAAAAAATTTAAAAAAAAAAATCATAACACACTAGAATATCTTATCTAAATATTCACCAAAGGGTTTCAAACAATATTTAACAATGCTAAAAAAATGGTGGGCTACACGACCATCTATCTACTATGTTTTCTTAAAAACAATAAGAGGCCCTATTAAAATTTTAAATGTTTGACATATTTATACTTAACCATTTTTTTTTAATTATTTTTTTCAAACTAGATTCAAAATTCTACAATTCATATTTTTATACCATCTTCAAATTTTGAGTGTAGCCATCTGAAATTATCTACAAAAGTTCACATTTTTGAAATTTTAAAAAAATCATGTCCAAGAGTAGGCCCTTTTTAGTGCCTCAAATGTGTGCACTTACCTATACATACATATATGTGTGTATGTATGTATATATGTATGTGTGTGTGTGTGTGTGTGTGTGTGTGTGTGTGTGTGTGTGTGTGTGTGTGTACACACACACACACATATACTATGTTTTCTTAAAAACAATAAGAGACCCTATTAAAATTTTAAATGTTTGACATATTTATACTTAACCATTTTTATTTTTATTTTTATTTTCAAACTAGATTCAAAAGTCCACAATTCATATTTTTATACCATCTTCAAATTTTGAGTGTAGCCATCTGAAATTATCTACAAAAGTTCACATTTCTGAAATTTTAAAAAAATTATGTCCAAGAGTAGGCCCATTTTAGTGCCTCAAATGTGTGCAATTACCCATACATACATATATGTGTGTATGTATGCATATATGTATGTATGTATATATACATATTTACACACACACACACACACACACACACACACACACACACACACACACACACACACACACATATACACACATATACATATACATATATGTCTGTGTGTGTGTGTATATGTATGTATGTACATATATATATATATATACATATATATATATACATATACATATATATATATATATATATATATATGTTTGTGTGTGTGTGTGTACACACACACACACACAAATATACATATGTATGTATGTATATATGTAAATATGTGTATATGTATACATACATACATACATATATACATACATACATACACACACATATGTATGTATGGGTAACTGCACACATTTGAGGCACTAAAAAGGGCCTACTCGTGGACATGATTTTTTTAAAATTTCAAAAATGTGAACTTTTGTAGATAATTTCAAATGGCTAATATGTGTGTGTGTGTGTGTGTGTGTGTGTGTGTGTGTGTGTGGACACACACACACACATGTATGCATGTATGTATATATGTGTGTGTGTCTGTGTGTACACACACACACACACACACACACACACACACACACACACACACACACACACGCATGCATGCCTACATACATACATGGGTTGGGGGTGCCCCATAGACATAGTTAATATATATCATGTCAATTAAAATATATACCATGGGGTGTACCTACCATCTATGTCTTCACTCTATTCGTTCGTGTTGATGGGGCATTTCTACCTTTTCTTGAGTGTAGCCCCATATATCTATTTGGGACTCTTGAGCATAACAAAGAGGATCCTATCTTGAGCATAGGGAATACTTATGTTATATAAACTAAACTCTATATGGGAGTTTAAATTTTAGAGATTAGAGTTAGTTACAGTTTAGTTATATATAGAGAGCCCCTCAACTAACTCTATCTAACTCCATATATATATAGGGGGGCCTCTAACTCTATCTAATTACCATTTCCAATGATCATTTTTCCCACCACAATGACGTCATATTACTTAGCGACAACTATGTTTATACATAAGACAAGATTATGCATGTCATCACCGCCTTCAAAAATTCTGGTAAAGGCCTTGTGCAATGAATTCCCAAGAACACACACACACACACACACACACACACACACACACACACACACACACACACACACACACACACACACACACACACACACACACACACACACACACACACACACACACACACACACACATAATTCTTTTGTTTCTTATAGATGCGATCTATTTCCTACACACAAAACATGTACCATTTATGGATTTCAATCCAACTACATCAAGTTACCAGGTATTGTTTTAATTATTACATATTTGCATCTAAAGTGGTTGGAATTTGATGTTTGTTTGAAATCCAAGAAATAGAAAAGGGACAGACCATCCTCTAGGCCCAACCATGGTGAAGTATATGAGTCTTTGGGTATAATATATCTTTCTCTCATTGTGATAAGAGTCTTGTACCATGTCAGCAGTCAATCAATCATGAGTGGACATTTTCAAGGTGTCTGTTATCAATAAACATGTTGTCAAATGACATATTCTTTTTCTTTTCTCTTTTGAGATGAATCTAGGGGTTTCACCCCTTCCGACTAATTAATATATAATATATTATATAATATATTTTAATATATTATAAATTTTATTATATATATATATATATATATAATATTTATATAAATACTAAAAAAATACTTAAAATCTAGCCTAATATAAAATTTTCACTAAACAAGTTATTAAAAAATAAGAGTAGAAGATGTTAAAATCGATAGTCTGTAAAACCATAAACTCATGGTGTCAACATTTCAATGGTGAAAATGGAATATTCTTTTTGTTTGTCTCTTGTGAGATAAATTTTGGGGCTTTGCCTTACTGTATAAACCTCCAGCTAATTATATATTATATATTTTAACATATTATATATTAAAATAACTTATATTTTATCTTAGATTTTTTTAAATATTATAAATTAATATATAATATATTATATTATATATTTTAATATATTATATTATATAATGTATTTTAATGTAGTATAGATTTTAATATATTATATATTATAATATATTGATATAAATACTAAATAAAAACAAATACGTAAAATCTAATCTAATATAAAATCTTCACTAAACAAAGTTATTAAAAAATAAAACCAAATTTTGTAAAAAACATAAACCTAAAACTAATAAAAAATAAGCAAAAGGATCTAAATTAAAACCCTAATAACTCTTAACAAATCAAAATAGCACAAAATCTATGGAGAAAACTGCCATTGGGATTACAAAGAGGTTTCAAAAACTACAGTCATTACAGGGTAAGACTAGATGGGAGTAGAGTGGTGGAGCTTTGAGCCATGGATATAGATATGGATATGGTTTCCATGTGGAATCAATGACGAATAGCTAGTCTACAAAATTTTTGACTGCGATGATACATGGCATAAAAAATGGTGTGGTATGGGAGTAAAGTCTAGAGTCTCATTATCTCAATGGTGGACACTTTACAGTGTGAATGTGACTTTTATTCCAATTCTCTTTTCAAGTGTAAGTTTTTGGGAACCTATAAATATCTCAATACTTTAAGAAGGGATAAGTTGGTGATCAGTTTTGACAGTCTTAAAAGGGCACCTTCTATTGAACTCACATGAGATTAGGACACCTCCTATTGAACTCACATGAGATTAGGACACCTCCTATAGTCTATCTTTCGCAAGAGCTTATATGTTCATCTGTATGTTGATGTACTACCTCTCGCATCTTGCATCTCATGTCTCATGGACTAAAATTTGATGTTCCATGATCTTGAAATCCCACGGTCTATCAAATATTCTCCTATTTTGTCTCTTATAAGATGAATCGGTAGGGGTTCCTCCACCGTACAATCCTCTAGCTTAATCATTATCTTCTTTGATATAAATCATCTATTGTATATGATTGGAGTTTAGTCATTAATGAATATTCTTACTAAAAAAATAATAGCCATGATGCAAAGATGAGCACACTCAAAACTAGACATTAAGGTAAAATATAAAATTGAAGTTTAAACTATGATATGATTGTTCAAATAATGGATCAATGTCGAAAAAGAGGAGTGAGTAAACAAAAGTATATAGATAAGAACACACATATGATATTTTTAATACTTATATAAGTATGAAAAATATCTTATGTGTATTCTTATTTATATATTTTTATCTACCCTCCATATATATAAATCCTCGTACCTAACATTAATAGGGATGACAATCTATATACTTTTCATAATTTTATTTATTTTAATCTTATTTTTTAATTTTTTAATTTTTATAGCACCTCTAGAGGGAACTACATCATGAGCGAGAATCTCCTTACAATTGATCCATTTAAAATGTAGAATATTTTCAAATTTTGAGAAAGAACCAAGATCAACCCCAACATTAGGGAAAAATTATACAATTCAAATGGATTCTTAAAAATAGTGAGATAAGGTAACACTTTTGAAGATGCATTAAATGTCCAAAGTGGGACAAAGAAGGAATTAATCTTATAATTAAGGTTGCTTCCATTGTTGAGTTCTTTAACGATCATAAATGAATCTCCTTCCACTTTAAGGTGCACAATAGTATGATATTTCATTAGATGGAATCCTTCAACTAAGGTGTGAATCTCAGCTTCATTGTTTATTGAAAAAGGAAGGAATAAGGAGGACAATGCAACAAACTCACCGAATAAGTATCACAAAAGGTAGTGATGACTAGTGATCCCAAGTTTACCTATGAAGACTGCATCAAATTTTAAATTGAACTGGCCTAACTCCTTAGGATTCCAATGAGTGTTAAGCATTTTTTAATGAGTTAAGCTCTTGCCACTCAAAATATAAATAGAAATGAGTGACTAATTATCAAGAAGGAATTAATCATGAGGTTTTTAAGAATAAACAAAATTAGTAAATCTCACTAAAATTATTTTACTAAGATAAGTAAGACATGCTTATACAAGTGTTTGCTCTTACAAATTTGAAGTTAATCCTCATTCTCCATATTATCACTCATCTATTCTATTTTATAGTTGAGTTTTTACAATGAGTCCACACACACACACACACACACACACACACACACACACACACACACACACACACACACACAAAATAATAGGTTTATGAATAAACCTATATACAATTACTAATATAAGATTGATATATCATTAGACTATGACATACTAACCTGTGATATTTTCAACATTCCCCCATTAGATAATTCTAGTTCAAAGGGAAAATAATTATACTTTATAGGAATTAAGAAACACTTATAGTTCAAAAAAAAGGATGGAAACATAGTCACCAATACAATAAAATAAAATAAGGACTAAGTCACACACTATGTTCATACACAATGCATCTATGTAAACAAGGACTCACGCATTTTTTCACACTAAACAAGTCAACTATGTACAAATAGTGACACATCCAAATATTTCTCATACATATAACTATAGTAGGAATGGCCTCACTAAACAATAATATTTTTTACCAGGGATAGGACACACATGTTATCCAATCTTCAAAACTATGAATAGGGACTACAAACACAATTGTTCACAATATGATCAATCAGATTAGGTCTTATCAATATTTATAACAACACATGAATATGGACAAAAAATCTATTCATGAAAAGTGTAGCCAACTCACTAATCATCTCCTAAAAAGCCACTATAATTGATCATTACCACTAACATAATTATGGTTATAACTACCACTAATCAACATCCTTGGATTTATTCATTTTGGATCTCGATTTTTCCACTCTTTCATAAAACTAATTTCAAATTTCATAATGAACTTGAAATTTGGGTTATCCTTTATCCTTTATATATTCTTCTATCCTCCTTTGACATCATCTCGCTTAGCCAATTTAAACCGGATGGTCTTGTGGACCATAAATCACTCCTTGATGTGCACCAATGGTTTCATTGTTATGTTTTTTTTCTCATAATCTCCCCATCCCCACAGGAAAAAATAATCGTATGGGTGTTGAGTACAGCAAAAATATACCCATGTATAGTTAAGTCTTTTTGGCATTTTTTACATTTTGTTTTTTCAAAAACCATTAGAAATAAGCTAAAATCCTTTTGCCCAAATGATTACACTAATATTTTATAATGTGTGTAAATTTTTTCACTGAAACTAAGTCTCGGTGTAAGAGATATATAATGTACAATAATTATTTGAGATAACTTTAAGACTAAAAATATACTAAGAGAATACTAAAATAATCAAGCCTAAATTAATATAGAAACTGGAGTAAATTTATTTTAAGCAAATGTTGAAAACATTATTTGACCTAATCTATCAAATTTTTAGGGAAACAGTGAAACTCGTGTTCCAAAATCTAACATAGTTTTAAATGGAAAATCAACTATATGATATTAATTTAAATAACCTTATACAAGAATGTTCAAGTTTGAGATTCATTGATTTCACATTACATTGATACAAGATTTAATAAGCTTTGTACTCATTATTTGCACACAAACCCCAATGGTCCAAACCACCAACTATACACCTGCTGTACACTAACACAAGTAAATAATTACTAGAATTAATTACCAACATAAAATAACATTAAAAAATTTACTAAATGGATTATTTCCATAGAAATTAATGTTCCAAAAAATAATAATATGTTAACATTAAAATATTTCTAGATCACACAACCTAAAAAAACCCTTGATTCAAAGGGGACCAAAAGATGATCTGGAGTGAATGACTTTGAAGCCATTCAACATTTTTTGTCGTAACCTACCAATTGGCCCTCTGTACATGCTAGTATTGACCAAATGATGTTGCTTACACAAAACCTATGATCCCAACACAAATGATCTCACTTACATAATTCTTGATCAGATCCTGACACAAAGATGAGCATCATCTTGGGCTTAATCATCCCCTCTAACCATTTATATATGTACTATTTAATAATAATCATTATGGGAATACTCAACTACATCAATTTTGTCTCAATGATAATTTGATACCCTCTGTATGGCACATTTACCCTTATGCCCAATAACATTGACCAT
>JARHVA010009683.1:0-25000 GCA_037957365.1 Torreya grandis
TGGTGTTGTGAACCACCATTCTTCTTATAAAATAGCCATGCATGAGTCATCACCAAAGTGTCCATTAAGAGATTGGTCTTTAAGTGAATTGAATTCCCTTAACTAGCCCTTTAGAAACTTAATCCACCGCCATGTAGCCAAACCCTTCTGCAGTTAAGTCATACAAATTATAGATACTTTATTTAATATTTGACACTTGATAGTGTCATATTTGACCAATATTTGACATGCTTGACTTATGCATTCATACATGACTATTGTTCACATTCTTCCTTAGCCATCCATTCATGTATGGTATTGAGCTTCCCAAATGCCATTACTATTTCATAAGGTTTCCCTAGTCTTTATTTGAATAACTTGATATCATTATCATACTTCCTTCTAATCTTAGATCATTATCCATATTCCCTAGATAGGGTTTTTCCTCCTCAAACAATGTCACACTATGGATCTGTCCATGTGATCTAAATCTATTCATGCATCATGTAATGGTCATTTTAATAAATTCAGACTCTCCATATGGGTTAGCCCATATGTTTCACATGTCAGTTCAAAGTAAATCATCTAATGATTCAGCTATATAAACATATCAAGCATAAGCTTAATCCTATCAAGAACTTATCTATCACTAGAAATCACTCTACACATTAAGAGGAGATATTATAATGTTTTCAAAGATTGAATTCTTCACAGGAGCAATACTTAAGCTAAGTCTAAATACCTTTACAAGGTCAAATGACATCTTATCAAGTGTTGAAAGCCATACATAGGATTGCATTGCATGTTTTTATTACACTGATTTCACACACTCAACTATGTGGAAGAACTACAATCAGTTTGATTTTCCCCTTTAGATTATTGGATATGTAGGAAACATTTAGTTTCAGGGGTGGTTGAGTTCATATCAACCCATCCCTTTGGCCCATTTCCCCCATTCATAGTGATTTCATCTTACAGTGCAAAGAGCTATGTTTAGAAACAAGGAGAAGGAAAACAAAGTTGTTCATGTTATATCACAAGTATCTAAAGATATATGAAGGACTAATAGACATGGGTGCATTTAGTGAAATAATCACAAAATAAGCACAACCATGTAGGGCATTTTTGTACCCTAATAAAAAATGTTACACTATGCAGGTGTCCAAGAAATGCAAACTTGTCCCATATCACACAGACACTTTGTTTATATATTTGAACATTCACAAGTCCCTTTTGGATCTCGACTGGTAACTATACCCTACCATAGATGTATATGTATACACTTAAATTCTCTCTCACATTGATATGTTAAGTGTTTGTATTTATATCAGTAACGAATAATATACTTGTTTAATCACATTTAAAGTTTTCCAAAAACATTGTGGTAGCCTATATTAGTTGAAAAACTCGACTATTGGAAAAAAATTAGTAAAAATCAATCCACAAATATAAAGGGCTAATTTTTTAAATGAACAAAAAAAATTAGATGAAATACTAATCAACAGATACACACACACACACACACACACAAATTAATGTTATTTAAATATTCATTAAAAAATTTATTTTAATAACTCATCTAATTCATCATATGTGTTAGGATAGTTATCATGTTTATTCTGAAAACTATCCTAACACATATGATGAATTAGATGAGTTATTAAAATATATTTTTAATGAATATTAAAATAACATTAATTTGTGTGTGTGTGTGTGTGTGTGTGTGTGTGTGTGTGTCTATATATATATATATATATATATATATATATATATATATATATATATATATATATATATATATATGAATAAATATGATAACTATCCTAACACATATGATGAGCTAAATGAGTTATTAAAATAAATGTTTTAATGAATATTAATATAACATAAAATTATGTCTTGAATACAACACAATGGTGCAATAAGTGAAATGAGTTATTAAAATAAATGTTTTAATCAATATTAAGATAACATAAAGTTGTGTCTTGAATAAAATACGATGGTGCAATAAGTGTTCTCCCATAATGAAGAAACATCCAAATATAATAGTTGAATACTTTCAATAATACTAGGAAACCTTTTACATATACTTCCTAGATTTATCATCTAACATTCCCTAGGCATCAAATGGAATGTTTAGTTTTTCATACTCCACCTATCTATTTTATTCAGCATTATCCTTTCAAACAATTTTTTAAAATGCTACAATTTGTTCATGAACTTAATATAAATAAATAATGTTGTTCCAATTAGAATGTGGGAGACTGTCATGGAATTTAATTTTAGAGTACTATTAAGAAGAAGATCCAATACAACATTTTCCTTTTCAATTCATATCCATGATTAAATTTGTACATATGTTTTCTTTAAATTTTGAAAGGCCATGTGTGATGTCACTTCGCTTGATATCATGTCCTATCATTCGAAAAATATTTTTTATAAGTAAAATTAATATGTTTATATAGATATGTGAAAATTTACCTAGATGATGATTTTTGTTACTCTCAACTCTTTAGGATATTAAAATGTTCCTAGGACAATGCTAGTATATTACAAGGGACAATTTAATAAATCAATTCACACACTATAACATACTGACCGTTTAAAGTCAGATTTAAATTCATGTTTAAGTCATCTTAAATATGTCTTTAAGTAACAAAATGAGACAATTTTAAATTTAATTCAACCTATTAAAGTCAGATTTAAAATTGGGCATGTGACTTTAGTCTAAATTTAATACAACATTACACTCTATATAGTGAAGGGTTGAATTAATGTCATCTTAATTTCACTAGCTAACATTACCTTAGTGTTACTTCCTAACATCACATAGGTGACATTAGGAAGTGACACTAAGGTGACACTAATTTAAAGTCATTTAGACACCTAATTTTGGTACAAGGCTCTTTTCTATTGTATCTTTTCTTTATTTTTTCAACATGGTCCACTTATGCATAATTATCTATTTTGGACACTTTATAGACCACTCTCAACTCTTTTTGGCCTTTGATCCTTTTATATGTGTTTAATATTCTATCATATTTATCGACTTTCAGTTTTTAGGTCTTAGTCATCCATTTTATGAATAATTTGCCTTTGTTCTTGAGTATCTATATCTCCATGGGCAGATTCGGTGACCAACCAAATCTATCCTAGGTGGATTTGATGACCCATAAAATTTGTTTTCTATATTTTTATAGGTCCATTCTACCTTGGGTAAATTTCCATTATATGACACTAGTTTGTTGTAATATTCCATTGTATGCTTTAACATGTCATGTTCTAGAGGTCTTTATATATATGCAAATCATTCCTAATAATTATACAAAGTGAGAATTTGACAGAGAGTGTTCCCTAAGCTAGAAACTTAATTGATTAAATTTATTGATGCAATCAAGAGGGAAATTTCATATTGAGCCAACATTGATATTTCATCACTTCAAGCTTTGTGACATCATCAAATTGTACCAAAAGTGGGTTTAGGAAACTATTCATGTAGTTTACATTGCACTTCACTAGGGAGAGGACTAAAGTATCTCACTTTATATTCCATTCACATGAAAAATAAAATTACATTGACTTGATTCCAAGATTGTAGGATATGTAGTCATAATTCCTCAAGGGATCATCCGAGTCAATTAACTTTGCACAAACTTGCCTTGTTGATAGTTTTAAGGGTTAGGTAAAGGAGAGAAAATAGGAAAATTCAACACATTATACTTGAATTTTTTTTTTCGTGATTACATAAATTTTTATGGCTTATAACAATGCGCTTGCATAGAAAAATCTATAGTCTGGAAAAAGGAGAGTAAAAAATCGATAACTATGGATATATTTGGTAGATACAAGTAGTACAAATTCTATAACCTACCAAATCCCCATGATAAATATTTTATGGTTATAATTTAAGTACATAATATATCATTTCATAGTTTGACATCACTATTTGACACAAACGTGCACAGTCACATGCACTACCTAGATCTAGTTCTAGAAAGTTTGAATAATACCCAGGTTTATGACATTCTAGATATCTTTTTCATTTTGTTGCCATTGGTTATCTTATTCAATTTATTATTCCATTTTACCCATTTTTAGTACACCTAGGATGTTGATTTGATGATTTATACTATATTTACTTGAGAATACTTTGTGTCCATTATTTACCTTAGTGTGTATTAGGTTAATTACCCCAGTGTCACAATTTGGTAAAAATAATTGGTAAACCTCAAAGTTATTTGAATGACTACACCTTCTAAGGTTTCTCCCTAGGGTCTAATTTTTATTGTTTTATGGCTTAATTCTTATTATTCACATTCCTTAATCAAACCCTACCTTTTCATTAACCTATTAAATTTCAAATTTTTATCTAATTTTCAAAAATTGGTGTATACACATCTATTCTTTGAACACATACACCTTCCAAGATTTATGCTAGAGTTTGATTCTATATTTCAAATTTAATTTTTAGATTTATATCTTGTTTGTTCTTATTACATTTCCCAATCATTTACCTATTATATTTCTCAATCATTAGCCTAATATCAAAAGTGTTATATTGAGTGGTTCTCCTTGTGATTTGATCTAAATTTTGTTCTTCACTTTTCATGCTTCAAAAATTTCAATCATTATTGCGATGCCTCCTATGTCAATAATCATGTGCACATGTGAATGATAGTGATTATGTTTTTATTGATGATATGTCTTATCATGATTATGCTTATTTTAATGATGAAAATTTTAATGAGAATAATAAAAATGTTTAGAATATCGAAAATCCTAGTGCTATAGATATGTTAAATTTTAAGGATATAGATGAAATTAATTTTGGCTCTTATCTTGAGATTGTACCTAAGGAACTTGATATGATTTTTTTATAAACCAAAACATGAAATAAAAAAATTAGGGATAATAAACTTACGCTTGGTACTATTCCTATATATCCTATGAATGTTTCTAATATGTCTATTAGAGGCTCCACATCTACACTGGGGGTTGAGACTAGTGATTTTAATACTTCTATGCCTCCACCTAGTGATACACCTCCTCAATTTAATATTACTATTCCTATACAATCAATACTTTCATGTTTCCTATAACTATCAATCCAATGACAATTGTGCCTAATTATAATGTTTTATTTTTTAGTCTTAGACATAGTCAAAATAGAAAGAGTGCCTCCATTTCTACCAATGTTAATCTTAGGAAGAAATCCATTCCTAAATATGTAAATGCTAATAATGTTTAATCTCATATGCCTATTGGTGCATCTCAATGTATATTGATTCAACAATTTTTTTAATCTATGTAATTATAACTTACATAACTAGATCTCAAGCATCTCAAAATCATAGTCATAAGGTTTAATCTCATGAAATATTACACAACCCATTATCTATTGAGGTTCTAGTTCACCATTTTCCTCTTGTATTTTCAATGCCTATATTTGGTCTATATAGTGTAAATGGTGACCGTATGTATCACATTAGAGCCTATTTCACATCATCTTCTAGTTTTTCTCACAATGATTTACTTATGACTAAGATTTTTTCTATAAGTCCAAAGGATATATGACTTGGATCAGTTCTAAGCCATATATGTGCACTTTTATGATGATTTAAAAATTTGTAAAAATTGTTATTGGCTCAATTTTATATAAATTTTAGTTAAAAGGTCACATTTTTTACAAATTTATAAAATCAAATAATGACCTAGCAAGAATGTTACTAACTATGTGCTTATATTCAATAATATGCTTATGAAAAGGTGTCATCAAATCCCATGAGCTTCAAAGTATTTTATCAAATAATTTTTCCACCACTTAAAGAAAATTTTATGTTTAAAACTTACCAATATTTTGATGAAAATTTACATATTCTTAGCAACATTTAGATAAAACTTTTAAATGTCAATATGATTAAGTATACATGTACGACCTTTACTTCTACCATCTCAAAATTTTAAGGAAAATAAAAATTCATAGCTAAGATTATTGATGTGCCTACCCTTCAAGATAATAATGAAGCCATGTAGTATCACAACCAATTGACACACTAATCCTTTCACCTTCTAGGAACACTAAAAAAATCACAAGGTTACCCAACCCAACTAAAAAAGTGCCTAAATTATTTCTTGTTCATTCAAATTGATTACTCTACCAAATACATATAAATTAGATAATTTTGGACCTATACCTAAAGGGTATGATGCTAACAATATTGAGACTACTATATACTTTCATACATTATACTAATTTATGCTAAAAATTATGATATAAGATACAATATACCATTCATAAACATTATATGCATTTAAGGCCATAATTTACATTAAATGAATTTATCATAACGTCTAATCAATGGTTGTAAATTTTTGATAATGCATTGAAAAATCATGAAATTGAGAAGAAACATAATATTCATATGAAAACATCTATACATCATTTTACTATTCCACATGCACATGGAATTGATAAAATTGTTGGCATGGTTTCTATATCTCAATGATAATAAACTTCTATTACATTCTATGACCACAAGATACCACATGATTATTCACACAATGGTACTCTTTACATACATGGTTTTGTTGATTACTATCCTTTTATCATACATGACATCATGATTTTTAATGATTATAATAAAAAGACAATTTTAATTTCATTCCTAGATGTTAGAGGTACAAGATGAATGAGAGGGGAGTGAATCAATCAATAATATTTCACTTTATGATCACTTTTCATTCATTCATTGGTATTCATGAATCAACACAACAAGTAAATATAACTAGATTACCGTCAAAGCAAGGAGACCACATACAAAGCATGAATAAGAGAAACACATCATAACACAACATCTAATGTGGTAAAACCTCATAGGGAATAAAACCCACTTTCAAGCCTACAAACACATGGACTAATTTTCCTATAAGGTATTACAAACATGAAACTTTATTAGAACACCCATTCCACAAGGAGCACCTACCCATAGGATGGTCAAATTCTTCTGACCAGAATTTAGTGAAACACTTGCTCCACAAGAAGAACCTACCCCTAAGATGGTCAAGTACTTCTAACCATAATTTAATGAAACACCTATGCCAAGATGAGCACATACCCCTAGGATGGTCAAGTCCTTCTGACCAAAATTTAGTGAAACACCTGTTCCATAAGGAACACCTGCCCCTAGGATGGTCAAGTCATTTTGACTTAGATGTTGAGCACCCTCCCAACACCCAAACCTATAAGATAACTATCTTTGACATCATAAATATAACATACATGTTATACACATAGTCATCAAATTGATCTACTCTAAAACCCATCCATTGGGTGCACACCCTTTCTTCTTTCCTTTGCTCTTCAACACTCACACATCCCTCTCTTTCATAAGTCTTCAAACCTGTAAGAGCATTGTTTATGACATCATAAATATGAACTATAGGTCATACACATAGTCATCAACCTAATCTATTCATTAATCCATCCACTAAGGTACCCTTACTCTCCTTCACCTCTCAACTCTATACTCTTCCTCCACTTACATCCCCTTCTCACAAGTCTAGAAATCATCACCTTTGATTTCACCTTTTATAGAGCCTTCATGATTATTAACTTCTAGGTCATTCATAATAATTGTATTAACCCTTAAGACATCTTACATATCTCAATACCATTCCCATAGGCTGTCCATAACATCCATGGGTCACCCTTAAGTAGCTACACCTTTCAATTAGGCCTTAGTAGACCTTATAGGTCTCATGGAGACCTATTCACTCCTTTAGCACTTGATTGAGAAAATTAGAAACATAGGACCACTTTTAAATGAATATGTCCACTCAAAATGACCTCTTAGACATCCTCAAATGATTATAGTCATCATTACACACCTTTGCATATGCTCAATCTACTCAAACATTATCTTTGTACACAAGAACACCATGAACAAACAAACAATTAATTTATAAGCATTTGTTCATATTGAATATGTATTGGTAAAACCTCCAAAATCCATATAGATGATCCTCATGGAGTCTAAAACACTCTCTAATATCTTAGTCCCCTTAAAACATCTAAATATCATTAGAATAGCTCAAATATCCTTCTCAGGTCACTTGCAGAACATGGTCAAGCACATAGTAAAATTTAGAGAGATTAATAAATTTTAATGTACAAATGTTTATACCTTATAACTAGATTTACTAGATTCACCTTGAATTTATCTACAACTTTGATTTTTACTACATCAAGTAATTCATCATGGATCAAAATTTATAGCTCAAAAACTAAGCATTGGTTTTCCGTTATTAATTTGAATATTCAAATTCCAATGGTCACTATTAAACATCAAACACTTTGTCAAAATCTCATTACCTTTCATAAATTGAATAAATATGCATCATTTATCTCCCTCGAAAGTAGCCTAATCTTAAACTATACTAAACATTTGTCAATTTGACTTCATCTCATGCTCCCTGATAATTTTGACCAAATATGTACCATTGTTCTCGTCGAAAGTAACTTGGTCTTTACCTTTTATTACTTTTAAACATAAAAAATGCTTCCGATTTTTTTTTTAATTAACACACTCCATTGATCTCTTTGAGAGTAGCCTGGACTTTAACTTGCAACACTCACCATTAGATCTTGACCAGAACTCCCATGATTATGATACTTGACACCCTCGTATGCCTTCTAAACACTTTAATATTAGTCCATGCACTTATGCCACTTAGAAGTCCCACATGATTTATTTAATATTTTACTTGTCCCACACCATTGATCTTCATAAGTATGAACTGCCACTCATCATTGATTTTCTATCATATTAGCGAGCTTGTGACACTTGTCACCAGGGCATGCAACATTTGACGTGTTGACTTTATATGCACCATTGATATAAGTATTTATAATTAAGTACTCACCATTGTATATTCTATAATAATGACCTCAAAATTCAACAAGATTAAAATTGATGGTCTCTGGCCCATCACAATATGCTAAAGTAACTTTGAAGCTTTATAACTTGCACTGAAATCACTTCAAGACTCCAAATTTTTAGGGTATGTTTTTGGCATTATAGATAACATATCCATGTAAAAATTTGACCCTAGTTGTCTTTATAATTATCTAAATTAAATTCACAAACCTTTTGGTTCATTCATATCTACATGACATGTAGTGACGGTCTGGCTAAGTATAGGAACTTAGTGAACTTTTGTCTGAAAGACCAAATTTGCACTTGTATATATTTAGCTACATTTAACCTCATGAACTAAAATTTAAACCCCAATAACTTGGGACTAATTTTATCACACCAATATAACCAACCCCTCTTTAATTATCCATATGTGGAAATGGTGATGTCATCAAACTACTTAATTTTTTTGGTCACAGAATCAACTATGCCAAGATGAACATAATGAAGAACCAGATGAACACCATGCATTCCCATAACCATTTTAAGCACTCTTGACACCCCATAGGACCTATTCAACATGATATCATTATATCAAATTCATATGCAAGAATATACTAAATATCCATGCTTACCTACAAGGCTACCAAGCCTATGCTAACACACTATTGACATGCTTGTATTCTCTCCTTGACATGAAACCACATCAACATGCTAGATAAAATATGATAAGCCTCAAACAATACTTATCTTAGCTTATATGCATCCAAATCCTTCCTTTCACAAATTCAAGCTCAAACTCATCATCATCATCATGACATCACCATTTTATCATCACCTTTGACATCAATACACATATGACATCAATGACAACACTTGCCAACAATCTCCCCCTTTGTCATTGATGGAAAACTCTTCTTTTATTAATCCCCATTTTACATTAATGTAATATTAGACTAAACATCCACCAGTCTCATCTTAACATCATGAATGCATTCAAATAAACTTTTAGGTGATCAGGATACTTACATACCTCATATGAAATAATTGTTCCCCTTTTTGACATACACCAATCTAAACTTGGGCTTCTTTGATCCTTGGACCTGTTAACCTACATAACTCACAAGCTTCCTTTGCTTATGAATGAAGATTCAAAACTTTTTCTCAATGACTGTAAGATCTCACAAATGCTTCTCCTTAAATCATGTATGAATCCACAAGACACTCAAACTATTTGAGTTAGTTCCCCCTAACTCTATGCAAACCACCTTGTACTTCTCAACCATGCACCATGACAACACTCTTTTTGATCATGCACTACTATAAATGAGTATTAAACACACATGAACATTAAAAACTGATTGAAATAATCTTGAGAACACTAAGAGGGACTCCCCTTAAGATATTTAAGCCATTACATCTCTTGAGCATCTTCAGATCTCCACATACAATGAATAACAATCACACAAGATTACTAGCCTTCTCTCCAAATCCATGTCAAGGACCACCAACAAAACCTCACACCACTAAACCTACAACAATCACCTCTACTCTAAGCCTTCTTGATCCTTAGACCTGATAAACTAAAAAATCTAGCTCCCCCTTTGATCATGAAAACTTCTCAAGCCATTTGAGTTAGCTCCCTCAAGCTTCATGCTCCTCCTTATGCCAACCTAAAAGACTCCCTCTTGATCTTAATAACCAAATCTCAATTACATAACTTTTGAGAACACCTTCATGGCCTCAACAACATGAAAATATCAAACTTAGAACACTATACTGCTTTAGGTCTTCAAACAACACCCCTCTGCTTTCATACTCTCACTTGTAAACCACCTCCAAGAGTACCAATAGATATTCAAGACACACACTAAATAGGAAATATGTTATAAATCAACCATATAAATATTATTAAAACATTCATACCATGATATTTTGGATAAATTGATCAAAGTACACATTTCTTCATACTAGGCCTGTCTAGACTACTTGTAGCCCTACTTGGAACTTGCAGAGCACACAACTTTCAGTAGACACACCTTCAAGATATAAAAATTCATATCTAGAGTACTCTCATATTCCATATCAAGCACACCAATTTTCATCATGTATATCATCCTCTAAAACATACTTATTTCACAAACCTTCTAGCCAATTAGGCCTCCATCTTGATAAAAACTTGAATAATTTGAAAATCATAAACCTTTAAATCTATGTGAATCTTTAATTGAAAACTAATTTTTCTCATTCAACCTATTAAGAAGCCTCATGCCTCAACTCATAAGACAAAAAAATTTTCTATCATAGCCCAAAACCTTATAATATTAAAATAAATAAGGTCAACAAACCTCCTTCTGGTCAATGCCCACCTCTGAAATTTATTACAAACCTGGAGAAAACCATCACACATTTATGGACCAATTTTTAGGTTTTAAACCTTTGATAACCAATACATCCTATAACCCATTTTAGGCCTACTTTCCCTTAAACCAAAACTAAGAAAATTGAGAGCACTTAAAAATCTCTAATTTGATTTCAACATACCTTCAAACCACAAAACCACTTGGAACATGCTAGAATAAGGTCAACATAACTTTTGATGCAAAAAGATCATCTTGACAATTCACAAATCCTCCTTTACCACCTAAAAACCTTCAATCTAACCTTGTAGATTTCTTTAACTAAAAACACCCTTGCAAGACCACATGCTTCTTCAAACTAAGAAACGTCTTCATAAAGCATAATAAAGACATCTCTATTTCACAAGGACCTAGAATAGAGAAGCATACTAATCCTCAACACAGGATTGAAGAACCGCCTTCTTCTTCTTCCTTTTCTTGACTTAAATAATTTTCTTGGCATCCATCTCTTCTTTGGCTTCCTTGACAATGCATGATTAAACTATAAGGTCTTGGCATATCTCTTCAAGTAACACCTTCTCCTCTTTGAAAGCAGATAACAAGAATTCTTGGAAATCATAAAACTCTTTCTTACCTGAAAATTCTTGAACTACAACAAATAAATAATCATATTTAGATATTTTAGTCATATAAAATGTTCAAATTGGTATTTTGAGTGTGGCTTTCAACACCCCATATATAGGTCCTTTTTGCATGCTCTTGTGACCCTTATAGACACCTTTTTGCTCATTCTCAGTCATCTAGAACTTTGTGAATGGTCATTCCACCTTAGCCAGATAGTATTCCCCATGCCAATCTTATTCCCTTAGGTATCGAGCCTATAGGAAAGGAGCACCCCTTTTGGACTATAGTGACCATAGAGAAGTGTCCTATTTTTGGTGGTCCTATCCATTTTCACTTTGAGCCCTAAAAGTCACTTTCATCTGGTCCTTATCCTTAGGTCAAACTAACATGAATACATTTGACCCTTGACTAATTGTTCCCTATAAAAGCCCACTAAAAGCTCCTTTATAGAGGAGGTGACCAAACTTAAAAATAAAGAAAGAATATAAATTACTAAGGAAAAATTCCCTATTTTTTGCACACAATCACCCAACATAGCTGTAAACCTACTCAAATCATCATACTAGTCCCTAGCCACCTCAAACACTATCAATTTAGAATTTGTATCTGCATCATACTATTGCACAAAGCACACTAGGTGGGAGAAATACATATGGATTGATCCCTCTTTGAAGTATTGGTATGTAGGTAGTGTTCCCACAAAAGGGTTGTGGATTGCATGTTTAGTACATCTTTCACATTAACCCCCCCTTTTTTCAAGTGACTCAAATGTCATTTTATCAAGCATGATGGAGGGTTAGGGTTTGAAGACAAAATCAACTGCATAATGAGTTCCATCGATAACCAACACTCAATTTTTCATAGGAAAGATCACACAGGCACAATACAACTACCCTAAAAGTTTTAGGTCTCTATGATCAATTTGGATAGCAGCGACAGGAATGGCTAATAACATTAGACACCAAAGCATCCACTTTTTGGCACTCCTATCCTTTCACCCAATGAAATCTAGATTTAGGTTTATGACACCTTCCCAGTCCTGCAAAAATATTTTCAACCTCTGTATCAACCATCTCAGTTTATTTTCTAAGTTATATTTCTTCTTATTTATTAATATTTGAGAAAGGTGAAAAAGATAAATAATTGCACAAATCAGGACTATATTTATTATTATATTTTGTACTAATTTATTAATCCAAACCCTTAACTAAAATATGAATAAAACTCAATTATTCCCAAATAAGTTAAATCATTTGGTGAACCTAACTTAGTTAGAACAAATCTCAAACACTAGGTACTTCTAGGGTTTTTCCTTCACATTTTTGTGCAAAAATTCAATTTCAAAATTCTGATTTTTGTATAAATTTTTATACATTTGTTTTATTCAAATTTATTTTAGAATTCAAATTATTGAAATAATTTCAAAATTTTAAAACTCTAACCTAAAACCCTAAATTTCCAAAAATAGGTCCTCAAACCCCAAGACTTCCTCACTTACAATTTTTAGATAATTTTTTTAGAATTTTTGCAAATTGTTTGGAGTGTCAAAAATATTTTCAAAATCCATTTATTAGTATTTATTATTGCATTTATTTTCTTAATATTAATTTACATACTCTGTTTTTTGAAAGCAATAAAATGGCCACTAAGGCACTTCTTCCCTCTCATCCTATAGATAAATTTCTATTTTTTTCTCATAATTATGACAATGAATGGACAAATTTAAAACATTGCACATTAGCCAAAAATGAGGAAAATGATTTCATTTACAATTAATACAATTAATATTATTGTAATGAAGAATATGATGATGCATATGAAAGTGATAGTGAAGAAAAAGTAGATGCATCTTCTTCTCTCAAACCTATCTCTTTTCTTCCCTCTTCCAAAGAAAATAATTTTGATAAATGGGAAAGTTAATTTTCACCTCATTCTCCTATGTATAATACATCAAATGTATAAACTAGTCATGAAATTCCAAGTAAACCTCTCATTGGTGAGAATTTTCTTGCATTTGAACCTACTGCTATGTTCAAATTACAAATATATAAATGAAATAGAATCAAATTTCCAATGCATAGTTAAAATGATCAATCTCATGTTCTTAACTCTACTTTGTCATCTCAAACAATGACAAAAAAATGTCTAAATGATAAATCTTTTACTCTTCTCATATTAAAAATGAAAATAATGCATGCACTCCATTCAAGGATAACATAAATGCACATAGTATTCCAATTTCACATGAGAATTTATTGCATATTAGAAAAGAATTAACATCTTCTCTTACCCCTCTCCCTAGTGATAATGGAAGTGATAATGAGTATGATATTGAACATGAAAATGAATATGATAATGAGAGTGAATATGAATGTGATACTTCTACTTATCCTCTTTCAAATGAACAAAATTATGATTGTGATAATGTATGGAATAATAATGACTATTATGCATATAGTGAAGAATAAAATGCATCTAATGCTTCTAACTCTTCTCTCACTCCTCTCAATCATAATGCATTACAAGATATTCCTTCTAATTCTATGCATGATTATATTTCAAATGATGCACATGTCAATGATAACATCACATCTTTTATTCAATTAGAGTGTGATTCACTAAATACTAAAGATACCAATTAATCTCCCAAGCCACCCCCTACTATAGTAGCACCAATTTCTCACTCTCCACCCAAGAGAATGGTATCCCACATCCCTCTACTAAGGTCTAAGTTACCATTCCTCCAAAGGTTCAAGTGAGCACACCCCCTCTCTATGATCTAATTGCTAAATGTAGCATTCCCATGTCTAAAATAAATGATCAAATTCAACATTTAAATGAACAACTTCAAGATATGGATAATGTAACCATATAAAATAAATATACATCTCCTTAATTTAGAAAACAAGGCTTATAATTCTTGGATGGATGCCAATGACTTGTATGGTAACCCTCTCTTGAAGACATTTGTCAAAGCTTCATTACCTAAATTTGATGGAACTGGAAATCAATTTATACACCTTAAAGCCTTTTAGAAGGCTTTGCCATCTCATGGAAGTCCTTTGATTCTACTTGAGTTATTCTAATAGACATTGGTAGGGAAAAGAATTGGTTATTTCATCTACTCCCTATTGGTTTCTTTCATACATATGATGACTTATAAGAGGCATTTTTAAGATATTACATAACAAACATGGGCCCTCATGTTACATATGAGAAACTTACCGCATTACATCAGAATCCTTCAGAGATAGTGATTATATTTTATGATTTAATAATTGCATGTTATTCTTGATCTATAAACCAAAAAATTTAGAGGTTCAACATATAATTATTAAGGGTATTCACCAACCCCTCCTAGAGAATATATTATATCAGATAGAGTCCTATTTTAGGAACTTATGTTATATAGTTTTAGCCTTGGAGAAGAAATTGGGATTGATTGAGTTAGATTTAGTTGATTGAATTAATTTAGATTTCATAGTGTTACCTCCATATATAAATCATATCACACATTATACACCATGTCCAAAACAAGATAGGAGACCACAAATAGAAAAGAAACTAGTTAAGAATAGAGAGCTAGTTTCTAGAGCACCATCTATAGTATGCACTATAGAGAACAATAGTAGGGCACCACTATAGTTTGATTCAGAGTGGGATAGCCCATATGTCATATTATTATCACTAATATATATGAGGTTAATCACATTACCTTATAGTCATCATTGAGATCCACATCGCCACTTTTGTAACTATCATTGTATCTATGGATATAGAGACAATGATTGTTATGTACTTACAAATTGTATTAATAAATGTGTTGATAACAAAATCATATCATTCACATTGGGGTCATGAATATATCCTCCATCATTTATCCATAGACCTCATTCCTCTATGATTGAGCTATCTTAGGACATTCCTTCACAAGAATCATTAGTTATTCATCATGAGAATAATGTAGTTTCTAGGATAGAGCCTCAAAGGAGATCTCCTATCCTATCTACTCAGAGGGTTTGGAGACCAATACCATAAGAGTAGCCTACACATATAAGTGTATTCCATGGAGTACATAGTATAGTTCCAAATACATATCCAACATAATCATAGCCACCACATCAGAGTTTTCAGGGTCCAATCTCATGTATCAACCTATTATAATAGATTAGATGAACCCACATCATAAAATACAACTCCAAATAGATATTCACTATAGCCAAGTTTTTAGTGACCTATTTCACCTATAAAAACACTAAAATTAAGATTATATGGGCCCCCATCATAGGTTACAGTTCCATCTTGATCTATTGCTCAGTCATATGCATCACAACAGAGGCCGCATGGTGCTATTTCATGTAGAAATGTGCTACAATTACAAATAGATGAGCTTCCTTCATAGCACATAGTTTTAGTTGTGCATCCATTGAGGTTGTGTGTTATAGATTCTCCATGTACATTTAAAGTTAGTGTACCATATACAACATTAGATACAAGGCATGTTTCTACACAACATGAATAATATGGCCACTTGTTCAACTATTCATCAGGGTTTAGATAGTGATATGATAACACTTATAAAACACTTACAACATACAAAGATTTTAAAGTCACAAATTCAGCCCTTCTATCATGCTTCATGATCATGCACAATCCCTCTCCTTGATACAGGACACCATGATAGAGAGTTTCTTATGAGACACATTGGTTAGTATCATTTCTTCTCAATCTTTCTTGTACATAATTTTTGAGCTTACTTGTACATAGTGTCTTTTTGCTTACTTGTAAATATCTCATTTCAAAACACTAAAAAAAATACAATATTTCAAAATACCAAAAACAATATAACATGTCAAAATACAAAAACATTCAAATAACTCAAAACACCAAAAAAATTTCAATTGTATAAATTATCCATGCTTTACATTTCTACTACCATGTTAGGTTTACATTTTGTTGTTCTATGCTATTGTTTGTAAATTTATCTACAATACCATGATTCACTTGATTTTATTTGAGTGTGTACAGTGACACCTAAATCTTTTTGATGCTCCTATCTAAACAGCCAAAAACCCAAAGTTTTTAGAAACAGATAGAAAGGTAAGGTAAATTATAGTTTTGTCAACTATAGTCCAATTTAGATTGAGTAATTTCAATATATTTTTACTCATATTATCTATATATAGGGGGCATCATGTGTATCATGATGGCTCTCACTTATAGTTTTAGAATGGACAATTGGTACAACTTCTAAAATAAAATCCATGTTATAGACACTAATGATTGGGGGTAATGTATGATACACATTTACCTTATTTTATTTCTAGTTTATTGTATTACCTAGGTATTCTTAGTACTTACATGCCTTATTCTATCTGTAGGTGGTTGTCATCAGTTTAGAGTGGCTTTCATATAAATCTAGTTCTCAGTTTTGAAGTGGCTTTCATGCAAGCTTAATCTCCACCTTTCACAGTGGCCAAGATTGGCCTAGTTATTAGTACACATTTGGCTATCCACACCACATTGTTAGATTACAAATAATTCATGGGCATTATGAGCCATCTCATATGACACACATTCATAATGATATTAGTTCATAGTTCACACTTGGTGGGAAATGATGGAGCCAAAATACTAGCCAGCCTTTGTATTCTTGAGCCACCTACTTAGAGGGATTATACACATAGTCCAAACATTGATTAAAACATGCGTGATCATATAGCTTCACTCCATACTGGGTGATGATGGATCCAAAGGGCTAGCCTTTACATTCTTGAGCCACCCTTAGGGAATTTATCACTCATCTCTGTTCATGATATTACTCTTGTTAAATCACATACCTAGGATCACTCAACATCCTAAACATCACAATAGGTTTTATATTAGTTTGCATAACCGATGAGGTGTATTCATTCCTTTTTCTTCCTCTCTTTTACCCAACTTTTGTATATTTTTATTTTATACATAGCATGTCTAGTAAGAACTGATCTACTCCTTGTTTTCTCTTACATATTTATGCTTCACGCTATGCTCTCTCTATGCATAATGAGCATCACACATCTTCATGGGCTTCACCCTTATAGGTAAGTTTAGGTATGCTTTCTATTTTTCCTTTATCATAGTATTTCGCTTTGTTACATCACTAGAATAAAGTGGGGTAGATGTAGTCATATAAAATTTTTAAATTGGTAGTTTGAGTGTGGCTTGAGACACCCCATCTATAGGTCCTTTTTTCATGCTCTTGAAACCCTTCTAGACATGTTTTTTTCTAATTTACATTCATCCAAAACCTTTCAAATAGTCATTCGACCTTAGCCAAATTGTATTCCCCATGCCAATCTTGTTTCCCTAGGTCTCAAACCTGTAGGATAGGAGCACCCCATTTAGACTATAGTGCCCCATAGAGAAGTGTCCCATTTTAGATGGTCCTATCCATTTGTACTTTAATCCCCAATGATCATTTTCATCTAGTCCTTATCATTAATTAGGTCATCCTAACATGAATACATATGACCCATGACCAATTGTTCCCTATAAAATCCTACTCAAAGCTCATTTATAGAGGAAGTGACCAAACTTATAAAGCAAGCAAGAAATCAAAAAAAGCACTAATTCAAACTTCCCTATTATTTACACATAGTCACCCAACATAGCTTCAAACCTATTCAAATCCTCATACTAGGCCCTAGCCACTTTAAAGACTGTCAATTTGATATTTGCATCTACATCACATTATTGCACAAAACACACTAGGTGGAAGAACTATATATGGCTTTATCCCTCTTTAGAGTATTGGTATGTAGGCAGTGTGCCTACATAAGGGGTGTGGATTGCACCTTTAGTACATATTTCACACTAACCCCCCTTTTCTCAAGTGACTCAAATGTCATTTTATCAAGCATGATGGAGGGTTAGGGTTTGAAGACAAAATTATCTCCACAGTGAGTTTCATTAAAAACTAGTGCTCAATTTTTTATAGGCATGCTAACATAGGCACAACACAATTACCTAGAAATTTTTATGTCTCTGTGGTCAGTTTGGAGAATAGCGGTAGGAATAGACAACAATGTTAGATACCAAAGCATCCACTTTTCAATGATCCTATCTTTTCACCTAATGAAATCTAGATTCAAGTTTATGACACCTTCCCAATCCTGCACAACTATTTTCAACCTTTGTATTACCCATCTTAGTCTATTTTCTAGCTAAGTTATATTTATTCTTATTTATTTTTATTTTTAGAAAGGTGAAAAAGACAAATAGTTGCACAAATTAGGACTATATTTATTGATATATTCTATACTAATTTATTAATCTAGACCCTTAAATAAAATAGGAATAAAACTCCATTAATCCCAAATAAGTTAAATTAGATCCATCTTTTAGATTCTCCTTGGACTTTAATGGTATAACTAACTTGATTCTTGGATCATCCACCTTCTTATCCATTTGGAATGATATCAAACTTCCTTGTCACTCTTAAAACACCTCCAAAACTGATTCTTTTTCTACTATCTCATAAGTTTTATCCTTAAGCTCAACAGGACTAGCCTTCATTTCTTTAGGTCTCCACATCATGTTTTGACCTCTTCCTTGAACACTAGGAGTTCTATATACCTTGTTTTTATTTGAGAACTCATTCAACCTCTTCTTGTAGAATCTGAAAATATGTCCTACTTTATTACAATTATAGAAAAAAAAATCATTCAACATACCTCTTGACTAATATAAGTTATGATTTTTCCAAGACCAATTGCTCCTTCTTCTAAGGTTCCATGAAAAATCATTTTTAGAACTCAACATTCTAAAATATCTTTCCCTATAACCATATTGATAGCAAGAATGACAATGGCCATGAAAAGAAATTGCATACCTTATTACATTGGGCTGTCTAACTAGTCTTCTTTCATTACTTTTCACATTATCATTCTTCTTAGCTTGATTAGGCTTCACATGTTCATTTTCCAGCTTTTCCAACTTGTCAATGAGTCAAGATTAGTCTTCAACTCATCATGGTCACCTTGCTTTGAACTCACCTTGGTATTGGATTTTTCTAACTAAGTATTTAGATATCTACATTCTTCTCTTGATTTTAGGCTACCATTTAAAGCCTCTAATTAAATTATGATATCTTTGATGACCTCCTTATCCTTCTTGTCTTATTTAGTCATGTCATCCTTCAATCTACATGTTTTTTCTTCAAGATACTTGATCATATCTTGATACTTCTTCTCATCTCTCTTGGTTTTGCCTAAAAAACTTCCCTCAAGAGAACTAACATGTGATTCAAGACCTTTGATCACGTACCTCATCTTTTGATTCCTCTTTATGATCTTAGCTCATAGATCCACATCTTCATCCTCATTGTCATAAAACACTTCTTCTCCACTGTCATGGAAAACTTATTCATCATACATTATGTCCTTTTATTTTGAACAACTTTCCTCTTATGAACTCAAACTTGCCTTGACATCTTCTAGCTGAACCTTGAGATCATTGATAACTTTCTCATCCTCTTTGGCATATTTTTTCAATGTACATATATACTCTTCAAGTGCCTTGATCATAACCTTCTACTATTGATTTTATTTTTACAACTGCTTAGCCATCTTGTGTTACTTAGGATCTCCTTCAAACTATTAAGATTCCTCCAAAGGACCTAATCTAATACCAATTATTGGAGGTAAAAGATGACTAAGTAGGGAGGGGTGAATCAATTAACCAATATTTCACTTTCTAATCACTTATCATTCATTCATTGACATTCATGAATCAACACAACAAGCATATACAACTAGATTACCATCAAAGAAAGGAGACCACATATAAAGCATGAGTAAGAAAAGCACATCATAACATAAAATCTAATATGAGAAACCCTCATGGGGAATAAAACCAACTCTTAAGCCTAAAAACACATTGACTACTTGTCTTATAAGGTATTATAAACATGAGACTTTAGTGGAACACCCATTTCACAAGGAACACCTATCCCTAGGATGGTCAAGTCCTTGTGACCAAAATTTAGTGAAACACCTATTACACAAGGAATGCCTGCCCCTAGGATGGTCAAGTCCTTCTGACCAAAATTTAGTAAAACACCTATTCCACAAGGAGCACCTGCTCATAGGATGGTCAAGTCCTTCTAACAAAAATTTAGTGAAACACCTATTCCACAAGGAGCTCCTGCCCCCAGGATGGTTAAGTCCTTCTAACCTAGATTTTTATCACCCTCCCAACACTCAAACCTATAAGAGCACTATCTTTGACATAAAAAATTTAACCTACAAGTCATACACATGATCATCAACCTACTCTACTCTATAACCCATCCACTAGGAACACACCATTTATTATTTGATTCACTCTTCAAAACTCACACATTCCTCTCTTTTTAAGTCTTTAAACCTATAATATTACTATTTTTGACATCATAAATATGACCTATATGTTGATGACTATGTGTATGACATGTAGGATGGCCAAGTCCTTCCAACCTAGATGTTGAGCACCCTCCCAATGATCAAACCTATAATATCACTATCTTTTACATAAAAAAAGTAACCTATAGTTCATACACATAGTCATCAACCTATTTTTATCTACAACCCATCCACTGGGCATACACCTTTTCTTCTTTCCTTCAATCTTCAACACTCACGCTGCCTCTCTTTCACAAGTCTTCAAACTTATAAGAGCATTTTTTCTAACATCAAAAATATGACCTATAGGTCATACACATAGTCATAAACCTAATTTATTTTTAAATCCATCCACTAGGCACCCTTATTGTCCTTCACCTCTCAACTCTATACTCTTCCTCCACTAAGAGCCCCTTCTTACAAGTCTAGAAATCATCACCTTTTATTTCACCTTTTATAGATCTTTCATGATTATTAACTTATAGGTCAGCCATAATAATTTTATTAACCCTTAAGACATCTTACATATCTTAATACCATTCACATAGGTCGGTCATAGCATTAATGGGTCACCCTTAAGAAACTACACCTTTCAATTAGGCCTTAGTAGCCCTTATAAGTCTCATAGAGACCTATTCACTCCTTTATCACTTCATCAAGAGAATTATAAACATAAAAACAATTTTAAATGCATAGGTACACTCCACATGACCTCTTAGACATCCTCAAATGATTACAATCATCATTACACATCTCTGTGTATGATCAATCTACTCAAACATTAGCCTTGTACACAAGAACACCATGAACAAACAAACTATTCATTTATAAGAATTTGTTAATATGAATATGGATTGGTCAAACCTCCAAAATACATATAGATGATACTTATGGAGTCTAAAACAATCTATAATATATCAATCCCCTTGAAACTTCCAAATACCATGAGAACACCTCAAATATCCTTCTTAGGTCACTTACAGAGCATGGTTAAACACATAGTCAATTTTGGAGTTTAATAAATTTGATTATACAAATATTAAAACCTTGTAACTATATTCATGGATTCACCTTAAATTCCTTTACAAATTTTCTTTTAACTACATCAAGTAATTCATCTTGCATCAAAATTTATAGATCAAAAACTAAGCACTGGTTTTCCTTCATTAATTTGAATATTCAAATTCTAACAGTCACTATTAAACATTAAAAACTTTTTCAACATATCATGACCTCTCATATTTTTAACTAATATGCATTTTTGATATCCCTCAAAATTAGCTTGATATTTAACTATGCGAAACATCTATCAATTTGACATTATCTCATGCTCCCTAGTAATTTTGACCAAATACACATCATCGATCTCATTGGAAGTAGCTCGATATTTAAATTTGATTATTATTAAACATGGATCAATTTTCATCATCTCAATTATTATTTAAAATTTGGAATAAATTCACTCCATTGATCTCTTTGAGAGTGACTTTAACTTGCAACACTTACTGTTAGATCTTGATAAAACTCCCATGATTACGATAGTTGACACCCTCACATACCTTCTGAATACTTTGATATCAGTCCTTGTGCCATTTGGAAGTCCCATGTGATTTTTTTAATATTTGACTTGTCCCATACCATTTATATTCATAATTATGAATTGTCACTCACCATTGATTTTCTGTTAGATTAGTGAGCTTGTGACACTTATCACCAACACATGCAACCTTTGACATGTTGACTTCATACACACTATTGATATCAATATCTATGATTAAGTGATCACCATTGGATATTCTATAAAAATGACCTCATAATTTAATGTGATTAAAATTCATGGTCTTTTTCCCATCATAGTCTACTAGATAAACTTTAAAGCTTTATAACTTGAGCTAGAAATCACTTCAAGACTCTAAATTTTCAAGGTAGCTTCTTGGCACTATAGACAACATCTCCATGTAAACATTTGAACTCAGTTGGATTTTTGAGTACATAAATTAAATTAAAAAACTTATCGGTTCATTCATATCTACATGATGTGTAGTGATGGTATGGTTAAGATTAAGAACTTAGTGAACTTCTATCTTAGAGGCCAACTTTGCACCTGTATATCTTTAGCTACGCTCAACCTCATGATCTAAAATTTAAACCACAAAAACTTGGGAATAATGTGATAACACCCATATTACCAAATAAACATGACTCATCTATATGTATAAATATTGATGTCATCAAATTGCCTATTCCATTGTTTTTATCACAAAACCAACTATGCCAAGATGAACATAATGAAGAACCGAATGAACACCATGCATTCCCATAAGAATTTTAAGCACTATTGACAACCCATAGTACATATAAATCATGGTATCATCATGTCAACTTCTTATCCAAGCATATACTAAATATCCATGATTACATACTAGGCTACCAAACCTATGCCAACACACTGTTCACATGTTTGTCTTCTTTCCTTGACCTAAAACCACATCAACATGCTAGATGCAATATGATAATTCTAACACAATAATTAACTTATATTGTAAGAATCCAAATCCTACCTTGAAAAAATTTAGGCTCAAACTCATCATCATGACATCACCACTTTTTCATTACCTTTGACATCAATGCACACATGACATCAATCTTTGACATCAATGACAACACTTGCCATTACTAGCTAGTTGAGATATATTTATAGATATTTTTTTGGATTGAATATGATTCTTAATACTTATGATGAAATTAAAATAAAACTTTTGGTGGTATAAATATACTAGTTCCCCCAGTCCATCAACCCTATTAATCATATAGAGTTCATATTATAGAGTGAATCAAATAATTCCATGTGGTATCTACTATAGTTTCCCCACTTACCATTATGGTTCCTACTACATTTATATTAATGTAATCACCTTATAGAGTTTAGAATCATATAAATACATATTTGATACTGATAATACCTAATCATACACATCCCAAGAATATTTAAAACCTTTTTTAATAAATCATAACAAAACATTGATTTGACTATAATATCATAATGAAGTAATCCTACAAGTTATTTTTTAGAGGTTCCAACCATCACCATATAGTTCCTTGGGAGGAAGATTTTAGTTATTAACATCTTGTGACTATTTTTATGATACTTTGAGTGATGCATTTGATTCACCCAATCTAGGATTTCACTTCATAGGTGAGATCATCGGTTATATTTTATAGCCTCTCTATTAATATTCATTGATATATTTGTTGATGAAAGTTTATTGTACAAGATTGATAATATTATGGGTATACAACCTCTCATTTTAGGATCACATGATATGACCCATGGCATTAGTTTTACGTTGTGGTTATCTAAGTGGATTCAGTGATGGAATAATTTGCATTGCAATTTGGTCTCACATCTTTATAGAAAATTCACTTATGTCCAACCAAGTTCCCCTAAAAAACACTTAAAAGTAACTCAAACACAAATATTCACAATGATTCTATCTTATTTTACAGTGATTTAAGTATAATAAATAAACATAAAAAGAGAAGAAATGGTAGAGAAAAAAAAGGGGAATTATATTTTCACATGTTTATCTTTTGATAAATAAAACATTGAATATAATATATGGCTAAATTAAACTAATATTTTTCAAACTTAATTTCCACTTGTATTTAGACAAATAAAATTACATAATATAAATATTTA
>JARHVA010009683.1:30000-210000 GCA_037957365.1 Torreya grandis
AATAACCAATTGAATAAGGTGTCAAACTAAAAAACTAGTTATAAGTAATCTCCTCTAAATTAAAAAGAAACATCCAAAAAACCACATCTTCATGGACAATATTAAATATTCTCATGGCATTTTTAAAGCATGAACATAATTTTTAGTGGTTCTATTTTCAAAATTTCAAAATCTAGGAAGGAAATTCAAAACATCCTTAGGGAAATCATGTTGGATTTTAGATGTTTTTATGGTGGTCTTAGAGATCTAATCCATATTTTATTATTAAATTTTATCTTTTTCTATTTTATTTTTCTAGATTTTCTAATATTTGGCTAATTCTATCATAGATTATCATGGCCTTAAATTATTATATTATATCCACTTGTTGACGTGTGTTTTAATGAAAAAATTATATCATAGATGTATAAAGGAGAGGAATATAATTTGATTTTGATGGGGTGATTATTTCACTCTCAAGTTGCCTATTTTAACTACAAAATAAAATTTTGGTCTTTGCCCTCATTATAGTGCTATATTTCTATTTATATGTTATTTAACAATAAAATATAGTATTTAATAAATAATACAAAATATGATGGAGATAACCATATGGAAACTATTTAACCAAAATGTCAGATATTTTAGGGTTCAGGTGGCCCTCCTTTTAGAGCTAGCTTTCCATAGATGCAAGTTGTTTCATAGGCCTCAATAAATTATGGGTATACACCCTCTTATTTTAGGATCACATGATTTGACCCAATACATGAGTTTTTGGTTGTGGTTATCTAAATGGATCTAGTTGTGTAACAATTTTGTTTGTAATGTGGCCTTAAATATGTTGAATAAATTCCCCTGTGTTTAACTAAGATTATCTAAACAACACCTAAATCTAACTAAAACATGAATATTCACAATGATGTTATTTTATTATACAATGATTCAAGTATATAAAATAAATATAACAAGAGAGGAAAGGCTAGAATAGAAAATGAATTAGATTTTCTCCTATTTATCTTTTGCTAAAGAAAACATCACATTGAACTATTACGAAATTAAACCAATATGTATCAAATCCAATTTCCACTAAAATTTAGACAAATATAGTGCAAAAGTGTAATGATTTAGTAACCATGAATGAATTCACAAAAATTACGTAATGATATGACATATGTAGAAGATATAAAGGTTCATGCCTCTAAAATAATTAATAACAAACATAATTTTCTAGTGGAACAATTAGAATAGAGAAATGCACTTTTCATAAAATTTCATAAAATTATACATGGGCCAATATTTTTTGACTTCAATTTATCATGATTCCCTTGTGGAAATATCTTCTTTCTCAAGAGTGCTAAGAATAAGTCTTAGACATGATAATCCACTTCTGTTCTCTTTATATCTATTCTCCTTTCTCAAGAGTGCTAAGACTAAGTCTTAGACATGATAATCCACTTCTCTTCTCTTTATATTTATGTGTTTTTATTATTATAATGGATTCCTTACCATATATTATCTAACATATGCTCTATAAAATCTTTTTCTTCATAACTTATCATTTTCTACTTTCTCATGTCTCATAGTTATGCAACTCCTCTTTGACTTGAACCATACATAATTTTAAATGGTGTCTTCCCTGTACTTATATTCATTAATTTTTTATATGCAAACTTAGATTGAACCATAATATTATCCCATGTTCATGGATTACGTTCAAATTAAACATCTCAAGAGATTACCCAAATTCATGTTAAATACCTCTATTTATGCATCTTTTTGAGGGGGATATGCTGAATTGAACTGTAATTGAGTACTCAAATTCTTACACAATGTACTCTATAAATGTCAAAAAATATTCACATCTCTATCTAAAATTATGATGCTCAGAAAACCATACAACCTTACAACTTCTTTGAAAATCAAGTTAGCAATGTTTATTACATTACTAGTTTCATTACATGACACAAAATGTCCTATCTTTGAAAATATATTAACTATAAAAAATAATACACCATTTCCTCTCTATGTTATAAGACAACGTAAAACAAAATCATACTTATATCCTCCCATTATTTATATAGAATAGGTGATGGTTGATATAACATTGTATTCCAACTTATCCCTTTTTCAAGTTGGAAAATTATACATTCTTGAATCAATTTTCACACATATACACTCATTCATGGCCAAAATTATTTTTATACCACTTTTGAAAATGTTTTTTCATAACTAAAATGACCTTCCAAACCTCCATTATGATTTTCCTTGATCAAATTTTCACACATTGAACCATTTGGCATACAAAATTGCCTTCTTTTGAATAATAAACCTTCCTGAATAAAATATTCTAACCATGGTATTATATTTCCACTCATTATTTTTGTAAATGACTTCCATGCTTATTGAAAATATTCATCTTCTTCATACTATTTTTTCATAATATCAAATATTTTGACATCCACTCTCAGCTCATTCAAAAAAATAGTTATTCTATTAAATGCATCAACAACTCTATTATATTTCCCACTTTTATGTTTCAAAAAAAGAAAACAACTCTACATGAATTCAACCCATTTAATAAATCTTTGATTTAAATTATTATGACTATTAATTAATTTCAATGTTTAATGATATGTTTACAATAAAAAATATTTTGACAAAAAATAATGTCTCCATTTCCTTAACACTTTCACAATTATGTATAACCATTGGTCTTATATTGAATACATGTGATTTACATCATTGAATTTTTCACTAAAATATGTGATAGGTGTTCCATATTGACTCAATACCTATCCTATTGTTATATTACTTACATGACAATCTACCTAAAATAATTTATTTATATATGGCATTGCCAATCATGGTTGCTCAATTATTTTCTTCTTTAACTTCTAGAATCTATACTATGATTATCCTATCCATATAAAATAATTTTTATAATTTAACATCACATTAATGATCATTTTTTATGTACCACTAAAATCCTTGATGAACTTTCTATAAAAATTCACCAATCTATGAAAACTATGTGCCTCGAATGTATTTTGTAGTGATGAATAATCCATATAGCTTGCAGCTTCTTTGAATTAATTTTCAAACCTTATTGAGAGATCATATTTCTTAAGTATACCCATTATTTTTTCATAAAATTCACGAGTAAATTTTCATCTCACAACTCTTTTAACACTTTTTGAAAATGTCACAAATGTTCTTCCTCTATTTTACTAAAAATCAATATGTCATCAATATACACAATGACAAACTTCATAAAAAATGGTTTAATAACTTCATTAATCAATCTTATGAATGTACTTAGTGAATTATTCAACCCAAATGACATAACCAACAACTCATATAATCCTTTTTACGTCTTGAACATTGTTTTCCATTTACCACCTCCTCTTATACTAATATGGTAATATCCATTCTTCAAATTAGTTTTCATGAAATATCTCGTGACACTAAATAAATCCATAAAATCATCCATGTGTGGTAATGTAAATATATATTTTATATTTATTTTGTTAATGGCACATGAATCAATGCAAATTATCCATTCTATAATGTTTTTACGTATTAATATTATCAATACTATACGGGCTCAAAATGTTCCATAACTAAGCATTTATCCAATAATTCTTGAACTTGTATTTTCACCTATGCATTATATTTTGGAGTCAATCTATGTGTTGATTTATTTGGTAAACTCGAACCAAGTATCAAATTCATGCACTTACTTATTCTCCTTATCGGTGATAATCCATATAGAAAATTATTAGACACAATCTCTTCAAATTTGCTTCATATCTCTTTTACTTCATGCATAATTATTTATTCTTATAATACACCTATGGCTTCTTACATTGTGTTATAAATTAATGCATAACATGCACTCTACTTCACATCCTATAGAAACTTTTTTATTAAATTCATCAAAACATTTTGATTGTTTTACACTTCTACACACTTATCCTTAAAATGATTTAGTATGTGTGTTACTCCATATTTCCACAATGTATATGTGTTATCATGACCATCATGTTGTGCCTTATGGTCAAACTGCCAATTCATCATCAAAATTTGACAAACATTCATAGACATTATGTTACATAAAACCTCATGTTTGTATGTTAGTCTAAAAATTTACCATACATTGGTCATTCAAAATTTAAAAATGTATCTTCAATAACTAAGAGACTTGATGTGGATTTGGATGAAAAATTATATTTAAACTAAGTTTATCTACCATTTCTTGTGAAATAATATTATTAGTACCACCACAATCAATAATTAGTTTGAAACACTTACCTCCAGTCTTGAGAATGGTTCTATTTTTTTGGCATAAGACTATTTCATTCCTTTATAGGTCTCAACAATACCCTCTTCATCATGTGATCTTCACCTCCAATTTTAGGTTTATCTATGTTTTGAATAGACACAACATGTATTCATTTTCTTGTTGTTTTATTTAATTTAATATGAAAATGAGGGCACTCAAATGATTCATGGTTAGTGTCACCACATGTTAAAAATTTACCATTAAATCCATGGCCTCTACCTTGTCCATAAGAATCTCTATCTTTGAAATTGCCTTCACCTCTTTGGGTATTAACATATTTTTGCTATGATGTAATTTCCCCACTTCATGTGCTTATGTAGATTAACCTTTACCACTTATATGCCAATGTATGAACATTACTTTCCCTCATACCATTCCTTGTTGTTTGGTTGATAAACTTTCCTCTACCTTCAGTGCACACTATAATGCTTATTTAACATATCATAGTCTGGTCATATAAAACTCCCCCTTAATTTGCATGCACAATCCATTTACATATATTGAGATCTTTTCAACATAATTTTAAACATCTCACACTAATGTTAAGCTCATAATACTAATTAATGTCATATTTGATACTCATATCTCTCTCACACACAAGTTTTAAATTTTATTAAACAAATTCATATTATAATCCACAAAAATGAATTTAGCCTTTCACTTCTCGATTAAACTATTCCATGTCTTAATATTTTATTTTCCTTGGTACACTCCCTTAGTTTGTCCATGATCCTACCACAATAATGTGTGACCTTTAAAATTTGCACCAAATAACTTAACCCACTTGGGATCTTCTATATTTTCATACTCAAAGTACTTCTTTAGATTAATGATCTAGTCAATGAGCTCTTCATAACTCAAACTTACAAAATAACTTCCAGGGTCCAAATTTGGTTTGATTTTCATTATTGAAACAACTCTAAAGAATTGATATATATTTTCATCAACCTCTTTCCCCTTAGTATGATCCTTGTGAGATTTTTCTATGACCTTCATATTGATTTCACCATCTACCACTTCTACACCTTGATGATGTGTAGTTTCCATAGCCTCCATTTAGGATTGCATTTATCTCATCAATCATGCCAAATTTTCTAGTTTTGTTCTCTAAGCACTCAAGATATTATACAACCTAAACCTCCTCTCTTTACCACTTCCTTTTGAATCTAGATCCTTATACCAATGGATGGTCTTAGATCACTAACTTCAATTACACCTTTCTCCCTAACAATCTTTTTCAAAGATGTTTGTAACTGCTTTATAACCACACTCATAAATGAATAAATTAATAATAATCAACAAGGAATAAACCTTGATTTGATAAAAAATGATGTATTCATGATTATTGGTATCAATTAATAAATTCCATATACCATGTAGACATTATAATACACAATGAAAAATGCACGAAAATAAAATAAAATCTTTATTAGATTTCAATTGTAAGTAAATACAACATGCAAAGTGATAATAATGACACAAAAATCTCACAATGAGATTTGTTACAAAATCAGATTAGTAGTTCTTTGCTTACTAACTCACATTGTTTACATGTATAGTTATCTTAGAACCAAGCTCCAAATTTAATTTTCCACTTGGATATGTAAATATTTAATCAACCAATAAGTATATTTTTTCACCCCAAAAATCCCTCAACATAGGTGTAGGGACATGCTTATAAATTAGAAATACCAACCTACTTACATTAATTGTGTTTACCCACTAACACTATTAAGAATCCTCATTGTGCCAAAAATATTAAATAGCTCTCACAATTCTAAGGCATAGTAAGATGTGAAAACTTAACACATCACAACTACATCACATACAATATTAAATTAATATTTATCAACTTTGATGAATTTTGAGATTAAATTCCAAATAGTTAGAAAAGGATCCTTTCATAACACATCACATGATATATGTGCCCAAACCAAGTTTTCATAAATAAATTTGTATGAAGTTGTAAGACTTTACCACAATTTCCATGAAAACCTTTATACCATGATCTTCATATCTATTTAAGAATAATATTGCACTTTATGATAATATTTTTAAATGATTTATAATTTAATGCACATCCTACATAATAAACATTAAACTCCTCCAAGAAACCTCAACAACTCAATTGGTTTTGTGGTGAATTAAAAATTCTATCTAAATGCATTATTGCCTAAGAGTATAATATATTGATGTAAATATACCAAAAAATTCCAAACAAATATAAGTAGGTTTGTAGCCTTTTGGATATGATAGAAGTTATGAGTCATCATAATAACATTGGTCAGACTAAGATATAACACGTTTTGGACCTGTGCCTATTTTCTAATTTCCCAAACACTTGTGTCCTAGTCAGACACCTATGTCGATGCAAGTGTCCTATCCTGATGTAAATCTATAATGCCCAAAAACTCATTTAATTTACAAATATAACATATATATGGATAGCTTACATGCTTTAATGTAATATAAAATGCAAGTGTCCTATCTTGATGTAAATCTTCCATGGGGATATGAAACATTGGCTTTACATAATCCCCCTTACCAATACATACATACATCACACACACACACACACACACACACACACACACACACACACACACACACACACACACACACACACACACACACACACACACACACACACACACACACACACACACACACACACACACACACACACACACACACACACACACACACAAGATCAACTCTCATTCATTCCTCTCCTATAAATTTATTACCTCTCACAAGGAAACTTACAAAAGGCATTCAATCAAGCATTCAAGTGTGAAATTCTTCCTTATTTTCTCCTATTTCCATATCAGTCATAGGGAAAACACATCTCTAGGTCTAAAGTACTAAAGGAGCATTTGATGAGCCATATTTTATAGGTTACAATATAGGTCACTCTATGTACTTGTTTATCACACATTGAATCATTATACACACAAAATCCAAAATTAGGGGATAACTACATAAGTCTAATGCCTTATTTAGAGTATTGGTTATGTAGTCAATACTCATTGATAAAAGGGTATTTGGGGAATGTTGATATCATATGCACACTAACCCATTTTAACACAACCACTATGAATATGAAAAACTATGGTTTTTTTATTTTACAAGAAGAGACAACCCATGATCTAGATCTGACCACACCAGAGTGAAGGTGACACAAAACCTAGAATATTGTAGGTTATCACATCATATCCAATAAGTATTCCATATAGGAAACCTACATATAGGTTAGAAAAAATAATTGACATAACCATCTAAGGTTAATATAAGTGTCTGAGGTCACAAAAATGCTAAATAGATTTAGATAATTGATCTAGAATCTAATTCCAATATTATTCCTTCCTATTACAGATCCAGATCTATATTAGTATCAAAACCAAGTATCTAAATTTCATTATTATTATAATATATAAAATAACTATACTTTCTATTTTTATCATATCTTAGCATAATAAATTTAGTATATGTTTAAATGAGTTTAAAAATTAATTGGCATGCTATAAAGATAGTATACCATCCTTATGCCATAGGCTATCTCCACCCCTTTAACCCTAGATTCCCCAATATAGATTTATGGGTTAAACATTTGGTAAACCTAACTTATGTGAATGTAAAGTTCATCTGATCTAGGGTTTCTTTCCTAATTCTCTATTTTTGATTTAATAAGAATTCACAAGTTAAAAATTGGGTTTCATTTTTTTACAAAACATGTGCAAAATGGATGCATCTATAACCCATTTTATGCTCTAATTTGTGATTGTAACTATAGTGTGTTACTATAGTTGTGTAATTAGACCTATAATTCAAAAAAATAAGCACATTGGTAAATATAATGATAGGGTTTTTAAATAAATACAAACTTAATCTCTCTTCATAATTTCTTTTGTAATACTATAGATATAGTATCTAGATGCCAACATTCATATAATCAACCTTTATCTCCACCTAGGTCTTATTTGAGTGACAATCCCCATCCCATGCCCATTATTCACCCACACTTATATTGGATTTTGTGGTCCATTCTATCACTACTCAAAAATCTAAAATATCCAAACTAATCGACCACTTATTAATATACAATAGGTGCCTCCTAAGCCAAAGCTAGTGATCAAATCTAAGGGGTATGACCTTATCGACCAACTACTTAACACTCATGCTAAGATATCAATCCTTGAAATTCTAAAGCAATCCAATATCTATAAGAATATCATATATAAATAATTGAATGATATTATTAATGTCTAGAAGTATATCACAAGTGATTCAAAGTGTTTAAGAAACACTTCTCATTTCTAGATTCCAAGAATCCATTGCATGAGTTGCAGGTTGTGATATTCTTGATATCCTTGGTGGAATAAAGGCAAAGTAAATGAACTATTTCACAAAATTTATAATGTAATTGTTTGGTTTTTGGGAGCAATCATGTCCTAGTAGCTAACATGGGAAAATGAAAATAATCTAAACTAAGTGAACTGAATTATGCTCAAAATCTAAAATCTAGAATCTAAGCTAAAATTTATATTTACAATGGAAGCTAATCTAAAGTGAAATGATAAAAAAATAATCAAAAAAAGGGGTAGGGTAGAGAAGAAATATATTTTTAATCTTCAATCAAATATTATGACAAAGTTCAAATTTCATCCAAATATGTACTTAACCAATATATGACATGAAATAACATAAGCTCAAATCCTATCACACATCAAGCAAACATCTAAGGATAACATAAAATAATACAAATAAGAACTAGATTTACTTTAAATATTTATTCTTACAAGAAAATAACATTACAACATCTACAAGAAGAGAAAAGAACATGAAATAAACCCAAGATCCTTCAATCAATCTAGCATGAGCACAAATTGACAACTTTTTCATTTGAAGGTACACATATATAATTCATTAGAACCATTCAAATCTAAAAATTAGACCAAAAAAGTGAGAGATCAACCATAATAGCAATCATATAAATAAAATGAGATAATATTTTCATAATTCTATGCTTATATTTATTACTCTAAATTTTTACACATTTTTATTGATAAAAAACTCCCCCTTTTTATAATTTACATTACCCATTATATAGAATACCAAGGAGGTATGTCAGTCAATCATGCCAAATGATAGTTTTACAATTGTCCAGGACATCTATCCTTCTACAATGTTCTAAAAATAGACACTTTCTAAAAATACTAACCTATAAGAAATGTGCTTACAAAGTTGCACATGATTTTACAAACTAATATTCCTTTTCAAAAATATACATGTTCCTATACAAGAGAATATTCTAAAGTTAGCCAATTTGATTTTGGGGCTCCTTTGTTGTTGTCATCTTTTATTTGTCCTACAAGATCTTCATTGGATTATCATGTTGTCCATCAATCAGCTTGAGGCTGATGATAGGTTCCATGAAAATTTCATCTTCTTCATCTACCATGCCTCTAAAGTCTTTGTCATTCATTCCCAAATCTTCTTTAATGCTCTGATTATCACTAATATTTTCTTCTACTAATAGAATCATGTTTAAGATCTTACTATTGTTCACTCTTATTCTACCTTGTCTTTGATTATTTACTTATTGCATGACTTGATTGGACCTATGGTTGAACTCTTCATAATTTATTAAGCTAATAGGACTGAGTGTATTTGGGTCTGTGATCAATCTACCCAATATATGCCTCATCATAGTCTCTAATCATTGTCCCTCCTTAGAAAGATCTTATAGGGTTTTCAACCATATGCTCAAACCCTTGATCTTCTCTATTAATATGATTATATCAGTATTCAAATAGGATAGGTTAACTATCCTAAATCGATGAATTTGGTCTTCAATCAAAATATTGATCAATTCTTTCCCTTTATTGCATGAATATTGCCATTGAGTCACAAGGTTCTCGGCCATAGTACCCTGTTAGCTCACCACATCTTGTTTGGACCTTATTGATTTAAATGAATTAAACATATCATATAAAGTGTATTCAAACATATTGATCATAGGTTCTAGAACAAATATAATAAACTATTCCTCCAAGTTCTTCTTTTGTTATTTCAATCCATTAATGGCCACATGCAACTATTTGGTCTATGTTTCAACTAGTTCTAACACATCTTAAAAAATAGGATCTTCCCTAGGTCTCTATCTTTCTAATTGAGTCATATTAGTTAATGGTTATACATTTTGATAAAAAACTTGTTCTCCAGCTACCAAGACTATCTTCTTAGTCACTCTCTCCAATCCAATAATTTTTGGATTAAATTTGATTCCAATTGTTGATTGAGTTACCTATAGGATAGGAGTCTCAAATTGTGATGGAGCAGTTTGGTTTATCTCTTTATTTCCTCCTCTTAAAAAGAAACTATCCATGGATTAAGCTCTTAATCCACAAGAATGTTAATGGATTTCATCATAGCCCAATGATGATACATAATAGGCATTTTATACAATCTAGGTTTATACAAGAACCATTCTAGAATGGGTGGGCCATAAAATATATTTTATTCATTGAATAAGTTGACTTCACTCATAAGAGTAGTGAAAGTAACTTTGGGTCATTTTGATTTAGGAACAATAGCCAGCTCAACCTTCCTCTTAAGGGTGTCAACCAAAACTATGTCCAATGCCACTTCTTTCCCTTTCTCTCCCTTTCTCTCCTTAACTTTTTCTTCTTCATCATCTAACTCATAAACACTGGATAGCAGTTTTAATGCATCCTCAACAATCTCATTAGGGTCAAGGGCTATCATGTGAATCTCTTCTTGATGTGCTTGTTTTGCTACCTTAGGGAATTTATGAACTGATGAGATTGAAGGGATTTCATCTGGTCTTCTTTCCTCAATCCTATTCTCTTCAAGATTTTATGTCTCTACTCATGAATTAACTAGTGGAGGTCTAAAAGGTTCTCCACTAATTAGATGATATTTCCTGGGGCCCAATTACCACCTATCATCTATTTTTAATTTCTTTCTAATCTTGACTCAAGCTTTAGGTTGTGTTATTTTAGTCTCTGTGTGACTTCAAAATACGAGTATGCTTTGGTGTAAATGGGATCAAAGGTACTAGGCTCATGATCATAGGGAACATTTATAATTCTTTTATTTCTCAAATGTTCCTTAAATTTCCCATTAGGATCCCATTGTTTGAGCTCATCAATCTATAGGTTGAAGGATGATATATGTTTTGATACAGCTTTAATATTCTCCTATTGTCTAAATACAATCTTTACAATTATCATTGTGAAGCTTTGAAGGAGTTATTTTCTTTTGGTTTTTCATAGACCATCAATGCCATCGAATAATTGGTATGCAACCTCTTTCTTAGCTAACTTATCATGGACATGAACATGTAGTTTGAGAGTAGAACTTTGAGTTCCCTCAACCCTTATAATAGTAAAATCTAGATATATCCATATATCTCCCATAAATTCAATAAATTTATTGATTAGTGGGCTAATTATTGTCATTGGGATATCAGTTATAACTTTGCTCAGGGTAGGATAGACACAGTCACATATAAATTGAATGTGATCCCTATATTTGAAGATGTACAACTTGGAATAATACTTTCAAATATTTTGTGTTCCATTGGGTGACCATTATCTCTAGTTTGGGATATTTATTTTTTCACAAAGATCATCTAAGAGATATGACATCATGAAAAGCTAGGTTTTATTCTTATGCCTAATTGTATAGATTTGTCTACTTAATGGGATACTAATAATTTCACCAAAAGGGAGGACAATTTCCTTTTCAATTATAAAGTAGACTATGGGAGACCATATTGGGTCTACATATATAGTGGTTATATTTACATATAACCTATTTAACATTATCATTATCATTTTTTTAGACACCTAAATCTGCCCACCAATGACCTCCAACCAAGATTTTGACCAATTTCCACCCAAAATGCATAATTTGGCCTAAAAACACTAAGATGATTTAAATGAGTTGAAACATATTCAAATTATAATTTTGGCTAGGGTATCCCTAAATGGGGAAATGTAATTTATGGGCTAGCTAACTTTGATCAGATCATTTCGAGTCAAAAAGGCCAATTTTGCACATAGGTGCTCTAGATTGTTCTTTCCCATCAAATAGTTTGCACAAGACATGTGCCTTTGTTATTTAATATTGGTAACATAATAAATGGAATAACATTTCTAATGCATCTGATATCACCTTCCAATTCCAATCCATTCAAATTTTGGACCAATAACAAAACATTCTAATTTGAGTAATTTGTGTACAAAGTGTTTAATCATGCTTAAGAGATAATTAACCCAAATCAAGGCATAATTAATAATTCCATGGAAACTTGTTGAAAACTTATTTTTGGAAATGAATATTGAATATCTACATCATCATGTGATGTCATTTCTTGGGAAGACATCCCTAGGCCATATATGCCACAAATATCAGGATTCATGCCCTCTATGCCTCATTAATGCCTTCCATGATGCCCTCCATGCCTCTTAATTTCCATTTATTCCAATTTCATGATAAAAATAATTAAAAAATTAATTCCAAAAATTGAATTAATCTTCAACTAGACATCTTAATCTCAGGATGGATGGTTCAGGTTGATTCTAGACATTCTCAAAAATCTATAAATAGAGAGGCCATGAACATCATTTCTAAGATATTTTGGTGAAAATTTATACTGAAAAAATGATTCCAAAAGCCATTAAAATTAGTGTTACCATGCTGAATTGATTCCAATCCAAGCCACAAGCCAAAGGTGCCAAGGAGAGATGGAGGTAGCCAAGCTTCCATTGCTAAGGACTTCATGAGCACAAGCCAAGCAAGCCACTACAACAAGAATTTTGGAGCATCCAAGGTAAAAGAGGTTTATTTTAAATTTTAGTTTTTTGTTTTATTCATGTTTGTTAAGTAAGCTCTCCCTAGTGTCTAGGCCTAGAGATGTTATGCTAATTAGTGTGTTTCTTTCATTTTGGAACTAACACCATACTAACCATCCTCTCTTGAGTCAAATTTATCGATCACATAATGGCACACCCAGTGGGACCAAACACATCCCACACATGAATAATATCATTCTAAAACTTTAAAATATTCATTTAGATCAACTAAACTCTTGCAATTTGATTTTCTAACTTTGTTTTGCCATTTTTCTTTGTCACAGGTTTACACAGTAACCAACGTTAGTTAGTAAAACCATCATCGATTGGCATATCCATCATCAGTCATTATTTGTGTAATTGATGTAATTTAGATAACCATAATTGGTTAGTAAGTTTAATTGGCTTTGGTCACTGTGTTTTCTTAAAAACAAAAACTTGAGAACTATTTCAAAATGTTTGGTTTGGGGTCATATGGACTCCATTTTGGATGATTTTTTATTTTAAAAAAAACCACATGTTTTCTCCTAAATTTTCAAAATTTTACATTAGTTTAGCTTCAAGTTTCATATATTTTTTAAATTTTTTAGAAAATCTATTTAAAATATTCCTAATCTAACATATTTGCTTTTGGGGTGATGCCTTAAGCGTAGATAGGTAACTAGCGGATTTCAAGTTTGATAAATCATGTTTTAGAACATATTTTGCATGTTTTAAAATGAATTAGGAACATTATTTTAGAGCTTAAAGTAACATTTAATGTGCTTAAATAAGTGTTTTTAGCATTAGTTTTCAAATTTACAACTAAGACCAAGGGGTCAAATGAACTCCACCTCATTTTCTATTTGGGCTTAAAAATGAACTCACTTTTTCAAAGCTTTTTGTGTTTACTTAATTGTTTAGATTAAATTTTTGTTTGGAAAAAAGAGGGATGTTACGTGAATGATCTTCCATTTGTCCCTTTTAGGGAACCCTTGGAATCAAAAGTGTCATTCCTATTGCAGAAATCCTAGTCCAAGGCTTAGAAAAAATGTCATCTAAAGCACTCCCCAAAAACTCTTCAAAGTTTGGGTGACCTTAAAAATGAACCTACAGTCTTTTTACATTCATGCTTTCTTTATTTTTATGCAAACTTGGCTTACAAGGGGAACATCATTACCTCCTATGAGTTATTTAGGGAAGATTTGACCTAGGTTTTCACCTCCTGACATTGACTTTAGTTACTCCTTTTGATTTGCGCACAGGATGTATCTACATTTGGACATCACACTACACTAAGTGAACAATAGGATGTAGTGGTTGTAAAAAAAACTAGACCTTTTTACAACTAGTCAGTGCCATGGTCACCCAATTTTTGTGCTTATCTTTTGCATGGTTTGACATGAAAGTCAGTGTGCAATTGATTCCCCTAGAATGATTGAAACCTTGTTAGTTTTATTCAACCCCATTTTTCCATACCCTTACTAGGATTTGGATGATTATACTTAGTGTATTTTTGGATCATTTTTTCATTTGGTATGTTTTGAGACTAAAACTTGTTTATTTGTTCATAAATCCATGTCAAAACCAATTTGTCTATATATCACTCTTTTATCTAAAGAGGTGTTATGCTATCCATTTTACACCACACTTATGCCTTGAAATTTTTGCTAAATTTGTTTGTGTGTGTGTGTGTCATTTGAGTTGCAAAGGGTAGCATTATGCTGCCCAAATCATGTCAAATCATTTTACCTTTTAGTCTTTTAAAACATAGCATTGATCACATCATTTGATCATGCTTATGCCATTAGGATACTCAAAAATTTTCAAGACTTGTTTCACCTTGTGCCAAAAACTATTTGTTTCACACCATGTCACATCAACCATTTGGACCTCATTTATGTGCCATCATGCTATCTGATCTTATCTAGCTTGTTGGGTCAAATCCTAATTTTCAACATTGAGTTTTCAATTAGCTTTTTCAAGTTTGGATTCAAACATGGATTGATTTCTATTTAGGCCTTAATTCATGGGGTTGATACATAGATCTTTTTCTTTTGAGTTGCATAACTTTGGTCAATCAATTACCCAAATTTGAAAACTATTGATGGTTTTTTTGTTCAACACCTATCCTCATCTTTTTTCATGATTTTATTTAGGAAAACATAGTCTTTGTTCAAATAGCCTTTTGTCTTATACCTTATGCCAATTGATCATGTTTATGTTTGATTTTGTGTGCTGAGTCTATGTCAAAGTTATTTCCAAACTTGTTAGATTAAATTAAATCACATCAACCTTTATTTCAAGTCTATATTTTTACATCATTTGGCCAAAATTCCTAGCATATGCCTATTTGTTTGAGCCTAGCTTTGGACTCTGTGTTTGGACAAAAGACCTAGTAACTCAACTTTTCTCTTTCTTAGTTTATAACTAGTTTGGAACACTTTGACCTAGACCTTTGACATGCCAATTTTTATTCAGACACTTGACCTTTTATGTGTATTCCATTTTATGTTAGGTTTTTTTATGCCAAGTCTTAGCACAAACCATTTTGGAGATACAACTCCACCCCTTCAACCAAGTTGGACCAAGTTTGAACCATTTGTCCTTTGGATCATTTTTCAGAGTTTGTAGAACTCTAAGCCTTTTTGTTTTTAGTGCTTTCATCATTTATGTGGATATGTCTAGCTACACTTATGTTGGAGTCATGTACAATCCAACTTATGATTGAATGGTTGCACAAAATCCCACTAGGAACCCCTATAAAGAAAGATTTTATAAGGAGTTTTATTATTCTCCCTAAAATACTCCATATGGGAAACATAGTCAAAATCCACAAAACCTAAATTAAAACATTGATTGGTATGAAGAGGTTTATGCGGAGAACTTTGAAGACCCAACTACAGATAATTTTGTTTGGGATATGAATCCATACCCTCTTTTTAAATCATCAGTACATGGAACATAGTCAAGAACCAACTTATGAGCCAACTCACAACTAGGATGGTATGGTTTATGAGGAAGACTTGGATGCTTTAGCTTATGTGAGTAATCAAGCTCCACCACATCATACCATTTCTATTCCAAGACCACAATGTTACACCATTCCCATAATAAGACCTCATCCTTTGGTTTGTGTGAGCAACCAAGCTCCACAATGCCCAACTATTTCTATACTAGGACCTCATCCTTTGGTTTGTGCAAGCCATCAAGCTCGACAACGATCCTTCATCATTCTAGGACCTAGTCCTTTGGCTTATTCAATAAATAAATCCCCACAATGCCCCATCATTACCATCTTAGGAGTTTGTCCTTTGGCTCATGTGAGCAATCATGCTCCCCAAGGCCTTACCATTATACAACCACAAGTCATTCCTCATCTAGTACCAATCCCATCCAAACCTCAACCCATCCAATCATTTGAAGACTAAGATATGTTCAAAACTAGTATTTTCTAACTTATTAGAAACTAAGGCCAATAGAACTAACCAATTTAAGATGTTTTTATTGAACCAACCATTTTTGATAAGTCAACCTATGATGAATCACTTATTGATCCTATACCAATTGTCGAGGATTCTCACTTTGATGAGCCAGTCTTTGCTGAGTCACTTCTTACTGATTATAAGTGCCTTTGGGAAAATCATTACCTCAACTATGTGGCTATTTTTCAAGAGCCTCCTATTGACAAGCTAGTCTCTGAGGAGTTGTCTCTTGACCTATTTCCCATCCTAGAGGAGTCTCACTTTGAAAAAATAGTTTTTTTGGATCCCATGATGCCATCATAGGTTGTTACTTATCTAAAACCAAATATTAAATAAGATATCATTGTAAAAAAGTACCCATCAGATGAAGAATCAGAGTTAGAGTTAGGTTTTACTCTTAGATCAACATTAGATTAAGGATTAGAATTAGAATCTGAATCAACATCAATCTCAATATCAGATTTAGAATCCTTTGAGTTATAATTATATTCAAAAGAATAATATATTCATCATTGTTATAATATTAGTTATGCATGCCTCATAAATCACTTTGAATACATTTGTGATCCTTCTACAATTTTTAAGGATGAGTACTTCAGATTTGACACAAGTTATCCTAGTATCTTCTAAAAGGATTATGCATCCTCTCCCAATTTAATTACCATTTCAAAATCCATTACCATCAACCAAGATAGCCATATTATTGAAATTCCATCTCTCATAAGTGTCAATTAGGACTGATAGAATCACACTTTGTTGAATTGTATTCATGGTGACATAGCAGTTAAAGAAGAGCAAGGAGGCCAAGATCACATTCATGTAATAGAAGAGCACTGTCACAGTGAAACATTTTTAGAGGCACTAGGGGATAATCAAAGTCAAAAAACAACATCTTCTAGTGAAACTTTTTTAGAAGTTATATAAGAAAATCAAAGTCAAAAGCCAATATTCATTAGTGAAACCTTCTTAGAGGCGATATGGGACAATTAAGACAAATTTATTGGTGAAAACCTCTTTGAGGTACCAATAGATGAACACAAAATTTCTTCACTACTTGATGAAGACAAAATCAAAGATCAAATCAAAATAGCTTCCTACCTATAGCCTAATTAGATGGTAGCTACTCTCAAAGTCAAATAATAGAAAAATATGGTGGTCTTATCAAGAGAATAAGTCTTTGGACCTACCACAACCAAAATTATGTTGAATCTAGCATAAAAAACATTACATGTGACTAAATGTCTCAGTCTTCATTTGTTTCCCCACTATTACCCTTTACATTATCATTTTCCATTCCATTTCATAATCAAACCTACCATCCATTATTTTTCCTTGTTTACCATCCATGGCAGCACTTTCCTTTTTAGAGGTTACAAAGATACCTTATCTCAACACTTGAAGGAATCAGAATCAATGACCAATGAAGACCACAAAATATTTATTGACAACCAAATCTGTAGCCAGTTCTTGATAGAGCAACTATTCAGACAAGGAGTGGACTAGTAATTAGCATGATTGTGTATTTTATATATATCATTTGTTGATTAGGATGTGCATCTCCCCATTAGTAGGAATAATAAAATAAAAAACTAAACCTAGGTCAAAATATGTACCATACCATTTCACATTGCCATGCCATTATCATTGTTATAGATTCTTTTTCCATTATCGTTGACCCATCCATTCACTCCATCATTTGGGGGCAACTTTCTTACCCTTTTAACCCAATTATCAAACCATCATTATCCTAAGGAAGACCATACCATCATATCATTCCATTCTTATCTAGATTAAACCCTATTTTTACTCATCTTACCCAATCCTATTTTGATCTTGGTTATTTTGGTTCTTTCTACACTTTTTGTGAAAGGATTCCAATCAAGTTTCAACAATCAATCAAATTCATGTTTACAATGACAATCTAGAAAGTAGTGTGATAGTTGAGCTAGAAAGATATATTTCATCCTTTAGCAAGTTTGTTTATGTGAGCTTGATTATAATGACCTATGAGAAAATCAATGTCTCATCAATCTTGCTACTAATTATAACTGCCTATGGGCAAATTAGTATCATTGACCTATGCCATTGTATCCTAGTTATAGTTAGAATTTTTTTTTATCAGGTAATACCATTTGAACTTAAGAATGCTAAAGCTACATATCAAAAGGCCATGACTGTCATATTCCATGATATTATGCATGATATTATTGAAGACTATGTCAATGACATATTAAGAAAATCCAAAACTAGGGCCAACCATCTAGTAGTGCTGTGTAAGATATTTAAAATATTATGAGAGTACAAAGTTAGACTTAATCCAAAGAAATGTATGTTTGGTGTAAATTTAGGCAAATTAATTAGCTTCATCATGTCTCATAGAGGTATTGAAGTTGATATGACTAAAGTCTATGCTATAACTAAGATGCCACCACCAACCAATTTAAAACAACTCCATAGTTTGCAGGGTAAGATCTAATAAATTTGATGCTTCATCTCTCAATTAACAGATAAGTGCCATCTATTTACATACCTTTTGAATAAGGGAGTTACATTTCACTAGGATGATCACTGCTAAATAGCTTTTCAACAACTCAAAGACTATCTTGTTAATCTACCTATTTTATTACCTCCTATGATATGAAAGCCATTTTTGTTATACCTATCAGCTACCAGCCATGCTCTGGGGGCAATCTTGGCTCAACATGATGACAATGGAAAATAACATGCCATATACTACCAAAGCCATACCTTGGTTACATATGAACATAACTATGCACCTATTGAAAAAGCTTGTCTGGCCATGGTCTTCATAGCTCAAAAACTATGCCATTGCATGTTGAATAATAAGAGCATGGTCATTTCAAAAGTAGATCTGCTCAAGTATCTACTATTTAAAATAGCTTTGCAAGGTAGAATGGCTTAATGGATTATGCTTCTCAGTGAGTTTGACATAGAGTATGTCAATTAGATTGCAATCAAGGGATAAGTTCTTGCAAATCAACTTATTAAAGCACCTCTCATAGACACAAATCCACTCACATTTCTATTTCTTGATGAATCCATAATGACCATCATTGACACACCCCTTGAGAATCAACCTTGGAAGCTATATTTTGATGGTTCATTTATTTTACATTGATCGAGGGCAAGCCTATTATTTATTACACCATAAGGGGATCTAATCCCTAAATCATTTAGAATCAACTTTCCTTATACAAAAAACATGGTTGAGTATGAAGCACTTGTTGTAGGACTTTGACAAGTAGTAAATTGGAATATATCTCATCTCCAAGTTTATGTTGATTCTCAATTAATCATCAATCAAGTCACAGATCATTTTCAGGCCAAAGATGATAAGTTGGTTCCATATAAAGCCATGGTCGACACTCTTAAGCAATAAATTGCTAGTATTTAGTTTGATAAAATACCAAGGGCTAGTACCAAAACTAAAGATTCCATGGCTAATATTGCCTCTCTGATTTGACAAATAGATAAAGCTAGAAAGTATCAATTCCTCATCGATAATTTATCAACACTAGCTCATGAACCTTCAACCATTGCCATGATTTGTGATATTGTTGGTCCTAATTCTATCTAGTACTTAGATCTTTACAACTACTTTCATGACCAAGTTATACCACCTAACCTATCTCAAAAATAAACCAAAGCCTTCATTCATCATTCCGCTTTTTATACTCTACTTAGATCCACCCTTTACCATCATAGTTTGGATGGAACTCTACTTCATTGTTTAACTTTGGTAGAGTCTACACTAGTGTTAAGAGAAGTTCATGAATGAGTGTGTGGTGCTCATTCTAGTGGGGTAGTCTTGTCCAAAAAGATCTTTTGTACTGGTTATTATTGGCCCAAAATAGATGCAAATGTTGTTGGATATGTAAAAAAGTGTGACAAATGTCAATGGCATGCTAATGTGATTCATGCCCTAGCAAAAACTCTAAAACTAATGTTGACACCATGGCCATTTTATACATGGGGACTTGACCTCATTGGGAAGATTAACCCCACTTCATTTGATGGCTATAAATATATCTTTACCATGACCAAATGTTTCAATAAGTGGGTTAAAGCTATACCCCTCACTTATGTGATTGGAAAGCAAATTTCCAAATTCATTTTTAACCATCTCATTTGCCACTATGATATCCCCTCTGAAATTATATCTGATAATTGAGTATCATTCAAGAACAAGGATGTAGACTAGCTACATATTGAATATAACATTAGACAACATTTTTATATAATAGATTACCCTCAAGGTAATGGCCAAGTTGAGGCATCTAATAAAAGAATTGTCAATATTATCAAAAAGATTGTCAATGATGTTGGTCATGATTAACACTTATAGATATTCCTTGCCCTTTGGGAATACCATACCAATCATCATACTCCCACAAGAGCCACTCCATACTCACTTATTTATGGTATTGAAGCCATCCTTCCCATTGAGGTCGAATTGCTTTCACTACACATCTCTTTCAAGCATGTCTTGAATGATCATGACTATTGAGTAGCTCACCTGCAAGAGCTAGACCTACTTGATGAGAAACACATAATCACACTCAATAATCTACAAGAATATCATAACTGACTCAAAGGCCACTATAATCAGTGTGTTAAGTATAGAACATTTAAACTTGGTGATCTTGTTCTTAAAGAAAACCAAAATAATACCATGACTGAGAAGAAGTATAAAGGAAAATTCAAACCAAACTAGATAGGGCCTTTCATCATTACTATATATTATTGATTAGGAGCATTCAGGCTCACCACACTAGATAGAGATGAACTTTCAGAGCTGATGAATATTATTCATCTCAAGTGGTACTATGCTTGAATGCTAAGATGTATTATCTACAAGGACCATTTCAGTTGCACCATTTTATTAGTATTCTTCTTTGTACAACTACCATCATTATTCATCCTCTTCATCATATCCACTTTCTGCTCTTGACCTATCGGCCTAGTGTGTTCTAAAACCTAGCTTGTTTGACCTTGATTTTTTCTATTTGTTACGTAGTTTTAGCATCAAGGTATTTGATCAATTTCATCAGTTAGTTTAAGTACTTCAAATAGAGATTGTATTTTGGGACAATGTGATAAAAGTTTCAGTAGTTTCATCTTTCATTTGTTATTCCTTTCTTACCACCGATCTTGCTACTAATTATAACTACCTTTGGACAAATTATTACCATTGATCTATGCAATTGTGTCCTAGTTATAACCACCTATGGGAAAACTAGGGGAAACATTCAGCCTTAACGTACCAACTTGCCACTTCCTATATCATACTATTCCTTTTTACCAATTTTGCCTATTTTGTTTGAATTGACTACTACACTAGTTAAATTTCTTTGTTATAGAGAAAAACTATAGTGACTTGAGGTCCTACTTTGGGACTTTATAGGTAGCACTTGATATTTTTTGAGGTCAGTTCAATCACTCTAAGCCATACTCTCACCATTTTGTGAGTAACTAAGCCATACTCTTGTCATTTTTTGAGCAACCTAAGCCACACTCTCACCATTTTGCGATCTTGAACCATTTAGTGTCTCATCATTCTTGATCAAGTTGAGATAATTTTAAAATTTTCAAAAATCATTAGAAAATAATAAAAACATTGACCACTTCTTTGTCTTAAGGATTTTGGGAACCCTTACTAAGTTACAAGAAAAACACTTATCATTTAGTTTACCCATTATTTTTGGCCTTTTATCTCATGCACTTACCATTTTGTAAGACCATTCCACTCCTATCACATTCTTTCCATTCCCTAGGAAAACTATATTTGGCCTAAAGTTTTTTATTGGATATTAAATCCATGGAACTATGTAGGCAACATCCACTTGTCTAGTGCATATGAAGACAAATTGGCCACCCCCTTCCTTTTATTATATTCCCCTATTTTGTTCTTTTGTTAAGTTGTCACCTATTTTCTAGGGGCAATGTTTGTGGGGTTTCTATTGCATTATTTGTTTGTTTATTTCTACTTATTTTATTTATTTGTCTACCTGTTTGTTTTCTTTCAACATTATTTCCTTGATTTAGTTTGTGTGTTCATTGGGTGATTATTTTCCCACACTTACACTTGAATCCATCCATATTCATATGTTTACATTGTCATCATGGTTTCTATCATTGGTGCATTGTGTTCTATTGAGAATTAGATTTTGGGAGTCAGTCCTAATGCATATGTCAACCAAGTCCTCATGATGTTATACCATGATGCTTATCGACACATGCTACAAAAAACCTCAGCTTCAAAGTTTATATTCAATAATGGTGGCATCTCCTCATCACTGACATTCCAATTCCATCCTAATCATATCCCAAATAGAGTAATCAAATGTGAAATAATTTCAACCTTTATTAGTTTGGATGAGCATCTCCCTACTAGTAGGTTGTTCTAATTCATCATTACCCTCTATGTTAAGTTATCATCATCCTCAACCAATTTTATCATGTTTTCCATAATTAAGGTCCAATGACTATAACCACCTATGGACAAATCATTGCACACTGTCCCACCTACATTTCTCAATGATTATAATCACCTTTTGGAAAATCATTGTGTTGTCAACACTTCCCTTTTTCTACCCATATAAGGGCATGATATTATATTTTTTTTATCATAACTGGGATAGTTCCATCTTCTCAATGATTATAACCACCTTTAGTCAAATCATTATGTTATCATACAACATTGCCACTATCAGGGTATAATGTTTATAACCACCTTTGGGCAAACCATTATGCACAATCCCACTTGCATTCTCAATGATTTTGAATAATTTTTTAGTATCATTATGTTTTCACCCCATCATCTTTCCTTTCTTTGGTCCCCTCATTTCACTTCTTTCTTTTCGAGGGACCATTTGCTAACTTACTTGTGCTAACCATTCCCTCGAGGGGGCATCATGCAGTTAGTTTATCATCATTGTAATTTAGTCATATAAGACCTTTTCATTCTTTGAGAATACGTTACCATGATTACATCTTGTAACACCTTCCCAAATAAGGGAAAATTGTAGACACTTAAAACTGGCCATCGATAACCTCTAACTAGGCTTTTGACTAATTTCCACCTAAAACACACAATTTGACCTAAAAATGCTAAAACATGCTAAATGATGTGAAACTAACATATTCAAGTGTCGATTTTGGCCATGGTATCCTTAAATGGGGTAATGCAATTAATGGGCTAGCTAACTTTGATCAGATCATTCTAAGTCAAAATGTTAATTTTGCACCTAGGTGCTTTGGATTGATCTTTTCTATCAAATATCTTGCATAAGACATGTGCCTTTTTTATTTTTTATTGGTAACATCCTAAATGGGATAATGGTTCCAACACATCTAACATGGACTTCTAATTCTAATCCAATCAAAATTTGGACCAATAACAAAACATTTTGATCAATTTGAGTAATTTGTGCATAAAGTGATTAATCATGCTTAAGAGCTAATTAACCCAAATCAAGGCATAATTAATAATTCCATGGAAACTTGTTGAAAAATTATTTTTTGAAATGAATATTGAATATCTACATCATCAGGTGATGTCATTTCTTGGGAAGACATCCCTAGGACATAAATGCCACAAATATCAGGATTCATGCCCTCTATGCCTCATCAATGCTTTCCATGATACCCTCCATGCCTCTTAATTTCCCCTTCTTCCAATGTCATGATGAGGATAATTATAAACTTAATTCCAAAAATTGAATTAATCCTCAACCACACATCTCAATCTCAGGATGAATGGTTCAGGTTGATTCTAGACATTCTCAAAAATCTATAAATAGAGAGGCCATGAAAATCATTTCTAAGCTATTTTGATGGAAATTTATAATTTAAAAATGATTCAAAAATCAATTATAATTAGTGTTACCATGCTAAATTGATTCCAAGCCAATCCAATCCAAGCCATAAGCTAAAGGTGCCAAGAAGAGATGGAGGTAGCCAAGCTTCCATTGCCAAGGACTTCATGAGCACAAGCCGAGAAAGCCACTACAACAAGAATTCTAGAGCATGTAAAAAGGTAAAAGAGGTTTATTTTGTAAGTTAGCTGTGTGTTTTATTCATATTTATTAAATAAGGTCTCCCTAGTGTCTAGGCCTAGAGATGTTATGCTAGTTAGTGTGTTTCTTTTATTTTGTTTTCATTTTATATTTAACACCATACTAACCATCCTCTCTTGAGTCAAATTCATAGATCACAATTTTGACCCTAGGTCTACATTAACTAATATGGATGCTTCTGTTAAAGTCTAAAAAGACTTGGTTTTTAAAATCTAACCATAGGGCAAGGGAGTCCATCAAACTATTGTATTTAGCCTAGGAATTGATAAAGGCTAGGTCAATTTGGGGTTTAGGAAACTTATAATATGACTCAAATGTAATAGTAGAGATAATTTTTTTATATCAAATTGTGTTCATTAATTATCATGCCCTTATCTATCTTAGTTACCTTAAAAATGGAATCAAGAATGTCAATGTAGTGGAGTACCTTAGTCTTTGTTGTTGTATAATGGAGACTAGTCATTTGGATTACAATAATGTCATCATATAACCTTTTTGCTGAGTGATTCTTTTCCTCTTCCCTGGTAATGGTTGGTTGATTCTCATTCATCCAAAATAATTTTGACCAATTATTGTCTATTATTTTCAAAGTAGAGGTAACAAACTTGGTATCCTTAAAAATACATCCCTCAACATCTATTGTCAAATATAATTCCACATCTTCCTTCAAATAGTGCTTATGGGTCACCATTTGATTGAATTATGCAACTACAAATAATCTAGCTCTTCTCGATTCAATTACAATGATTATGGAGGCAATTAGGTCAATCCATATGCTTAGGGATTTTTTGAAGTTTTTTTTAGAGATTCAATGGTGGAAATGAAGTTTGAGTTATGAGCTTCATGCCTTAGATTTTACATGGATTACTTATTTATACCTTTCATGTCTGTGGGTCCACAAGATCTTTCTTCTAACTTGTCTTGCTTATGTGGCATCATCATGTCAAACTATTAATTAATTTTCAACATATTATCAATTTATCCTTTTGGGACATGAGTTACTATATCATGCAATCCTAAGGATTGATTAAATATGCTTTGTTGATCTTCATTGGAGTCTGTAGTCTTGACTTTTACTATGGACCATCGATCTTGACTTGAACTCATGAGATCATGCTACTTGGTAGCTCCATGGGTCTCCTATGCTTCTTGAAAACACATGCCATTGTTTAATGCCTTTACACCACATGGTAGTCCCTCATTAGATATAGGTTTATTGAATTATCAAATCTTTTCTCATTGTAGATGTCAATCTGAAGGGTTGTACGCTATTAGCTAATTTCTATTTCATTTATCATAGTCATGACACATGTTACTACCACATTCATTTTGGGTTCTTTGAAAAGTCTTATTTCATCTTGTGTTATTGGATATTCTTTGTATGGATTGATGTGCTCCATCAATCTTGATCCTATCAGGATGAACATGAACCTTTGATTTTGGGCTATGTCATCAAGATCATAACATTTATCACTTTCAAATTCTTCTGTAGAACCTTAAATTATTGACTTTTTCCTATGCCATTGGATCTTCATTGTACACTTCAATGTGCTACATTGCTTTCAATCTAAGAAGTTGAATGTGATTGGTTGTTCTCCACTTTGCTTAACTTATTAACTCTTTGATCATTGTAAGATCTTAGAGTTGTCTCCGAGATGGTGACACTTGTCAATTTTGTACTTGATATGAGTTATTTGAAATTTTTACTTGGGCAGGTGACCACATACTATCGATCTTTCACCCAAACTTCAAGATCTCACTATTTGGTGCCCTTGCATTGATTCATTCCCATGGAAATGAAAATAAATTAAGTTAGGGCTCGGGTAATATAAAGAGACTTAGGATAAAATTTTAGCATAAGGTTTTGATTGTATTAATGAATATAATTAAAACTTTAGGATAAGACTTTAGGCTAATTCTAAAACATAATAAAGTTCTCCCACATTTAATCAGTCTATGTGAATAATAAAATAGACTTATTAGGGTCTCACGATATAAAGGACCTAGCATAAAAAATTTTAGACTAAGGTTTTGGTTGTATTGATAAACATGACTAGAACCTTAGGATAAAAAATTAAATTAAGTCTAGGACATAAAGAAATGTTCCTGCACAAATTTAACCTGTGTAAATTTGATTCTTATTTGAAAAGACCTAGGCTAAAATATATTATACCAAGGTTTTAACATGATTTAAACATAGATGAAATTAATCAATAAGATACCAAGGGTTAACTAGAACAAAGGGTAAAATAAGCATTAATGTATAAATATCTGAACATGGCTTATTCAAAAGGGGCTCCATTAAACTTGCACATGGACACACAAAAGTTAAACATTAGTAATATTGGATAAATTCAAATGAAGATAATATGCTAACATATCAATGAGAGATAAAGAAAATATGATATTCAATAATGTAGTTTGATTAATTTGAATGTCAATTTATAACAAAATTTGTAAAATTGAACAAGTGTCCTCACTTTCAAAAAAGGGGGTATGTTGACCTCAACATATACGCAATTTACAAATTTTATTAAACCAACTTAATTTATATATATTATGAAAGACCTCAAAAATAATTCAAAACTCATTACCTTTGATCCAATAGATTTACCATATAAGGATATAATTGACCAAGATTTTTTTTATTCATACAAGTGACTATGCATAAAAAGGGAATAAAAAGGGTGTTTGTTGGTAATAGATTGTGCCTAAAAATTTTTCACACAAATATTTTAACCAACATGGGTATTAGTATCAATATTCTTCAAAAACTAGTTCTCCATATCAAGGATTTTGATAATTCACATAGCCTTCATGTTGAAAAAATCACATTAGATGTGACATTATGAACGAAAACTATCCCAACCACATTTTAGGTAATTTATCGACCTTTACATTATAAATTACTATTGGGTAGACCTTGGATACATACAATAGAATATATCCCATTTACTTTGCATTGATGTGTTAAATTCATACATTATGGAACCTTATTGACAATGTTGACTGATAATGAGCCCTTCAAATTTTGAAAAATGATACATTATAATATAGAGGGAATTTATATAGTGGTATCACCTAACCAATGTATCAATTTTGAAAATATACAAAATTTTGAAATAGGTGATTCAAGTACAATGGCTCCTTTATCACCAAAAGAAAATAGTACACTACACACCAAGATACACATAGATACACATCATGAGAAAGAACCATTTCCAAAGGAACCAATGATACCCAAAAAAAATAAAGTCAAAAAATTGAGCTTCATTTATTGGTAAATATTGAGCAATAATATGACCATGAGTTAGAATATTATGATAGTGATGACAATCTAGCCCATGATATGACAAATGAGACATTTCAAAAACTATTTTTTAATCCACTTGAGCATCTTTTTTCACACCCTAATTTCTCACTACGCTGAATAACCTTTTGATCCATGGATTTTTATGGTTGTTAGTTGATTAATAATTTTTTAATTAATATTTATGTCATATGTTGATTATGGGACAATTATATGTTTCTTAGTTTACATGTTTGATTTGCTATTAGATAACTGTACTTTTATATTCTATACATTATGATCATATTTGTTAGTTATATATTAGTATTTTATGGATATAATTATGTTTTAGGTTAACTACCTTCATTATTGTGAGGTGGATGTAGGACATATCCATCCCTCAGAGTATGATGGAGGGAGGGCAACATCAAAGAGGATAGTGTAGATGGAGGTGTTAAGGGATGACAAATAGAAAAAGTAGAAACCCACACACACACCATATAAGAATAACATATTTTTTGATTATTGTTTGAGTTAGATAGTTGTATTATGTTTTAATTTCTGTTATATATGTTTGAGGAGATCTTGTTGTTGTTCTATGATCATGTTGGTTTTATTGCATAATTTCACTAATCTAGTTGTGTACTGAATTAATAGTTAATGATGTTATGATTAGTTGTTTGAATGAATCTATACCTATCTTGTTGTGACTTACCACTATATTGTACATAGTTGAATGTGTGCATTAATAGTGCTTGTTTGAATTATTTGTTGTGATAATAGATGTATTATATTACTTAGCTGAGTCAGTTTGTTAAGTGAATACTTATGTTTATAAGGTTACTATTATCATTTATAATAGTTGCATAAACATGTAATAAGACATTAATGAGTTATAAGTTATTTTGTTAGTTATTAATAAAGGAATTAGTTGGTATGGTAAAATGATATTGATGTTACTAACTAATGACTTTTAATAAACCTTAGTACTTAGGTAATAAAAAAAATACTATATAAAGTAATAAAGATAAGTGCATTATTTAATGATTATATAGACATCATCATGTTTGATTCTTGGATGACTTGGTCACATTGTCGATGGTATTTTAAATTCATATGATATATTACCTTGTCATATGGTCATTATGTTATCTAGACTTGTCGATTAGTTGACATTGCATAGAAATATAAAGTTTGAAGACTTTGTATAAAGTCAACATGCATAGATATTAACCGGGGTCAAAAAGCATGCATATAATTATTATTATACTAATCAATTAAACTTTTAAGATGATTAGGATTTTTAATCTGATAATTGACTTGAGTTAACAATCATTATTAACAAAATCATTATGATATTTTGGAAGGTGGGATGTATGAAGAAATTATCATAGACTGTAGCATTGTTGAGTTATTCATGACATGCATTGTTTTAGTCATTATTTATCTACCGAGTAAATGGGAGAAATTGGTGGAAAGTAAGGGATGGAGAAGAATAAAAGAGAAGGGAATAATGATGTGAGGACATGGCATACATGAGCATCGTAGGTAGAAGGAGAAAAAAGGGTATTCAATCTAAGGAGTGAAGATAATTTTGGCTTCCTTAGCATTATAATCATCTTATAGGTTGGTGATGTACTTTAAATTCTTGTGCTATAGTAGATGGATTTTGAAAAATAAATAAAAAGGATTAACTAGTTTCAATTATTTTTAAAATTACAAAAAAAATTAAGGGTTGATTGTATGGCCCTATGGATGGCTCGGCCATCTACAAAACCCTACATCTAACCCAAAGAAACCCTTGTGGAATGGTTAGAGTTGTTGGATTTTTTACATGGTTATATTAGATATGAAATATCTATATTAATTCCTTTTCAATTGTAAAACCTATTAATTCATTGTATGGTTAATTAAAGGGTAATTATAACCAGACTAGGTAAGGTCTTTGACTCTGTTTTAGCAGTCAAACTAGTTTGGGGATATAAGCATTAAGGTAAAAATGTAGATTGAATTATTTTTTGTCTATGAGGGATTAAAATATGTATATATTCCTAACCTATAATTTGGGTAAGGAATTTTTAGGTTTTTATAACAAATTTTACTATGTAATAAATGGTGCACATGCGCGTATGCACACACACACACACGCATGCGTGCCTGTGCACACACACATGTATATGTGAATTTGGGCATTAATCATAATTATATAAACACACACACATGTATATGTGAATTTGGGCATTAATCATAAGTATATATACACACACATAAATACATACATATATATTTGTAAATATTCTAAGGTTAGGGATATTTGAAGGAAATCTTTGTGTATTGATTTTATAACAGATTTTAAGGTATTTATATAAATATATATGAAGGTTAAGGTTTTTGAAATAATTCTATGTGCATTGGTTTTAAATGTATTTATGAATTATGGGTATGGGATATATAATTAGTCTAAGTTTTTAAATCCTATAGCATACATAATTTAATATATACAAAATTATGGTTAATTTTGATCAAGCCATAAACATATAATTCCTTAAACTAGGTAATAATGTCAATGATGTACACACACACACACACACATATGTATATATATATATATATATATATATATATATATATATATATATATATATATACATATATGTGTGTGTGTGTGTGTGTGTGTGTGTGTGTGTGTGTATGTGTATATACACACACACAAAAATATATATATATATATATATATATATATATATATATATATATATATATATATGCGTGCGTGTGTGTGCACGCACACACACACATAGTCAAATAGAAGTATCAACAATTGTCTGTGTATTAACTTTTATGCATAGATTAATATATAAAAAGTGAATGGTGATTTGGTTGAGTTATATGATTATCAATTAACCCTTTTATGTAATATCTAATGGATTGTGTGTACAATAAGGTTGAGTTTATTAGTGGAATGGTTATGTTTGTGTATTACATACATATATATTGGTTTTTGATTTATGAATGAGATCCTCACATAGTTTATAAGAGGACTGAGTATGTAATTAAATAGTATTTTGTATGAGAGTATATATGTGGTCAAGGACTGATTGTATTATCTCAGAATTCTTAATACTAAGACATAGTCAGTTAAGTAATATGAATTGATTGATTTGTGAAATAATGGAATTGGTAAATCATTGTTTGGTTATGTATTGAATTGTTAAATATATTCTATGTATTTTAATCAAAATAAATAAATTGGAAATTATTGGGTATATTAATGGTATTGAGACAATTTATTGTATCTTGAATGTATACTAAGAGTATATGAGATACTCTAAGATCTTGGATAGTGGATGTATACTTAGAGTATAATGTATACATTCTCAAATTATGATTGTATAAAAAGTTATATGTAAACCTAAGAGATTTAAAAAAGTATAGAACATATATGCATGGTATAAACATATGATTTGGTGATAGTGTTATAAATCTAATAATGGGTATACCATATATAAATGTACACAAATTCTTGAATGTTGGTAATCATTATTATATATCAAGGTATTATGGGTACTTATTTATTTAGTTAATGGTTAGATGAAGCATTAAAATAAGATATTTAATTATTTAAATACAAATCTTATTGAGTTATTTTATGAATGGCTTTTGTTATATATGTGGAATATGAACAAATAAATAAGTTGTGATTGATGTTTTATTTCATGGATGAAATAAAATTTCAAGTTTCTTTGTGAAATTTAAGAAAATTATAGTATATATATATAATTATTGCATGGATGGTACGCTTATATAAAATATTGTTTATGATTCTATGATAAACTAGATGATATTAGATTCATTGCATTACATTTGATGGACTAAATGTATGCATTTTATATTTCTGTACTAACATATTTATATATACTAATAGGTAATACTCCAATTGAATATATTGATTTTTATTTTTATTATATATTTTAATGAAATCTCACATTTATGGCACTAAATAAGTAGCAGATAGATTTCAATGACTTAATTAGTGCCATCAATGCAAGATGAGGTGTAATCTAATTGAGTGGTTTGTATGACATTGAATGATCTTAGAGATCATTAAATATTTTAAAAAATTGGCCAAAGTAGTGTTTATAGTTAAACATTGTCATTTCATGTGTTGATATAGTTTACATGTCTGTGCAATATCATGTTATAACAAAAAAATTTATGGTACATATCATGTATTAGATATATTACAGCACATGGGTTCTAGTTTGTCACTTTAGATTCATGCATCATCATTATCTATCCATCTATGAAAGGAGGGCCATTCCTTTGTTGGAAAATAGTGTGGGGGATCAATGGCCCAGGTTGGTGTGGAAAATGACTTGGATGATGCTCTCCCTCGCTGCAATAGTACTACACTAAAGACTACACTTGAGATTCTAGATTGATACTTGAGTCATGGAGACTCATGATCCATGAAGCTTTATATCATTGTAATATTATTATTTGAGACATCATTTATTGTTGAAAATCTACTATTTATTCATTTGTACATCTACAATAGTGGTTGTAAAGTTGTATTAGTTATGGTTGAAATTGTATTATTAATTTAATAAAATATATGAAGTCTTTATCATTTATTCAACATTATTCATGATTTCTTATATCATTATCATGGTGATCATTAACTAGATGGATTAGCTATAAACCTTATGGGGTTAACTAAAATAATAAATTTAGTTAAAGATCACTGAGATTTCTCATCGTCAAATCTGATAAATTAACATGTGTAATTAATTTTTAAAAATTACTCTATTCTGATAAAACCCAGTGGGGTTGTTACATTGTGGTATTAGAGTTGAGGCTCAAACTCTAGGAATTATTATGTTCATTAACACAAACCTATTCTCATGTTAGGTAGGAATAATGATGGTGCACACTAGATTAGGAGGTGAGGGTACTTTGAATACCAATTCCTCTATTGATCCAAATCAGTTTACTGATGAGAAATCTACAAAGTTGGACCAGATCCTCACAACCCTGTAACATACTAGGGACCAAATCATGGCCCTAGAATAGGAAGTACATGGTCATAAAGAGGCAAATGCGTAAGAGGAACCTAAAGAGCATCATATTGAGTAGGGACATCCTTAAGAGTAGAGGCATGAGAAAGTGCCACAATATGCAAGAGCTCAAGTAGTTGTAGAGTTGGATTTGACATGAAAAAGGCAAATCCACCAAAGTTAAATGGAACTTATTGGGAGATGGAGCTGAAACATGGTTGATAGAGATGGAGAAATATTTTGAGATTCAAAATTACTCTGAAGTCATGAAATTAGTCTAGAGAGCTTATCATCTTGATGGTGAAGCAAAAACTTAGTGGGAAAATAAGAAGCTAGAGTTGAACCTAAACTCAACCACCACCACTTAGGAATAGTTTGTGACATTGTTCAGGGCATGATGGATCCCATAACCATACTTTGATTAGAAACTTACATATTTTCATAATCTTAAATAAGGAGACCTATCGATGAAATAATATTAAGAGTTCACGAAGATCCTTAAGTATGTACCTAAGTATTAGGCATATAACAGGTTCAGTTCATCATGGGATTAAATCCCCAAATTAGTTGTGAAGTAGATGTGCATGGGCCATCTACCATGGATCAATTTTTGATAAGGTAGTCAAGTAAGAATAGAAATTGAAATCTCTTGCCCAAATTAGAAATAAGTTTAAGAAAAAGTTTGGAAGTTATAAACCAAATTTAAAGAATAAGAACTATAAGTAGAGGAGTAGAGACTCCAATAATTAGTTTAAGAATCAGAAATCTAAGTTCAATAGTGGTTTATGAAATAAGAAACTTGGTAATGGTTTTAAGGGTGGTTTCAAGGGAAACTAATAGTCTAACAAGAAAGGACTAGTAGGAGGTTGCTTCATTTGTGGAGGTGACCATTTTTCTCAAGAATGTCCTTAGGATAAGTCAAAGAACAAGGTTTATGCTCTTTAATAGGGTAAATTTTAGTAGTGGATTCATGCAGATGTTGAAAATTATCAAGTTAAGTATCAAGCTTCACCCATAAAACCATCAAGTATTTTGTTCGATCATCCAATTTGTATTTTAATTAACACAAGAGATATAAAATGTTTCATTATTCCTAAAATGCTTAGTAAATTGTCTAAAAAATCTAGAGTTATGGAAAATGCATGGTCAGTATAATATGGGAATGAGTCTAAGGTCAAAGTTGATAAGTGTTTAGTAGAAGCTAAGATTAGGTTACCTAAATTCACTATAGTAGTGGATATTTATGCTACAACATTAAGGTCATATGATATGATCATATGAGTCAATTGGCTTGCAAAGAATAAAGTTAGATTGACAACTATCTAAATAAGGTTGAGTGTCAAGATGATTTTGTAAATAAAACAACTTCAGGGTGAGAAAGGGAGTTGAAGCTAAGGTAGATTTCTGTAATTCAACTCAAGAAAGCTTAGAGGAAGGGATGTCAGACATTTATCATTAAGATAAATGAGATGGATGAATATAATGAACCATCCATTAATGTTTATCCCTTTTAAGGAATTTTTAGGATGTGTTTCTAGAAGAAATACTAGGATTTCCACCTAAGTGTGAGTTTGATTTATCGATCGATATCATACCAGGATCAAAACTACAATCTAAGGCACCATAAAGGATGATGACCACCAAATTGGCTATGTTAAAGGCTTAAATTTATGAGTTGTTTTCAAAAGGGATGATTCAACCAAGTTTTTCACCATGGGGTGCACTAGTTGTCTTTGTCAAGAATAAATATGGTACTCTTCACCTATGTATTGATTATAGGATGTTGAACAAAGTGATGATCAAGAATAGATATCTGTTGCCATACATTGATGATATCTTTGATCAAGTATGAGGGGAAATAGTATTTTCAAAGATTGATGTTAGAGTAGGGTATAATCAATTAAGAATCCATGATGATGATACTATGAAAATAACATTTATAACTCAATATGGGCACTACAAGTTCACAGTGTTATGATTTAGGTTGACAAATGCTCTTGCAACCTTTATGAATCTTATAAATAGTATGTTTAAAGATTATCTAGATCAATTTATTTAGTTTTTATAGATGACATCCTCATTTATTTCAAGGATGAGGAAAAGCATTTGCATCATTTGGAATTGGTTTTGTATAATTTGCAAAAGTACAAGTTTTATGATAAGTTATCCAAATGTGCTTTTTCCCAAAAGAAAGTATAATATTTGAGACATATTATCTCTATAATCAATAGATCCAATTCAAATAAAAGCCATAATGGAATGTATATAACCATAGAATGTGCATGAGTTAAGGAGTTTCATGGGATTAGTGGGCTATTAAAAAAAAATCATTTCAAATTTCTCTAAGATAGCTAATTAAATTACCTCTATTTATTAAAATAATCAAAGTTTGTTTTGGTCAGACAAGTGTGAGATACTCTTTTAGGAGCTAAAAAGGAGGCTTACTTCAACAAAAGTGCTAAGAGTTCCCAATCCTAATGTTCAATTCTTAGTGATCACCAATGCATATAGGGATGAACTTGGAGGAGTTCTTATGTAGGATGGATCAATTTAGCCTATGGTCCTAAGAAATTAAACCCATATGAGGTGAATTATTCCCCTCATAATTTTTAACATGTGGTAATTGTGCATGAATTGCAAGTTTGGAGGCATTATCTATTGGAGAAACCATTTGAACTCAAGATTGATAACTTGGGACTCAAGTACATCTTCACCCAACTAAACATAAATTCTTGTTAGATACAATGGTTAGAGTTATTATCTAATTATAATTTTGATATTAATTATATCAAAGGTGAGGAGAATATAGTAGCTAATGATCTAAGCCATAGGAGGTACATAATAGCCATATCTACTATCAGGATTACTATTTAAGATTAGGTAATCAGCTTTTTGCCAGGAGATGAATTCTATAATCAAGCCAATAAAGCATTATCTAAAAATGCTCAAAATCATAGGTATAAGGGATTCAAGATAGAGAGTCATGGTCTTTTGAGGTACAACAATAGGATGCATATACCTGATAGAGAGAATCTGAGGAACATGGTGTTAAATGAACTACATAATGCCCCATATTCAAAACATCTAAGAGTAACCAAGCTCATGGATGAGCTAAAACCTATTGAGCCTATATTTGACACCCCTCAATTTTTTAAGACAAATACTTTATGATGATTCTATCATATCGATGACATTGTTGTAACATCTAAAATTACCAGTTAGGGGTCTTAGTTAATTATGCCATTTGAATATGCATTTTTTGTTTAACTATTTATTATGACTCTATATTTGGTGAAATTATTACTCTACATTAAAAAGTGGTTTCAAAAGAATTTCATGGATTTAATTAAAATTTTAATATATCCATACTAGTATAATTCATTCTTTATGAGTATTAGTTAATGATCAAATTAAGAATCCTTTGTGATATATAAGTTCATCAAGCAAGTAGCATTTGTGATTAAGAGTTGAATGTAAATGTGCTCAGGATGGTTTTACTTGATCATTATTGAATGAATGATATTTGTGGATCATAAGTTATTATTGTTATTGGTAAAATCAATGGTTTATTTATAACAATATTTATAAGTGTTATTTTACAACCTAAATATTTTTAAGGGTCTTAAAATAAACTTTAAATACTTTTACATAAGTATTTGTATCACGGCATAGGGGTTGAAGGTTATAATATTTGGACACAAAGGTGGTCTTTATTTCTTCTAGGGTTAGAAGTTCATTATATCAATAGTGATTATGATTGAAAGATTTGACTTATATGGATTTTGATAAATGCAAAGGTGGTGGAATGTTACTTGAGTTGGTTCTGAGTTTGAAGCAACGTTAAGTGGTCTTTAAGTGATAGGTGATGTGTTATTAATGCCCCCAAGATTTGGTGCATATATTGGTATTTTTTTATACTCCCATAATTTTTGGTATTAAAAGACATGTGTATTATGCATCAAATCAGGTTTTTTAGAGGGAAGTTTAATGGTAACTGTTGACCAAATTTGAGTTTTAGGTCAAATTGGGACCCCTATAGGTAAAAAATTGGTTTTTAAATTTTTTAATGGTCTGATACATATGTCACAAGACATTTTATAGGTCAATTAATTTTTATACTATCCTTGGTCCTTATTCATTTTAGTCCTTTTAGTCATTTTGAGTCATTTTGAGGTTTAAAAAGGGAAATTTAATGAGTCATATAGATTTATTGGGAAGTGTGAAGCCTCCAAAGGGTTATGTCATGTTCCATGTGTCCTCACATGTCTTAATCAACTATTGGTACCTAAAAATGGCATGTGCTTTAGAAGAAAGAATAGTTTTTTTTGGGAAAAAGGTGAGTTTGACACTTATACAACCCATGGGGAAGCCACATGGAAGAAGATCATATAATGTCCCTTAAGATTAATAAATCTTAGCCATGTTTTAAATTCTATGAAATTGCCATTTTTGGCCCAAACTATTTTCTCCTTTTTCACCCTTTTAGGCACATAGAACCAGTCTTTAGGTTTGTACTTGGTACAAACAATAGGAGAGGTTTCAGATCAAACACTTTGGGGAGGTGAAATTAAACTTAGATACATTAATTTCCATTACAATATTTTGAATCATGATGTTTTGTGCTTCCTGAACCATCCTCTTGAAGCTAAATATGTTTTTCTACTTGGTGTTTCATGAACCCTATAGGTTTTGATCTATTTTTCAAAATTACATAAAATCCAATTGGTCATATTGGATCCATATGATGGATTAATTATATAATTATTCCCATTTTTATTTTCATGTTTCAAAGTTTTTGGATAAATCAAGTACATCAAAATTGCAAGAGAATCACCATTCTATATTATAGGCAAATTTTCCTCTATTTGTAGAATCTTCATGTTTTGATCATGATTCCAAGGTTCTAATAGATTTGTTTAAATGTATTAAACATTTTTTTCATCCCCTTATCTTTAAATTTCATTCTCTAAGGCAAACTCTTCATGAAGTTGCAGTCACATGCAACTTACCATTTAGGCAGCCATTAATAAACATGTGTAGGTGTCATAAAGGAGAAAAATCATGTTGAAATGGATGTTTTTAATTTGGTTCTGAGACCATCATAATTATTTTCACCCATTTGTATAATTAGAGAAAATTTCAAGTCTTTTCATGAGATCTAAACTATGCACATTGTCCACTTGCATTCACTGCCTGAATACAACTCAAAATTCGCACCTACAAGTGCCTTAATAGAGGTTACATGTATTAAGGGAAAGGTTGACAATTATTTCAAACCATTTTTAATGCTAAGTATTAATTTATAAGTTTTGAGGAGACCTAAAGTTGATAACAAACATGTTTAGCCTGCCCACTGCCTAACTTTCCATCTTCATTGATTGCATTATGGAATAACGACCTATAGGTAGCCTGAGCAGAGAGATAAAGAGACATATTAAGTTGTTAAGGCACATAATGGAGATAATTTTGAAATTATAAAATGATAAATTGATCCTAACATACACACCAAGAAGACTAAACTACTAAACAAAGTTGAAGTCACCTTCAAAGCAATGATTGTGTCTTTTAAGACTCTTTTACCTAAAGATGCACAATAGAGGTCTAATAGGGTTTTATGAATATCATATGACAAGGCTATAAGTACTTTTGAGGCATCTTAATGGTATAGTATTGTATCTCACACATAGGATAATCACCTTGAAAAGTTTTAAGGGAAGAGAACTAATTTAGGTTGGTTGTTTGGGGTTCTAAAATTCCCTACAAAATAATAAATTCCTTCAATATTGTCTACAGGACTATGACCCAAATGAGACCTTCTTCACCTAAGTTGTCAATTGGACCTTTCCACCATAGTGGAATTTTTATAAATTATTTAAAGTAGTGTTTTTTATCTATTATATCATAAAATGGGGTCATTTACTATGTTTAGTCCTCATGAAACACCTATAGGTGTACCTAGTTCCCAAAATGTGCACCTACAATTGGGAATAAAGGTAGGGGGATGGTATGGGTGTTTAGATGTTGTTTTAGGATATTCAAATTGAATTAAGGTATAGATTAATTTTATGTGACATTAGGGGATTAAAATAAGGTATTTAAAAATTATAAATAATCTAAACTAAATCCATATGCACCTATAATAGTCATCTTGGTAGAGTTCAGAGTCAAAATAGGGAATGACTCATTTCATGAGCTTAAAGTACAGGTAAAAGGTATAGAGAGAGTTTTAACAATGAATAAACTATATAATCACATTTATTAGATCAATGATGAACTCAATACACTTTTTAATGTGTGAAAAAATATTTTATAGACATCTTAAGGTCTTATATCCACCTACAACTAACTATGTTTGACTGTGTTAACAGTGAGCAGGATTAAGGTCCAAAGTGATGATCTAAGATCAAAAAAAGTATTAACTGGGTCCAAATAAATGTAGATGATCATTTAAGCTAAAATATGTGTATTTAATCATTTATTTCATCTTGAAACATATAAATATACACCTACATGTGTGATGTTTTGAGGCCAATACAGTTAGGGTTTATGCATACAATCTTGAAGTTGCAAAGGTGGGAAGAGATAAGTAGAAAGTATTAAGTGTTAAAAGGACTTGAGGCACATAAATTATGAGTATTATAGTATATAAATTCTCTTTTAAATTTAAAATAAGTATAGAAGAGTCTATGCAACATAGTCAAGCAATCTACTCTCCAACACCCCTATAGAGTCTACTTTCCCACAAGGTCTTTCTTGAAGCTTGAAGGAGTAGGGGGTATTTTGACATGAAAATAATCAAATTTTTATTGAATATGGTATCCATAAATTTTATAACCCTATAAAATATTTTTTTTCCTTTGAAAATAGGGGAGTACCCTCTATATTATCTCAGACAGAGGGCACTCCCTTTAGGTGCAAATTGACATGCTTTAAAGAAAGGAAGTGAAAGGGAGAAATTGGAGTTGTTTGAACCATTAAGGAAGGTGTATTAAGATGAAAAACACATTTAAAAATAATGAAAATTTTTCATAGAGAGGAGAAACCCAATGGGATGATCTAGATCATCAGGTTTACAAGTAGACCCATTGGGTAGGGTTTAGGCCTAAAACCAAATGAATAACTAATTTAAACTCCTAACATTAAATTAACATTAAAATGAATTTATACATGTTTATGAGGTCAAAATATATGTATATAGGCTATTTTAATGTATGGAAGACATCAAAAAGGTCATTTGGGCTTAAACTTGTAGAAATGCTTACTAGGCATGACTAGACCTAGTGTCCAAATAAAGAGTTAGTCATACTTATAGCATTAGATATGAGTTATAACCTATTATAACATGTTAATAAGGTCAATATAGGTGTGTTTAATATTATATATTTTATAGAAAGCATTAGGATATTCAATTTTGGCTTGAGACCAACATTAGGCCTATGGAAAAGGTGAAAAGGGCTCAATAGGTCAGGTTTAGATGCTCATATACTTTAAGAGGATTTTCATGGAGTCCAGAGGAGTTTGATGAAGTTAGTGGGGGTAATAAAAATAAATTTATTGGGATTTTTCTATAACTCCAATGCTAGATATTTATGAATGAATCCTAAGAGGTCAAAATAGGCCTAAACCCTCATAAACCCTTGCCAGTGAACAATTTGAGAAAATGGAGTTGTAAAGCTAATATAATGGAAAATTTTGTAAAATATGATGATTTTAACTTTTATAGGAATCTCTTAGGACCCTCCCTAAAATTTTGAGTTGTACAAAACTATATAGACATGGTAGAAAATAGGCTTTTCTTGACAATTTTGTGTATTGTGTAGGTTGCAGGAGGTTTCAAGATATGCCAATTACATGGGAGGAAATATTATGACTTACGATAAATATAAATTTTAATTTAATTCCTTGGAAAAAATCCTAGGTACCTTAATTAGGTGCTTCATCTTAGCGATTCAAAACTGGCATAATGGACAAGCTAGTGAGAAAGGTGGAAAACTTCAAGTGGGGTGATTTTAAGGTGTCACCGATGCTTATAAGGCAATTTTAGGTCTTGAAACTTGTCATAAAATCCCTCACATGTATTTTTATGGAAAAATAAATCCAAATTTAAGGCCAAGTCTGTAGGGTGCATGAAGGAAGAGTTTTTTTGGATTGTAGATGATGATGTCTCCTTTCCAGATGATTCTAGATGACCAAGCCTATAACTAATGCATGAAGAGGCATGTATGAAAGACATACCATTAATTAAAATCATCATAAATATCCATAATTATTTTTGGGATGTTCAAACATTTACAAATCATGAAGGTAGTTTTCTGAGCCATAATGAGGAGTTTCATTCCACTTTGCAAGAGTTGCATGCCTCTCTCTCTCTCTCTCTCTCTCTCTCTCTCTCTCTCTCTCTCTCTCTCTCTCTCTCTCTCTCTCTCTCTCTCTCTCTCTCTCTCTCTCTCTCTCAAGTTATATAAGAACTAGCCATTTTGGCCATTGTAAATTATGCTCCACCTGAGTCCTAAGAGCCATTTTTCCATTGTAACTCATTTTATATTTTCAATTCCCAAAGTTTTTTATCAATCATTCATGGTTCCCACTCATGAACCCAATCAAGCTTATCAAATTCATCCTTTTCCCAATCATTTGGAGGAGAGAATTGAAAAGAGAAACCTTGTTTTTGAAGCTAATATTGATAGGTAGATTGAGTTGGATAATATGACTATGTATTAGTCCATATCATCAGAGAAATAAGTGGAATATAAGCCCTCATTTACCTCTCTAATTACATCCCCACTTTAATAAGTGACCTCTACATATGAGATTCTAAGTTGGAGACAAGGTGGAGAATCCAAGCCAAATGAGATTAAAAGTTTTTTGGACACTCCATCCACTCCTCAAATTGTATCACCACCTCAAAAGGAGACTCTTGATCCCAATATCCTAAGATAGAATAAGATAGTGGAGTCATGGAGAAATAAATATGATAAAAGTCTTGATAAAAAGTGTGAAGTTGAGAAGGAAATTGATCCTATGAAAACCCCTCCTACCATTCCTCAATATATCTCTTGTCTTCCATGCCAATCCTCTTGTACTCCTCATCCTCATGAAAAGTCCTATGAGACTCAAGAAAGACTTTTCCAAGAGAACCTAGCCAATCAAATAGAAGATTTAGAGTCAAGGATGAAGTTGCTAAGTCAAAGTGTGGTGGAAGGTTTAGACCCAAAAGAATATACTATGCCTAAACACACCTCATTTAACCTCCCTCAAGAGAATGATCAAGATATTCCAAAGGAATACCCTGCATTTCACTCTCAACTAATTTTGAGTTATATGTGCCACCTCCACCAATTAGTTCATCTTGTCCTCACTCCATCACCCTTTACCTTGATGGACATGTGGTATAGTAACATAAGGAGGATAATTTGGTTGATAAAAACTTAGAACTCTTTCTTGAATAAAGTCTAGATCCTTGGAAACCTCATTGGGCTAAGTCACATGACTTCAAACTACCTAATCTTGGAATCACAAAGAAGGAGAAAGAAATAGAGGATCTTGAGGCCCTAGAGAATTAAAGCCATGATATGGTATTTTAGATTCAAATTGATAGCCCTCAAGGGATCCTAAATGATGAATAAAAGGTGACTTCTTGAGTGGAGATTTATAATTGGGTTGATGAGGAAGAATGTTTTCCTTTTGCCAAAGAAGAGGAAACATTCATTGGTTCTTCCATAACTTTACAAGATGTCATGGATGGGAAAGGACAAGTTATTAATTAGCATTTTTATGACTTGTTTGAAATCATTGGATCATGCTATAATCCTCTTTCAAGGAGGCTATGATCTGGTCAAAGATGGAGAAGACAACTTTGTCACTCAAGTAAGTATGCAAAGGAAAAGCAACCTTTAAAATCTATCCTTTAAAGAAGACTATGTATTTCATGATGACATGTTTTAAGTCATAAATATGGGATATCATCCTATCAATAATTTGGGAGAAGCACATTATTTATTTAAGGATGGAACAAGCTCCTATTGAACTCAATCTTCTAAGGAACAAGAAACCAATCCTCTTAAAGCCATGCCTACAAAGAAGATGCAAGTTGACCATGAGATGAAGAGTGGGAAAAAGTATGAGGTATATAAATAATTTAAATAGGAATATATTTACATTGGTGACCTATTTAAGGATGATCTACTTGAGACCAAATCAAGTGAAGTGCCAATAAATAGGTTTGATCCAAAAAGCATTAAATCCAAGGAGAAACATCCTTGGCACTATGTTTCATCTCACATTCAAGAAGTTTTCCTTATAATACTAGAAATGAGGTATGCTTAGTTTCTAATTGTACATAATAGTTTGTTTTCTGATTCCCCTAATTTCCTTGAGCACATGTGTGTGTGTGTGTGTATTGTTAGTTTATTTTCTTGTTTTATGTGTGTCCTTGTTTTGTGTGGTTGAGTTAATCAAGTGGTCTTATATTTAAAAAACTTGTGTTAAAATTTATCCTTTTTTTTCTTCAAAATTAAAATGACTCCCTAATCCTAGTGGACTGATAAGGCTATTGATTTAGTTAGTATAGTAGGCATGTTACCCCTATGAGTCACCCATTTATTGACCAAATTTGAATTTTAGGTCAGATTGGAACCCATATAGGGAAAAAATTGGATTTTATATGTTTTAGGGGTCTGATACATATGTCAAAATGTGTTTTATAGGTCAATTAATGTCATTTAATGTTATATTAGCCTTGGTCCTTAGTCATTTTAGTCTTTTGAGTCATTTTGAGGTATAAAAGGGGAATTTAATGAGTTTTACAAATTAATTTGGAGGTGTGAAGGATAAACAGGGTTATTTCATGTTCCATGTATCCTCACATGTCTTAATCAACTATTGGTAACTAAAATTGGTAGGTGTTTTAGATGAAAGATTAGTTTTTTTCAAAAAAAGGTGAGTTTAGCACTTATATAGCCCATGGGGAAGTGTGCCATATCGCAGAAGATCATAAAATGTCCATTTAGGTTATATAATCTTAGTTACATGTTTTAAATGCTTTTAAATTTCCATTTTTGGCCCAAAACCATTATGCTTATTTTTCACCCTTTTAGGCACATAGAACTAGTCTTCAGGTTTGTACTTGGTACGGACAACATGGGAGGTTTTAGATAAAAATAATTGGGGAGGTGTAAGAAAACTTAGATAACTTAATTTAAATTATAATATTTTGAATAATGATGTCCTATGATTCATGATCTATCCTCATGAATCTAACTGTGTCTTTAGACTTGTTGTTTCATGCACCCTATAGGTTTTACTCCATTTTTGGAAATTCTATACAATATAGTTGGTAATATTGGATATAGATGATTTTTTTTTCCTTATTTAATTATTCCCATGCTTATTTTCATGTTTTAAAGTGTTTGGATAAGTCAAGTGCATCAAAGTTGCAAGAGAAGGACCATTCTATGTTATAGGTAACTTTTCCTCTATTTACAAAATATTCATGTTTTGATCATGATTAAAAGGTTTTAATATCTTTATTTCAATGTATTAAATTTATTATTATCACCCTCCTCTTTAAATTTCATTATCTAAGGCAAAATCTCCATGAAGATGAAGTCATGTGCAACTTACTATTCAGGCAGCCATTAATGAACATGTGCATGTGTCATGAAGGAGAAAAATCATGTTAAAATGGATCTATTGAAGTTGGTTCCAAGAAAATAATAATTAATTTCACACATTTTTATAATTTTATAAGAGTTCAATTATTTTCATGAGGTCTAAACTATACACATTGTCCACTTGCATTCACTGCTTGCATACAACTCAAAATTTGCACCTATAGGTGCCTTCATAGAGGTTTCATGTGTGAAGGGAAAGGTTGAAAGTTATTTAAAACCCTTTTCAATTATAATAATTAATTTATAAGTTTTAAGGAGACATAAAGTTGATAAAAAAACATGTTTAGCCTGCTCACTGCCTACCTTTCCATCTTTACTGACTGCATTGTGGAATAACAACCTATAGGTGGCTTGAGCAGAGAGCTAAAGAGCCATATTGATGTGTTAAGGAACATAATGGAGATAATTTTAAATTTATAACATGCTAAAGGTATCCTAACATACACACTAAAAATAATAGACTACTAAGACAAAGTTGAAGTCACCTTTAAAGCAATCACTGTGTGTTTCAGGACTCTTTTCCCTAAAGATGCAAAATAAAGGTCCAAGAGGGTTTTTTGAATATCATATGAAAAGGATATGATGGGTTTTTAAGAATAACTATGGTCTATTATTATATCTCCCACATATGATAAACGCCTTATAAAGTTTGAAGGGCAGAGAGCTAATGGAGGTTGGTTGTTTGGGGTCCTAACATTGCCTACAAAACACTAAATTCCTTCAATATTGTCTACAGGATTGTGACCCAAATGAGACCTTCTTCACCCATGTTGTAAATAGGAAATTTATAACATATTGGAATGTTTATAAATTATTTAAAGGAGTTTTTTTAATCCAATATATCATCAAAGGGTGTCATTTACTATGTTTAGTCCTCATGAAACACTTACATGTGTACCTAGTTCCCAAAATGTGCAACTATAGTTGGGAATATAGGCGGGGGGCTAGTATGGGTGTTTAGATGTTGTTTTAGGATCTTTAAATTGAATTAAGGTATATGGGAATGTTATGTGACCTTAGGGGATTAAAAATAGGTCTTTAAACATTATAACCAAGCTAAACTAAAACCATATGTACCTATAATAGACATCTTGGTAGAGTTCACAGTCAAAATAGGGAAGGACTCATTTCATGAGCTTAAAGTGCAAGTAAAAGGTATAGAGAGAGTTTTAATGATGAAAAAACCTTATAATCACCTCCATTATAGCCACTATGACCTAAATAATCTTTTTAATGCATGAAACAAGCTTGTATAGAAATTTTAAGGTCCTGTATCCACCTACAACCAACTATGTTTGACTATGTTAATAGTGAGCATGATTAAGGTCCAAAATGATAATATAAGCTCAAAAAAGGTGTTAAATGGTTCAAAATAAATGTATATTATCATGGAAGATTTAATAGGTATCTTTAGTCATTTATTTTATCCTAAAACATACAAACATACACCTACATGTGTGATGTTTTAAGGCTAATACAGTTAAGGTTTGTGCATATAATCCTGAAGTTAAAAGGGTGGGAAGAGATATGTAGAAAGTATTAAGTGGTAAAATTACCTAAGTAACATCCATTATGAGTGTTATATCATATAAATTCTCTTATAAATTTAAAATAATCATAAAAGAGGATATGCAACATAGTCAAGCAGTTTACTCTCCAACACCCTTGCATACTCTGCTTTCCCACAAGGTATGTCTTAAAGCTTGAAGGAGTAGGGGAGGGGGTATTTTTACCTGATAATAAGCCTATTTTTTGTGTATATGGTATCCATAACATGGATAACCCTCTCAAATATTCATTTTTTTTGGTAAAATAGGGGAATGCCCTCTATTTTGTCTCAAACAGAGGGCACTCCCCTTAGGTGTAAATTGACAGGCTTTGAAGAAAGGAAGTGAAAGAGAGAACTTGGAGTTTTTTAAACCATTAAAAAATGTGTATTAAGATGAAACACACCTATATAAATCATGAAAACTTGTCACAGAGAGGAGAAACCCAATGGGATGATCTGGACCATCAAGTTTACAAGCATGCCCATTAGGTAGGGTTTGGGCCTAAAACCAAATGAAGAAATACTATAAAATCCTAATATAAAATTAGAATTAACATGAATTTATACATGTTTATGATCTCAAAATAGATGTATATAGGCTATTGGAATGTAGGGAAGACATTAAAAAGGTCATTTTGGGTGTAAACTTGTAGACAAGCTTACTAAATATGGTTAGACCTAGTGTCCAAATGAAGAGTCAATCATATTTATAGAATTATATATGAGTTATATACTATTATAAAATGTTAATAATGTCTCCAAATATGTATTTAATATTCTAAATTTTAGATAAATCATTAGGAGAGTCAATTTTGGCTTGAGACTAACATCAAGAATGTGGAAAAGGAAAAAAGGGCTTGATAGGTCAGGTTTAGATTATCATATATTTTAGGAGGATTTACATGTAGGAAAAAAGGATATTTTAAAAGTTAGTGGGGGTCCTCAACATCAAATTATTGTAAATTATCTAAAATTATAACTTTAGAGCTTTATGAACGAACCCTAAGAGGTCAAAACAGGCCTAAACCCTCTTAAACCCTTACTAGTGACAAATTTGAAGAAATGGAGTTTGAAAGTTAATATAATGGAATTATTTGAATGTGATGATGATTAGAAATTATATATTACTATCTCAAGATCCTACCCATACTTTTGAGTTGTACAAAATTCTATGAACATGGTAAAAATAGTTTTTTATTGATGTTTTTATGTATTGTGCAGGTTGTAAGAGGTTTCAAGAGATTAAAATCACATAAGAGGGAATATTAGGACTTAAGGTAACTCTTAATTTAAATTTAATTCCTTGGAATAGATTTTGAGTGCCTTAACTAGGTGCTTCATCTTAGCTATTCAAAACCGGCATAGTGGACAAGCTAGTGAGAAGGGTGGAAAACTTTAAGTGTGGTGATTTTAAGGTGTACTTGATGATTATAAGGAAATTCATGGTATTAAAAATTTTAATACACTCCCTAACATATATTTTGATGGAAAACTGAATCCAAATTGAGGCCAAGTGTGTAGGGTGCATGAAGGAAGAGTTTTTTGCACTGTAGATGATGATGGCTCCTTTCTAGATGATTTTAGATGACCAGGCCTACAACCAATTATTGTAGAGGCATGTATGAAGTCCATACCATTAATTATAATAATTATACCTATCCCTAATCTATTTTTTAATGTTAAATAGGTCCAAATCATGAAAGCAATTTTTTGATCCAGAATGAGAAGTTTCAAGCCACTTTATAAGAATTTCATGCCTTGTATGGATACTTGTTCTTCCTAACCTTGCATGTTTCATCACACATCCTCTTCTCAAGGATAAGTAACTGAGTCTATTAGCTTTACAAGTGTCTTTATAACCCTTTGACTTCTCTCTTCTCCTCTCTCTCTCTCAAGTTCTATAAGAACTAGCCATTTTAGCCATTGTAACTTATGTTCCACTTAAGTATGCCAAATACTTACTCATATGAACACCATTTGATTAATAATAATAAAATTTTTTACCTCTTAATCATTTTTAATAGTGTTTTATACTTAAATTTTTTATCTTTCTTAGTGAATACTATGGATTCCTTAGCATGTTGTCTCATTCTTTCATCTTATTTGTAGTTGGAAAACTTGTTTTTGAAGGGCATGTGAAGTATTCTAGGAAATGTCAAGGATTGAGTTAGTTAATATATTCACTAGTGCCATGTAAGGAATTTTTTCTAGTCCTCCTATCTTTTCACATTCATCCATAACCTCATAAAGTAACATTGATGTGAGAAGATGCATATTGAAGGAGTGTATGTTTGGTTAGTATTTTTTTCTCATGTGTAACATGCTGGTAGTTAGAAGTCATAATCTTATTTGGTATATCACTTCCCTTAGAATAGTTTACTTTCATTTATCTCTCTCTTTTGATCCACAATTTTAGGTGTAATTTTGATCCAAAGTGGTACATCAATGGAGCTAGCCCTATCTAGAGATTCATCTAATCCTTAGGCTACCCACAAGCCTAGAGGTGTTTCCATTGTGCCACTTAGATGAGGAGAGATTTTCCATCTCCTCAAAGGGTGAAAATTAAAGTGATAATAGTAACATAGGTCATCACTATTTTTATCAAAGTTCTTAAATTTTTTGGTGGGCTTGGAGATAAGTACTGATAAAGTTGTTATCCAATATGGGTCTAACACATAGTTATTTTAGTACTATGGAATTAAACAGAATACAAAAGGTAGAGTTTATTTATTTAGTTGTCATTCTTTGAAAAGCTCACTACAGAAGTGAATCCTTGGGGTTGAGGGAAAAATTAAAAGTTTATCAAACAAATTTATAGGTGAGGTATGTTTTTATTTCATTTTCATGAGCAGAATAAGTATAAGGTATTTTCAAAGCTTAGCTAGAATCAGTTATGATGAATTTGATAGGTGATGATTTAACAGTTTATTCAATAAATTTGTCATGCATGTTTATTTTCCTTTAAATAAAGGAAAATACATCTATCACTATGCATTTTATTAAAAATATTCATTACATAATGATTTTGAACATATAGTATATAAAGGTGTTATTATGTGAAATAAAAGTGATGAATTTATGTCTACATGTCATTTAGTTTTGACAAAATTTTCAAAATAATTGATTATTAGGTGATTATGGAAGATACAAATTATTTTATATGGGTTTGAGAAGAATATTTGAGAGTTTGTGAAGGATATTTGGATTTTTTTTCATGCAGTTCATTATATAAAGTTTAGTATGAGCATAAGATTGTTTTGACATTAAAGGATATAATTTATACAAAATTCATTGGTATATTTTGCAAGAGATGATCATTGAATAAATATGATTCTTTTTTTTATGAAAAATAAGAAATAATATCTTCTAAGTATGTGACTTTGTCATACTTTTTATGTTGTATTCAATCAGTAACGTATATGAATTCTGTATAAAGTGGTGGTTCACTGTGTTGTTTTCTTGGGTTTTAAAAAATAATATAGATCTTTGAATTTTTATTAAAGACATATTTGTTGGAAGTTTAGATATTTGAAATAGGTTTTGGTAACTAATTTTATAAATATTTTTATCCACATGTTTTTTTTCCAAAAATATGTTTGGAAAATCTCAGACAATTTCTTGTTTTCTCTATCACTGATATACAAATTGTGTTAAGAAAATTGAGACTGCAGAATATGAAAGTGAAATGTTTATGTCTATTTGAAATTTGAGAAATTCATATCTAGAGGATTTTGAAAATTTCAAGAACAATCAGTTCTGTTAAAAAATTAAGTTTACCAACATTTCTTTGATAATAGTGAATGGAGATTGTGAGTGATGATTTTCGTTTTTAGCAGATTATGTCTATCTTTATGATATATTGTTTTCAGATTTCAATCTTTGCTAAAATTTTTATATATTTTCAGACATTTAATGAGTTTGTATATTTTGATAAATGGTTTCAAAAAAGATTTGGTTGATTTTTTTTATCTTTTAGAATGTCATGGTGGACACCCCTTAATTTAAATAATAACTAAGGAAATCCATGGAGAACAGATCAACTTGAGAGTAGGAAAAATTTATTTTCTCATAGTTTTGTGTCTAGAAGTCATTTCTCTACTGGTAGGAGGTTGGGTAGGAGTTTTTAAGACCTTTCAATAGGGGGACTTGTATGTCAATTCACTTTGATGATGCTAATCCCACTTTTTGAAATATTCTCTAAGCATTGCCATTTAGCCCTATTAATGCTAGAGGAAATCAAGGTTGGAGGACTTGTTGGAGAAATCATCCATCTAGATTTAGAAATTCAAGTGGTTCTCAGAGAATGCAAACCACTTTACAATCAGAAGATAATTTAGTTTATCATCATTCTCATCATTGGAATGAATAGTTTCTTGAGCATGATTTATAACAAGTTTCTAAGTTACACTCTCATGCTTTCGTGCCTTTAAACCAAAAACTTCCATCTCCTAAACCTACTAATCTATATGAAACTTTTTATAGGCTTAACCTTGCATACTTTTCTCATCATCATCTAGAAGAAATAATATTACCAAAAAACCAAAAAAGGCAAGAAATCAATCCTTCAACATCACCAATAGTTATCAGAATGGTGAAGAAAGTTAAGTTGGAGGTGGATGATGAAGAAGATGAGCATGCAGTTAAGTTGATCAAGTTCCTGACAACTAATATGAGTTATACTGAATACATGATTGATAAAGGTTATCCACTTATTGAAATGCTATCCGATTTATATTATGAGTAGAAGTATTTAGGGATATTTTGCTACTATTTGATACTTATCATATACTTTGTTTTACTTTTTCTTGACAGTGGTTTCATGGTTTAAGACATTTTCAAACAAGTATATTTTGTTATGGATATTTTAATTTGTATATATAATGCATATTGATAAATTTTAGATGTGATATTTTTTATTTATTGTTTTAGATATTTTATATAATTATTTTATTTAGGTGATTATAATGTCTAAGGGCCTCTACCCGATTAGAGTTAGTTCCCTTGATTTATTATTTTTAATGTTGATCTTAAGACTCATTAAAAAAGTATAAAATGAGTTAAGTGATAATTAAAATTTAATTGACTTAATTCAAGTCAATTAAGTCATAACTAATAACTAACTAAAGTTAGTTATAACTTATTCTTCAACTATCTTTGGATAAATTGATTATAAAAGAAGATCAAAGTGACATAGAGGTGGAGGAACATTACACAGGTATTTGTGAATTTTTTTGATTTACTTCAAGTCCATATTTATACTTCTTTATATGCAATATATTTAAGATAAACAACACTTGCAGATAGATCAAGGACACTTTTTTTGATAGTCAAGAACTTGATTAACAAGCATAAATATATTCAAATTTATTTCTTTAATTTATAAATCGATTATTTTAAGAATATTAGGTTTAATATCTTATGATAATTGTATTTTTGAAATCATATGAGCATAATCTGACTACTTCGCTTGAATATTGATGAATACCTCACTATGTGCGACATATTTTTTTGATCAATTCATATTATACTGGTTGTAATGTTAAAGACTTTTGTATCAAAAATGATGTTTCTCAATAAAATTTGATTTACTTATTAAGATGACTCTTTATTTGAAGAATTACAAATCTTTATTTAATTTTTAATTATTATTTTTAATTTAGGTTTTAATTTAATTAATGTATTTAATAAAGAATAGTTTAGGTATTAGTTAGTTTTCTTGATTAATTTCAGACTTAGATTATTTTACTTTCTTTAGTTTTAGCTACTAGTGTTAATTCTATGACTTCTATTAACTTAAGTTATTTTATTAATATTTTTGTTTTCTTAACCAAATCTAGTTTTTGGTGTAGACTTAGTTTTTCCTTCTTTATTTTGTCTTAGTTTAGATTAAGTTTATTAATTTCTTTCTTTAGTTTTATTGTGGCTTACTCTTTATAATATATTTTTTTCTTCTTTAGATTAATGTTGTTCTCTTATTCATTTATTTTTTTTGTCTTTCTTAGATTTAATTTATAGATATCTCTTAGTAATGTTGGTGGTCATATTTGTCTCTTTATTTGGTTTTTATTGTAATCTTTTGTTTATATCTTTTCGATCTTTTTATTTCTTTTCACTATATCTTTTTTGAGTTAATCATAAATTTATTATATCAGTTCTTGATTCATAATATTCATAATGAACATAAATATTTCCTTCAAGAGTTTATCTAATTCATAGGTATTCTCTATTGGATAGGGTTGATTACATAATCACATCTATTTCCTTCTTTCAAAGAGAAAATTTGATTTCTAAATTAATAATTGAATATTCTTGAAGATTTGACATACTTATTATTTTATTAGATCATTTTAAAACCCCTTTACACATCTTTTAGATCCATTATGATCTTTTAGACTAAAACTATTAAATTAGTATGATTCTATTTTAACCTTCATGATAGATAAAAGGAATGATTTATTGACATAACATATATAATCATCAATAAGACCATTCTATTTACAGAAAGGAATCAAGAAAGATAAAACATATTTTATGTCTCGTTATTTGGAATATAAGCATGTGAAAGATAAACATGTGCATTTAGTTAGATTGTTATATCCACATGATATACCAAAATAGAAGTGATAGACAATTAGCATGGACTTTGTCTAAGGGTTTTCATTATCATGAAACTGACATGATATGATCTTGGTTATAGTTGATAAATTAATCAATGTATCCCGCTTCATAACAAGTAATTTGATAGATGATGCACCTATGTTTGTGAAGAGATTAATGAAACAGTGTATTGATATCATGGTTTTTTAGAGAAGATCATTTTAGTTTGACTTTAAATTTATCTCTGGGTATGTAGTTGAACTTTAGCACTGCTTATCACACAAAAATTGAGGGAAAAATAGAGTGGATTGACCATATTTTATATGATATATTTTGTATGTATTATATGGATTAACAATACAAATGGAAGGAGTACCTTCTATTAAATGATTTTTCTTACAACTCATACCAATCAACATTCAAGATGGTTGTGTTTGAGGTATTGTACAGAAGGAGGTGGAGAACACCAATAAGTTAGGATAGGTTAGAAGATATATTAGTATTTGGAACTAAGATGCTTTTATAAATGGAAAAGCAAGTCAAGATAATTAGGTAGAGGTTGGTCAATGCCAACAATAGACAAAAAATTTATGTTGATCTAAAGAGAACAACGAGATAATTTTATATAGGTGATAAAATGTTTCTACGAGCTAAACCTCAAAAAAGCTCAATTAAATTTAGGAAGTTAGGGAAATCTTCATCAAGATGTGTGAGACCCTTCAAGGTTTTAGAAGTGGTCAATCATGTAGTGTATAAGCTTGCATTACAACTATCTCTAGCTCTTTTGCATAATGTCTTTCATATTCTTATCTTAAAATGTATGTTGTTGATCCTTAATATGTGTTGGATTAGAATGTTTTAAAGGTTATGAATCCTAGAGTATTCATGGTATAACTAATCAGAATAATTGACACTTACAAACTCAGTTTGCATAATAGAGAAGTATCACAGCGCAAGGTCCAGTGGGACCAAGGTTTTGAAGATAGTTTCATTTGGGAGAACTATGATGAGTTTTACAAGCTATTTACACATTTATTTACTTAATTTACTATTGTTTATTACATTATTTTTTGATAAATAATGTCTTAAATTTAGAACTTATGTTTGAATAAGTGTCATTGAGATAATGACTAGTTTTAAGGGGGAAAGATGTCACATCTAAATTTCTCTCTAAGCTAAATAACCTTTTTATCCATGTATTTTTATGGTTTTTAGTTGATTAACTACTATTTAATTAAGATTTATGTATTTAGAAGTGGTCAATCTTATAGTGTATAAGCATGCATTACTACTAGCTCTAGCTCTTTTTCATAATGTCTTTCATATGTTTTATCTTAAAAAGTATGTTTTTGATCCTTTGCATGTGTTGGATTGGAATGATTTGTAGGTTATGAATCCCATGGTGGTCATAATAGAACCAATCAAAATAATTGACACTTGCAAAATTAGTTTACATAATAGAGAAGTATCACAGTACAAGGTCCAGTGGGATCAATATTTTAAAGATAGTGTCACTTGAGAGGACTATGATGAGTTTTATAGGATATTTACAAATTTGTTTACTTAATTTGCTATTGTATATTATATTATTTTTTGATGAATAATATCTTAAATTCAAAACTTATATTTGATTAAATGTCATTGGGATAATGACTAGTTTTAGAGAGGAAGGATGTCACATCCCAAGTTCTATCTAAGCTGAATAACATTTTGATCCATAGATTTTTATGGTTTTTATTTGATTAACTACTATTTAATTAAGATTTATGTCTTTATAAGTGGTCAATCATGTAGTGTATAATCTTGCATTACCACTAGCTCCATCTATTTTACATAATGTCTTTCATATGTCTTATCTTATAAGATATGTTGTTGATCCTTCACATGTGTTGGATTGGAATGCTTTGTAGGATATGAATCCCAAGGTGGTCATGGTAGAACCAATCAGAGTAATTAACACTTACAAACTCAATTTGTATAATAGAGAAGTATCATAATGCAAGGTCTAGTGGGACTAATATTTTCAAGATAATACCACTTGGGAGGACTATGATGAGTTTTACAGTCTATTTAAACATTTATTAACTTAATTTGTTATTATATATTATATTATTTTTCTAATGAATAATGTTTTAAATTTAGAATTTATGTTTGAATAAGTGTCATTAGGACAATGACTAGTTTTAGCGGGGAAGGATGTCACATATCAATTTCTCTCTAAGTTGAATAACATTTTTATCCATATATTTTTATGATTGTTAGTTGATTATATACTATTTAATTAATATTTATGTCTTTAGAAGTGCTCAATCTTGTAGTGTACAAGCTTGCATTACCACTAACTCTATTTTGTTTGCATAATATCTTTCATATGTCTTATCTTAAGAAATATGTTGTTGATCCTTCACAAGTGTTAGATTGGAATGCTTTACAAGTTATGAATCTTAGGGTGGTCATGGTAGAACTGATCAGAATAATTGATACTTGCAAATTTAGTTTGCATAACAGAGAAGTATCACAGTGCAAGGTCTAGTGGGACTAATATTTTGAAGATAGTGTCACTTGGGAGGACTATGATGAGTTTTACATGTTATTTATACATTTGTTTACTTAATTTTTTGTCATATATTATATTATTTTATGATGAATGTCTTAAATTCAGAACTTGTGTTTGAATAAGTGTCATTAGAATAATGACTAGTTTTATGGGGGAAAGATGTCACATCCTAATTTCTCTATAAGATGAATAACCTTTTGATCCATGGATTTTTATGGTTGTTAGTTGATTAAATAGTATTTAATTAATATTTATGTCATATTTTGATTATGAGATAATTATATGTTTCTTAATTTACATAATTGATTTACTATGAGATAGTTGTACTTTTGTATTTTGTATATTATGATCATATTTGTTAGTTATATATCAATATTTAATAGATATAATTATATTTTAAGATAAATACCTTAATTTTTTTTAGGTGGATACAAGACATATCTATCCCTTAGAGCATGATAGAGGGAGGGCATCATCAGAGAGGATGGTGTAGATGGAGGCATTAGGGGACAATAGAGAGAAAAACTAAAAACCCATGCACACACCACAATAGAATAACATGTTTTTATGATTTTTTTTTGAGTTAGATAGCCATATTATATTTTTATTTTTATTATATATGTTTAAGGTGATGTTGTTATTGTTCTATGATCATGTTATTTTATTGCATAATTTCACTAATCTAATTGTGTACTGCATTAATAGTTTTTGATGTTATTGATTAGTTATTTGAATGAATTTGTACCTATCTTGTTGTGACTTATCACTATATTATACACAGTTAAATTTTTGTATTAATAGTGCTTGTTAGGAATCTTTATTTTAGTAATAGATGTATTCTATTACTTAGCTGAGTCAATTTGTAAAGTGACTAATTGTGTTTATAAGGTTACTATTATCATTTATAAGAATTGCATAAACCTGTAATAAGACATTAATGAGTTATAAGTTATTTGTTAGGCATTAAATAATGACTTAGTTGGCATGGTAAAATGAGATTAATGTTACTAACTAATGACTTCTATTAAGCTTTAGTACTTAGGCAATAAAAAAATACTATGCAAAGTAATAAAGATAAGTGCATTGTTAAATGATTATATAGACATCATTATGCTTGATTCTTGGATGACTTGGTAACATTTTTTATGGTCTTTTAAAGTCATATGACATATTATCTAGTCATATGATCATTATGCTATCTATAATTGTTGGTTAATTGACATTGCATGGAATTATAAAGTTTGAAGACTTTGTATAAAATTGACATGCATAAATATTAACCAAGGTCAAAAAGCATGCATAAAATGATTATTATACTAATCAATCAAAATTTTGAGATGATTAAGGTTTATAATTTATTCATTGACTTGAGTTAAAAATCATTCTTAGCAAAACCATTATGCAATTTTGGAAGGTGGGCTACATTGAAAAATGGTGGTAGACTGTAGCTTTGTTGAGTTATACATGCCATGCATTATTTTATTCATTATTTATCTATCGAGTAAAGGGGAGAAATTGGTGGAAATTAATGGATGGAAAAAAATAAAATAGAAGGGAAGAAGGCCTGTGAGGACATGACATATGTGGGTGTAGCAAGTAGAAGGAGAAAAAAAGGTATTCAAGCTAAGGAGTGAATACAAATTTGGATTCCTTAGCATTATAATCATCTTTACAAGTTGGTGATGTACTTTAAATGCATGTGTTATAGTTTGATGGATTTTTGTAAAATAAATAAAAAAGGGTTAACCAGTTTTAATTGTTAAAAAAATTTAAGGGCTGAATATAGGGCCCTATGGATGGCTCGACCACCACAGAACCCTACATCCAACCCAAAGTAACGCTAGTGGAATGGTTAGATATGTAGTATTTATACCATGGTTATATTAGCTATGAAAGCTTTGTATTAATTCCTTTTTAGTTGTAAACCCTATGAATTCATTGTATGGTTAATTAAAAGGTATTTATAACCAGACTGGGTAGGGTCATCGACTCTATTTTAGTAGTTGAACTAGTTTTAAGGATATAACTATTAAGGTACAAATGTAGGTTGAATTCTATTTTGTGTATGAGGGATTTGATTATGTATATATACCTAAAATATAATTTGGGTAAGGAATTTTTAGGTTTTTATAACAAATTTGACTGTGTAAGAAATGGTATATATATCATTGAGCATTAATCCCAAGTATATACATAAATACATACATACGTGTGTGTGTGTGTGTGTGTGTGTGTGTGTGTGTCTATATATATATATATATATATATATATATATATATATATATATATATATATATATATATATATATATATATTCTTAGGTTAGGGATTTTCAAATGAAATCTATATGTATTAGTTTTATAACTAATTTTATGGTATTTTTATAAATATATTTGAAGATTAAGGTTTTCGAATGAATTCTATGTGCATTGGTTTTAAATGGATTTATGAATAATGGGTATGGTATATATACTTAGTCTTAGTTTTCAAATCCTATGGCATGAATAATTTGATATATACATAATTGGGGTTAATTCTAGTTAAACCATAAACATATAAAGCCTTGAATTGGGTAACGATTCCAATGATAGATATATAGTCAGATATAAGTATCAACAGTTCTCTGTGTGTTTAGTTTTATGCATAGATTAATATATAAAAAGTTAATGTTGATTTGGTTGAGTTATATGATTATCAACTAAAACTTTTATGTAATATCTAATGGACTATGTATATAATAAGGTTTAGTTTATTAGTGGAATGGTTATGTATGTATTAAATACATATAAATTGGTTTTTGATTTATGAATGAGACGCTCACACAATTTATAAGAGGATTTATTATCCGATTAAATGGTATTTTGTATGAGAGTATATATGTGGTCAAAGACTGATTATATTATCTTAGAATTCTTAATACTTAGACATAGTCAACTGAGTACTATGAATTGATTGATTTTTGAAATAATGGAATTGGTAAATCATTTTTGGGCTATCTCAAACTGTTAAATATATTCTATGCATTTTACTCAAAATAGATAAATTAGAAATTATATGGTATATTAATGGTATTAAGACAACTTATTGTAGCCTGAATGTATATCAAGAGTATACGAGATACTCTAAGATCTTGGACAACGAATTTATATTTATAATATAATGTATAAATTCTTAGATTATGACTATATAAAAATTTATATGTCAACCCAAGAGTTTAAAAAAAATAGTACATATATACATGGTATAAACATATGATTTGGTGGCAGTGTTATAAATCTAAGAATCAATATACTAGATATAAATGTACACAATTTATTGAATGATGATAATCATTATTATATAGTAAGGTATTATGGGTACTTTGTTATGTAGTTAATGTTTAAATGAAGCATTAAAATAAGATACTAATTATTTAAATATAGATCTTATTGAGTTGTTTTATGACTGGATTTTGTTATATATGTATAATATGAACAAATAAATAAGTTATGATTGACATTTTATTGTGTGGATGAAATAACACTTAAAGCTACTTTGTGATATTGAGTAACCTATAGTCTGGATACAATTCTTACTTAGATGGCATGTTTATATAAAAGACTGTTTATGATTCTGTTTATTATTATATAATAAACTAGATGATATGAGATTCATTGCATTACATTTCATGGACTAAATGTATGTATTTGATATTTTTCATACTTAGCATGTTTATATATGCTAATAGGGAATATTTTGATTGAATCTATTGGTTTTTATATTATTATATATTTTTACCAAATCTCATATTTATGACACTAAATAAGTAGTGAAATGATTTCACTACCTTAATTAACGTCATCAATGCAAGATGAGGTGTAATATGATTGAGTGGTGTGTATGAAATTGACTGATCTTAGAGATCATTAAATATTTAAAAAGTTTGGTCAAATTATTTTTTATAATTAAACATTATCATTTCATGTGTTGATATAATTTACATGTTTGTGTGATATCATGTTAAAATGGATTTCTTTATGGTACACATCATGAATTAAATATCTTACAACACATGGGTTCTAGTTTGTCATTATAGATTCCCACACCATCATTATTAACCCATCCATGAAGGGAGAGTAATTATCTTATTGGAATATAGTGTGGGGGATCAATGGTCCATATTTGGTGTGGAAAAAAAATTAGAGGATGCTCTCCCTCCTTGTAGTTGGTGTGGAAAAACACTTAGATGATGTTCTCCCTCCTTATAATAATAGTGAAATAGAGACTAAATTTGAGATTATAGATTGATACTTGAGTCATGGAGACTCATGATCCATGGAGCTTTGTATCATTGTATCATTATTTATTATTGTAATTGTAATATTTATTCATTTGTACATCTACAATAGTGGTTATAATGTTGTATCATCTGTGGCTAAAATTGTATTATTACTTTAATGAAATATATGTAGTCTTTATAATTTATCTAACATTGTTCATGATTTGTTATATCTTTATCATGGTTATCATTAGATAAATGGATTGGTATATACCTTATGGAGTTATAAAAAATAATACATTTAGTTACATATCACTTAGATTTTTCATGGTGAAATATATTGGATGAATATGTGTAATTAATTTTAAAAAATACTCTATTCTGGTAAAACCCAGTGATGTTTTACATATTTTGTATAACCTATTCACACCTATAGGTGTTGTGGCATAGAACCACATAATGGATTTAACAATCCATAAAACTCATAATAAACATTTTGAACTCAAGAATTCATCTCATAATAGCCTCCATATTCTCATTAATCAAAAAATGAATACATCAACACATAAAAGATCTTCAAGAATCTATCCTTATAACTCATAAAAACTTGGAATTCCAAGCCAAGGTAGAATAAACATCTTCTCTCTAAGCCAACTCCCAAATTTTCCTACCTCAAACAAGAATGGATACAAACATATATAGAATTTCAAGGAAGAATGGAGACAGTAAAACACTAAATCCCACATCCCACATGGATGAAACATGACAAAGAAGACCAATTGGAGTGATCATTTATAAAAACAAGTATCCTATACGAAAGTTGGTGCCACCCTTCCCATGTGAAACACTATTGATGAATAGTAAAAGATAAGTCACATGTGCAAGGTCAAAATGGAAAAGCATCTTCTTTAGACAAGGTAGGCTAATATCATATACTCCATGTGACTTCATAGAAATACACCCCCATTCCACATTTATGAGAATATTCTCCATGACACGTCACTTTCTTACATCATTTTCCACATCACTTTATTGCATCATTTACCATATCACCATGAATAGTACTCATGAATAATACCAATGAATAGTATCTAATGAATAGTGTTACATGAATAGTATTTTTTTATTACTACATCATTCTAATTCAGTTGAAATCAACTCAGATCTTATGAGTTTCACTGATTGTTCTCTAATATTTTTAGGCACACACATAAACACATGAACACATGAGCACACAAGCACACAAGCACATGAACATTGCTCTCTATTTTCAGGTGATGAAAGATTGCCTAAACCTTGGGATGCTCCTGCATCAGAAACCTAAGGTAAATAATGTGATCTCATGATCACATAGATGGGGTAAGTGGTAGAACTAATCTTTTGGTCATGAGGGGTAATTACCACAGCATCCCCATCCAACACATTAAGTGCACCTGGATAATATTATTTTTCCTTCTCCACTTCCATTTTCTACACACTAACCCCAAAATCATCCTAATGAAACCCATGTGGGGTGAGTTTTTGAGAATAATATTTGGGATAAGATTGAATGCCTATTAAAATCCTCCTTGGCTTTTGAATACCAAGTTATATATGTGGAAGAGAGATAACTTGTTTAAGCTTTTGTATTTGTAAGAGAATATTAATGAGAATATTTGATTTTATAAATTAAATTCATGTTGAGTTTGTGTATGTTATGAGAGATTGAGAGGATGATATGGATTATTGAATACATTATGTGATTGTAGGCCACATCAACTAGTATTAAATTAAGTTTGAATCTTGCTGGGAGGAGAAGAGAGTTTTGAGTTGGATATGTGAGTTTTTTTTTTTCAAGTTTTAAAGACGAAAAAGAAAAGTGGAAGAATTACACTAAAGAGATAATGGGAGAATAATATAAAGACATGGGGTAGATTATTGGATTTTCTGCTAGAGAGATTTGAAGATTGTGAATGTCAAGAATAAGAGGAAGTTATGTGGGAGATATGCGACTCCCTGAAATAAAAGGTGTCTACATTGAAGAGAGATATCCACATGGAAGAATCAAGAGTGAAAACATGGAGATTTTTAGAAGAATAAAGAAGGGAAGAATATGGTTATCTTTGAAGATAACAAGGAGATGTAATGTGAGTAACCCATTGGAGAAGGATTCCTCATGATAGAAGATTTAAATGTTGTTTTTGTTGAACCAGATGTCAGACACCCATTGTGTGATAATGGGTAAGAGTTGATGGATGTGGAAGAAGATATAAATTATAGCCTTTTAGATTTACATGTGGAATAAAATTATAGCCATGTGTATTTACATATAGAGGAAGATGATGAAAAATAGAGTTACTTATTTCTATGGTGGAAGCATTGGAATAAAAAGTTGTGCAAGTAAATGGTGGAATTATAGTCATTTGTAGGGGATGAAATTAAATTTATGGAGGATAATAAAAAAACCATGGGATTTTATTTTTATGGCTCATTGGCATCCCATATTGATATTGAAGATCATAAGGAGCATGCTAAAATTTAATATGAGTTACAAGTTTTCTTGGGAGAAACTTTGGATGTGATTTTTGTGCAAGTAGGTGCACATGTGGATGAGAGTATTATGGATAAGATTTTTGTGCAAGAGAGTGTACATGTGGAGGAGAAGGTGGATATAGTTTCAGACATAAGAGAAGAGATACAGGTGGTTTTTGATGATGTTGAAGATGATACAACAGGTGGTTGGATGATAGATGAAGAAAGCCAAGTGGACTGTTGGTGGAGGTGGATGGACAGTGGTGGGATAGAGCTCACATATGTTGATAAGATGTGTGATAGATCATCTTGGTGGAGGAGGTTTATTTTGGGTGGGTGTCATCCCATGAGTGTTTATGGTGTGTTATATCCCACATATGAATCCATTAGGATATGGATGAGATTTTACTAGAGGAGGACAATTTTGGGGCTAGTGTGTAGAAACTAGAAGTGGAGAAGGAAAAATAATATTTTATGGGTGCACTTGGTGTGTTAAAATAGGATGTCATGGTCATTTCTCCTCATCACCAAAATATTTGTTCTACCACTTATCCCATCTATGTGATCATGATATCATATTATTTACCTTGGGTGTTTGATGCAGGAGCATCCTAGGGTTCAGGAAATTTTGCATCACCCAAAAATAGAGTTTAGTGTTCATGTGTCTGCCTAAAAAACTTGGGGATAAATTAGGATAATTTATAATATATGAGTTAATTTCAACCAAATGAGAATGATGTAGTGGGAAAAAAACTATTCATGCATCACTATTCATGAGACACTATTCACTAGTACTATTCATGAATACTATATATGGTGATGTGGTAGATTATGTAAGAAAGTGATGTGGCATGTAAAATCTTTTCACACATGTGGATTGGGTGTGAATTTATATGAAGTTACATAACAGGTGTCCTACCTTGTCTAAATAAGATGTTCTTCCTTTTTGACCTTACACATATGATTTGTCTTTCACTATTCATCAATAGTGTTTCACATGTGAAGGGTAGTACCAAATTTGGTAGAGTATATTTGTATTTAGAAATGATCACTCCAAGTGGTCTTATTTATCATATTTCATCCATGTGGGATGTGATATGTAGGTGTTTTGTTGTCTCCATTCTTGGTTGAGGTAGGAAAATTTAGGAGTAGGCTTAGAGAGAATCCTTTTGTTCCTCTTTGGCTTGGAATGCCAAGTTTGTATGGGTTATAAGGATAACTTGTTGAATTTACTTTATGTGTGATGTATTAATTTAATTATTAATGAGAATATGAGTGGTTATTATGAGATGAATTCTTGAGTTAAGAATGTTTATTATGAGGTTTATGGATTGTTGAATCCATTATGTGGTTGGAGACCACATAAACAAGTCTTCGTATATATAATCTAAACTCACCTATATATAATCAAGATAAGGGAAAATAAAAAATAGTAGATGAGCATGGAAATACTTGTTATTCCATACATACCTCTTGGCTTCACAGATTAAGTCAACCTTACAAGGGCCAAATGTAGATACATCATGCAAATAATGTGGATGTATCTCATAATACTCCATAATAGATTCTATAGATCATAAGAAACCAATATACTATGGATACAATACTTTTGATGTTACTTGAACATAACATGATCTCTTTACCTTATAACAAACACAAATGAGGAAGTAGATTTTTTCCTAAAAAGGGATTACCATATTGTAACTATCATCAGATCATTGGCCATAATACAAATCAATGTGAGGCATTACAAAAATAAATTTATAAATATATGATTTAGTTTTGCATACAAATTATTCCCAACAAGAAAAATACAATCATTCAAAAGGTTCAAAATAAAACCATCCTTCAAAGTGACCAAGGCACAAAAAGATAACTATTAATGCTAATATTAATAGTTTATATTATTAACATCTCAATTTTGATAAGAAAAATTGAGATACCATCTGTAACACCACATTTCTTCAATAGTTGGGACATACTAAAACTAAATCAACATACTCCCAATTGATGCTAAAATCTCATGGGTAGATTCACCTATCGATAGCATGTGGATCACATGTGGTCCCCATGATCATATGGATATTAGACTAGGACCCACTTTTGAAATTAAAATTTGGAAAAAATTAGTTGATCAATTGGAACACAACACTAAATAATACAAATATGTGTATCACCTTTATTATTAGGGATAGAGAGATATGATGGATATGTCTAGCCCTCCCCATCAACGTCTTCCAAAAAACCATTACATAGAAACATCATGAAGGTGGAAATACATTACTATAAACAAAGGGTGAAAAATGCATCAAGTGATCCTAAACCTTTTGATGATGAGGAATTTCTTGATTAGTCCTCTAAAATATACCAAAAAAATAAAAAAAACTTCATAAGTCCAAAAATATTTTCAACATTTACATGTTTTGGTAACTCTTTGTCATATATGTTGTTGGTTCCATGTTCGTAGATAACATATCATTTATTTTTATATATAAATATGTTTCATTAATATTTTGAATGTGATATAGGAATACAAATATACATGATTTATGCACTTTTATATGTTAGGAATTATGTCTACTCATGTCATGTGTACATTAGGTGCATTCACTTCTTTGATAATGATACACCAAATTTATATCAGTCTATGATCACTTTACATTATCATGTATAATATTATGTACTTGCACATGCCTTTATCCATGATTATATATTTCAAAGTGTACTTGATAAGCTATGTACTTAATAATTTTTGCTAACACATATGATCCATGGGCTATTATATTATGTTATGTTGGTTGCTTATTGTCTATGTTTTCCTTTTTTCATTTCCTTGAATATGTTCCTTGATTGTTATTGTCATGCATTATATTAATTATTTGATTATTTAAATATGATCAATTGATTGTGGCCTCTGTGCATATGTTTTATTATTATGACATTTGTATATGTCATGGTTTGCTATATGTTGACATTTGAATGTCATTACTTATTTTGAGGATATTTGACTAAGTCATGTCTCTTTGATTATGAAAAATTTGAAAATGCCCCTTATATTTGGTCTCCTTGGACTATTGTATTTTGTTTTGCTTTGAATTCTCTTGTGTGTGTGCTTGATTTTTTGTTGAGATTATAGTGTTACTATCTATACATTACCATGATTTGCATTATACATCTTTGGACTTGATGTGATCACATCCTTCATGCTTTGAGTAAAATCTACCTAGATATGTTCTTTCTATATGATACATGGTTTATACATAGATTATACCAGTATCTTATCCCTTTGATATAAGGTTACTACCAATTTATACTTCCTTTCACCTCAAAGGAGGGGCATATTAGTGGGGCCATGCCATAGAGGTATGGATTACACATATTTCAAAGTTCACTAGATTCAAATATATAGTGGGGGCATATTTTGGAAACATGTTCTCCACACATATACCAGTTTTAGTTTCAGATATACAATAGACGTGTGTTATAGAAACATGTTCTCCACACTTAAATAGTTTATAAATTAGCCAAAAATCATAGTTATATGATTTAGATACATAGTTGTGGAAAACTTATATACATTTGTACCATTACTATACCCAAGTTTTAGCATGAGACATATATAAGGTGCATATGCTATGAAAAGGGAACCCAAATTACAAAATCAAAATTAATTTCAGATTTCAAAACACTTCTATGGATTGTCATCATCCACCAGGTTAGAATTTTACACACTGTATTGAGCCAATCTAATGTAGTAATTGGTTCATTTTTGGTATGATTGAGGTGACTAAATCCCTCAATAATATCCAAGCTAATATGTTGGATTTGATTACATCATCCAACATCACCATTTTTATAGAGTGAGTTGATTTGGTTAACTCACACTCACTAGGTTATAAGTATGATTGGGTTGCATGATTAAGCTAATCTCAACTTCTAAGTGGAAATTTAGCTTTAGCTCCAAGGTTGGGGGCAAGTTTTATCCTTCAATATTTCTAAGTTTATACACTTTATAGATTAATATTTATTCTAATCTTAGTTTCAATGAGTTATAATGATACATATTTATCAAATCAAATTTCCAAAAGGTAAGGCAATTGCATTGATACACAAATGTACTCATAAAACTTACTCTTTCAATTTCAATCACTTCAATGCTTCTGATTTTAGATTCTATGCATTGATTATATACTATAACATGCTCTTGGTTTAAGGTTAGTCACCAAAAAATCACTCAATTTGTACTCATGAAAAGGCAAGGTGTGTTATACACACCTAGGTACACATTTATTTTCACTTGACTAGAAATTTCATTATTAGATTAAGTGGGTGGAAAAATTTAGACACTATTTATGAATTATATATCACCTCAGTCTTATACACTTGGAAAATACATATCTATAAACCTGATTATAGTCCATTTCTACAAGTTCTAGAATTGTGCTTATTTTCCTTTTGATTAAACACTTGCATCTTAGTCAGACACCTATGCCGACACAAGCATCTTATCTCGATGTAAGTGTCTAGTGCCCTAAAATTCATTCAATTTGAAAATGTAACATATACCTATGGTTGGCCTAAGTGATTTAATGTGAGATATTATCCAAAAAGAGATATATATATATATATATATATATATATATATATATATATATATATATATATATATATATATATATATATATATATATATATATATATATAAGATCAAACCTCATTCATTCCTCACCTAATAACTTCTTACCTTTCACGAGGAAACTTACAAAAGGTATTCAATCAAGCACTCAAGCAATCAAAGCTTATCTATTTTTTCTCATTTCCATATCAATCATAGGGAAAACACATCTACAAGTCTAAAGTATTGAAGGAGCATCTCATGAGATATATTTTATAAGTTACAAGATAAGTCACTCTATGTACTTTTTTATCACACATTTCATCCTTATACACACATAATCGAACATGTAGGGGATAACTACATAAGTATGATACCTTATTCGAAGTATTAGCTATATAGGTAACATTCATTGATAGATGTAAATTTGGAGAAAATTGACACCATGTGCCCACTAACCCATATTTATCATAATCACTATGAATATGAAGAACTAGGGTTTTAATATTTGACAAGGAGAGATAACCCATGATCTATATTTGAGAACATGAGAGCGAAGGTGACACAAAACATAAAACATAAAACATTCTAGGTGGTCACATCTAGATCTAGTAGGCATTTTGTACATGAAACCTATGTATATGTTAGATATAAGTATCAATGAAATCGTTTGAGGTTGATTCAAGTGTTTGAGCTCATGAAAACACTTAATCTAGAATCTGATGATTAATCTATAATCCAATTCCAATCTTATTCCTTCTAATTCTAGATCTAGATTTATATTATCATTAGAACCAAATAAGTATCTTATTTTCATTATCATTGTAATATCTAACATAACCATACTTTATATTTTTAGCATACTTCATCATAACAAATTTAGTATATGTTTATCTAAGTTTACAAATTAATTAGTCTATTGTAGAGATAATCTACCAAACTTGTGCCCTAGGATATCTCTACCCATTTAACCCTATATTCCCCAATATATATTTTAGGGTTAAATAGATATATGCTTACTTTAAAACATTTTCATGTATTGAAAATAATAATGTGAGTGCCCTACTGTTGGGTATATTATCTGTGACTTTATAGTGAATTTATGATTGGGACGTGTTATATCTAAAATATTAATGTATATTTTTATTGATTCTAAATGAAAACATAAAACTATTTCATTATTTGTCTAATCTTTAGTGAATAGTGAGTGACATTTATATTTCCAAAGATGGTATGGGAAACTTATGTGATACATTATACAGTGTGCACTTTTCATAGATCACTAATGTAATTCTTTTGGAGATCAAAATGTTGGTATTATACTATTGGGTTAGATGGGTTTGGGTACACCTTAGGGATTGGGTTTTGGACATAGGAACATGAGTGATAAAAAATTGTGGAAATCCTTTGTTTCATAGTGACTTGTTAATTCCTAAGTCTTATGGTCATACACATGTATACCTCACATATATAGCAAGATTTTATAATTGACTATTCTTATTAACTATCATACTTACTTTGTGTTACATATAATTGGGTTTTTTATTAATTGATATACACATTTTCGTCTTTATTTATTTTTGGTTCCATATCTACCTTTCTCATGAAGGGTAGGACCACTCTTAATGGACGAGATGTGTGCATTTGATCACAAAGGCTACGTGGTTCAAGGGAAATCCTTTGATTTTTTTCTCCCTCTTCTTATATAGATTCTCACTTTAGTGATGAATGCCTACATTATCAGTGTTTACATTGATAAGATTTGTTATATTTGTACATCATTCATAGATAAAATAGTATATTATGTTTTATAATAATTTGAACAGATGCAATTATGTAAAGTGTGAGCATTGATGTAACTATGATATATTATACATTGATTTGATGGTCTAGTAATTTTAGAAATAAATGAATAAGCTATTTATTTTGGAGGATATATCTCTTTTTTGTAAATGTATGTTTACTATGAATTATGAAAAAGAATGCTTTTTTTTTATGTGAACATGTAATTAAATTATATAGTGAATGGTTTTTAAAATATTTTTGAAATTAATTTATATTCATGGATATTAAAAATGGAAAACTACATTTGCATTTATGTAATTTAACTAATGTTAGATTTAGTAGTTTATTTCTAAGCATGCTTTTTTTCGATTAGTGAAGGAAGTTTTAGAAGGATAATTTGGAACAACAAAATACACACACACACACACACACACACACACACACACACACACACACACACACACACACACACACACACACACACACACACACACACGTGTGTGTGTGTGTGTGTGTGTGTGTGTGTGTGTGTGTGTATTTTTATTTTTTATTTTATTTTTGTGTGTGTGTGAGTTTTATGGTGTCCAATTATAAGGGTTTTTAAAAATGCCTTAAGAAATTTAATAGTCATTTCTACTAATAAGGCCAAGATGAAACCTATGAAACCCCACTTTGTGAGGAAGCTAGATATGGTCTTGGGAATTTTTTTAGCTAAGATGATTTAAGTAAAATGATTTTTGGATTTTTTGAAATGGGTTTGATTTGTAAATTTATGGGTCTTTTTTTAAGTCCAAAAACCATTGGTGTCAATTGAGATCTAGTGACAAATATTATTAAAGGGTAGATTGAGAAGCGAGTTTTGTTTTAGGGGATTTTATGCCTTATTTTTTGAGTTGAAAGAAGATAAAGATTTGATCCTTAGAAGTGTTCCATATTTTATGCATTCAAGATGAATTTATTTGAATTCCTAGTGCATTGGTTCTAATGTAGCTGAAGATATACCTAAGGTATAATAAATACATGGATTCCATTGACAACATTTTTTCTTCTTCATTGATAGTCATGATTTAAAAACATTATTTTGCATGTTCTCAAATATAGGTGGAAGTATATTTGGAGAGTAATTTTATTGAAGGCATTCAATTAAATATAAATAGATGGTTATATCTATAGGTACTTGATTTTGAGAAATTACCTTTAAAATTTGGCAAATTCTATGATTATGGCCACTTTACTAAGGATTGAAAAAAATATAATGTGTCTTAGGAACCACAAAACACTCAAAACATGCTTTCATTGTAGCCAAATCAAGAATACACACTAAAGTAATGGTTAATATAATTTAGGTATTAAATAGGTACAAATAGTTCATAATGTATCAAATAGTCTTGAAATATTAGGAGAAATTTTGGGAAAGGGGAAATACAAACAAGTGAAATTGAGTTAGTTTGAGAGAGGTGTAAAGCAATGTAGGATAATTGAAAATAAATAAATAAACACATAAAATAAAATTTAAAAACAATGAGGAAGTGGTTCCCTAAGTGATTGAAGATTCTTATTTTCATGTGATACTCCAAATAGTAGTGATTTCAAAATTTTGAGTAGAGATTCCTCAAAGGAGCTTGCTAATATTAACCTTGATTAGACAGAGATGACAATTTTTTTAAGCTAGTGTGTGATTTGGAGCCAACCTTTAGATGAGTTATCCTTGTGAAAGGTAAAGGCAAGGGAAGAACAATAGCCCAAGTTAATCACATGTTTATCAAAAAGTGACTATTATTTTTTGGTTTGGTTTTATGGCCAATCCAAATGCAGGTTAGTATGCTTTTATTAATAGTAGTGCTACTCAAGGTGGGATTCCTTTAAACATAAATTTTTTATTAAGTACGTAATTTATTTATTTATATTGAACATATATCATGATTTCAATTAAAAAATTATGGCTATTAATAATCTTTGATCAATATTTTTAATGAACAATGATTAAAAAAAAAATTCAAAATATTTTTTTTATAGAGTTGCCATTGAGCTAATTTATATCCTTTCCACATTTGTGCATCAAAACTTCCAAAATGTCCATCTTTCCTATCAAACTTAATATTCTCTCTTTTGTCAAAGCCCCTTATCACATTTTATTTATTTAGAACGATATAAAATTTCTCCACTTTTTAAAAAAACATATCTTAAATATTTTATGAATCAACACCTTTGTGCCAAGACTATTTAAGTTGTGAAATTCACTTTGTAAATTCCACCATACAAATAACACACTAAAAATGCCTATGTATATTATATTCTAATAAGACAAATATTGAAAAACATGGGTAAATTTTGAAAAAAAAATCACAACATAGTAATGAATTTTCAAAAATAAGATAGTAGTAAAGATTTAAACTAGAGTTCATGTCAACAAATCTTCTCTTTTTTCACATTTTCTCACTTCTTTAACAATCATTTTTATTCTTGGGATCTCATAGATTGTTTTTTTTGGGACATTATTGAAAAATATATGTATGTATCTATCACTCCTTCACACTAAGTATAAAAAAGTGTAATACTTAATCCATAAAAAAATATTTATATTTAATTCATTCATTCTAAAATATCTTTTTATTGAATTAAAAATTTACAAAATAACATTAAAAATTTGATACTATGAAAATAATGTTTGAAATGATACTATGAAAATAACATTTGATTTTTTCATTATAAAACATGAAAATATCTTTTTTTTTTAAAAAAAAACTTAAAGTTTTTGTTGGTCTAGTGGAGTCTAATGAATGTCATTATTGTCTTTTCCAAATTTGTTCTTTCTATTCACATCATGATATTTTAAGGCACATGTGGGATATTAGAATTTATTGGAATTTAATAGCTTCACCCTTTGGGTGAGCTTTAGATATATAATGACCTCTTTATCCTCCCATCCAATTATTGAAGCCATGACAAATGAATAAGGAGTTCTGAATAATGACACTACCTCTCAAGTGACTGAGGAAGTTTGTCCTAAAAATTTACCATAAGGAAATGATTCTCAACTTGATATGGTTTCTATTATGCCTTAATTTAATAATGATTATCAATGATTAGATTTATTTTGCTTAATCAACTATTTTTGGGCCACATCTATTCTAAAAATATGCTTAAGAATTGGGTTCAGTTTATTTGGACCTCTCATGGAATCAAGTTAGAGAGCATCCAAAACATAACCAAGGGTTTTTTCCTTTTGTATTTATTTGAACCCACCCATGTGGGTGTGATACTGAATAAATATGCCACTTGGTATATCCTTAACTCCCTGATGGTGTTGATCCCTTAGATTTGGGATTTTGTTATTTCAGATCATGTTGTAATGAAGGTTTCCATGTGGGTGGAGTTTCTAGGGTTACCCTTGCCTTTATATTGATTTACTAATCAAATTATGGCCTCTATTATTCATGTCATTTACCATGAGCCAGTAAGATTTTATTATGCTCACCCTCAAAAGTGAATCTATTCTAAAATTGGTTTATCCAAAGACCTAAAAGAGTTTGTTGATATTTAAGTGGGTGACAACTACTAGTATCAAAGAGTGTTATATATTAACTTTCCCAACACTTTCTTATGTTGTTAAACCATGGACCACAAGATCAAGGAGTTTCCTCTATATCCACCTCACAACAAGAGAGTTCCCAAACCTGCATCTGATATCCCCAAAATTTCTTAGGAGGAAGGGTGGAAAACTATTGTGGGATGAAATAATAATCATAATAAAGGGCCCACTGATCATAACCTTGTGAACAAAAACAAGTCATCCTCCAATTCCATGCTTATGGCTCAACCTACTAGGGATTTGCCTAAAAACACTCAACCCACCAAGTAACATGCACATTCTAAGATGGAATTATCCAATGTACATATCCAAAACACTCCTTTGGTGGAATTTTATTATTATTATTTTTTTTATAGATCTCAAGTTTCTTAGGAATGTGCTTCCTATAGTTTATCTCTTCCACCACTCTCCCATTCTAGCACACACAATAACTCATGTAGTCCTTTCTAGTGTACTCCACTTTGCCCTCGTAATCCTATTCATTATGATTATTTCAATGAGGTAGAGTATGTGTTAAAATTTACCTAACATACAAAATTAATTCTTTCTAACATGGAGTAATTCTTGAAGAATAAATATGAATTCATTCAAGGGCTTGATCTCAAAGATGTGTCGCTTGACACTTGTAATCTATGAACTATTTTTCATGGAATATTTGGGGTCTCATAAAAATAACTTGAAAGTATTTTGTGAGAGATTTTAGAAGAAAATTTGTAGACATGGAAATTATCTACCTTCAATAAATTAAGGTGGCAGGTTTCCTTCTCTGTGTTGTCAATAATGTTATCTAGTCTGATAGTATAGTTATGACTAGTATTAATTAGATAGTTCATGAAGGCATTATAACCTTTATTGCCCTATATCAGTGGCCATACTTAGTTTCATTTGGAAATTACCCTTCACACCATATCATTTGGGCCCCTTTCAATATTGAGAATAATTATTTTGGCATAATTAATGTTTATGCTTCCCATGATGTGCATGAAAATATGGCTCTATGAGAATGGATTTCCAACTCACTACCTGATGCCCAATGGCAAATTTGTGGTGAATTTAATATGGTGGAATAATCTACTAAAAATATGGGCAATTTATCAATGTAATGGATTGTTGACAAAATAGAAGCATGGATTTTTATGAGAAATAAATTTGGGTTTTAGGACCCCAACATTGACCATCATCCCATGTCTCAAGTTTAGTATACCTATACCAACCTTCGAAGTGGCACTAATCATGTGATAAAATGTCTTGATCGAGTTATGATTTCAACATAGCAGTATTTCTCTTTTTATAGTACCTTCTCCCTCCTATTGGAATATATTCCATAAATTATTCTTTTTGACAACTCATTGATCCACTTATACATTATCTAACAATTTAAAAATCCAAAAATTCAAAAAAACTTAGTTTTTTTTAATCATGGCCTTATTGGACCATGTTCCCACCCTAGATCAAATTCAATGGGTTTAGAACCTTATTCCCTATCCTAATCAACATATAGGATGGATCGAATGGTGGGTGGATGTGCTTAATCAAATGACCAAATTTATTTAGATCTATGGCCACTAGATATCTAAGATTTAAAGGTAAACTTACTCATCCACCTCCTTAGAGTTGAGCCATATAAAAACATTCCTTGATAAATACCATTTTGGTGACACCTTGAAAGTATAGGTAGATGGATTGAGGAAAAAAATCCAAATTGTAGACGTGTATAATTCCCATGGAGCTTAGCTCCATGCTCACTTGCACTAGCTCAAAGTGGGGGATAAAGTATCTAAATAGTTATTTCATATGTTCAAGGCCAAGTCCTCAACCTAGTAGTTCAAATATATCCATGAAGGTGGCCATCAATATACTAAAATTCCCAATATTATCCATGCCTTTGCTAATCATTACCATAAAGTGTTTATAATTGAGGCTCCCTCTAGTGAGTGCCAACAAGATTTGGACCAATGCCTATTGGTCATCCTAGTTAAAGTCACCTCCTATCAAATGTTTTCATGTGATAGACAACTCTTAATTAAGGATTTATATCAGGTGGTTATATAAATAGCCAATGACAAATCACCTAGCTATGATGGATTCCATTGTGAATTTTGTTAAAAAAATTGGGATACTATTGATCCCAACCTTTTCTAGGTCTACCTTGAAGCCTTCCATAGTCAATCCTTAGGCCCAAGCATAAAAAAAGGGCACATTAATTTTATTATAAAAGATGACAACCCTAAGATAATTTTTATTTGGATACCTATCACTCTTCTCAACATCTCCTATTAAAATATTGCCAAGGCTTTAGTTATTCATCTCTGCCATCTTCTCCCTATGATTATTCAACTTGAGTTAACAGGGTTTATACAAGGATGGTACATCTTGGATAATGTAATTTTTTTTATGTTAAATTATGGAATGGGATCATAATTATAACCAACATGCCATGTTAAATAATATTGAACTTAAAAAATCTTATGATTGCATAGAATGGGCATTTATCTTGGCTATGTTACAATCCCTAGGTTTTAGTCCCACCTTTTTTTAGTTAGTCTGCATGTTCTTTGTTGATTCTTCCACTTTCCTATCCATTAATGGAGTTAGCTCAAAACCATTTGAATTTTTTTATATTAATTAGGCAAGTTTTCCCCTAGCATCAACCCTCTATGTGCTCACTACTAAGGGGTTTAACTACCTCCTTACTAATGCAATGTTTTATCTTGACAAGTTTTATCTCACTTCTGGTTCTTTCATACAATGGTATAAAACTCAATTTTAAAGATAATACTTCCTTCACTTTCCACCTTGGATGACACATTTAAATTATAATCTACTTCAATATTATGATATCTTTAAATTCCTAGGGATATCCTTCACCTTCTAATCCTATCCCTCTAGGTTTTGGAAATATGTGGTAGATAGGGTGGAGAAAAAATACTTTACTGGATAATGAAGCCCATTTCACTAGATAGATAATTATAAATTTGTTATAAAGTGCTCACAACCCATCATGTGTACTACTCTTCATATTGGGTTCCTTCTAATCATTCTGTTCACAAACTTGAAAATCTTGTCCATGATTTTATTTGGGATAACCCATCAACTAGTAAAGGATTTCATTGAGTGGATTGTTATTATTTTTATCTCCCTTAGGAGATGCATGGTATGGGCCTTATTGATGTTTCTCAATAATGATTATCTCTTTGCGTGAAATGGATTATCCATTTCATTGAAGTAAATTAAGCTTGGAAGGTGTTCATTCATAACTGCATTGCCTAGGGCTCTCCTTATAGGCATGTGTCTTGGAAAGGTTTGGGTTTTTCCAATCTCCTCACTCCTATTGCTCTAGTTAAAAATTTTGGGTCTTTTTCATCTAAAGTATATGGGAACCCTGGGAGAAAGTAAAACCTTGGATGTTATAGAATGAATCTATTTTTTGGGATGGCCTCTATATCAATAAACATTATATATGGTGGTCTCCCATTATTAATGTTCAAGTAGTTCCCCTCATTTAAAATATGTAGATGCATTCTCTCAAATTAATTCATAAGGGAATTCTTACAATGTAAGATTTATTCTACAAACACACTCATTTTTGGCTCCCTTAGGATGAATTCAAGGTGAAGTAAAAGATTTCCTCTATTAACAAAGAGTCCTTTGATGATATTGTGGTGATTATTCATTTTTTTATCCTATATAAAATCACATTCAATTCCTATAATCCTTGGTAGAAAGACTGGAAGTGGTATGTGCACACACCTTTCTATATATACACTACTTAGAAAGGGTACAAATGGTTTTCTCCCCACCTACTTATGGTGGACACGCTCAATGTTAATTGGAGCATACATTCTTCCCTTTATACTTGGGGGAGATGATTCCAAAATATATGGTTAATTTGTGTGGATCCAAAGTTAACTCACTTTAATTGGTGCCTTTTTCACCAAGGACTTACTATAGGTAGAAGGCTTATTCAATTGAAGGTGGATCAACCCTATTTCCTCTTTTTGGGCACCTAGAGAACATAATGCACCTTTAATGGTTATGCTTGAAGTCATAATGTTCCTAGGTATGGATAAATGATTTATTTAAGCCACATCGCCCATTCCCCTTTAGTTGTTTTCATACTTTGTTAAGATATAACCCAAAAATGCCACCATAATTCACCTAATTCTAGCATGATTTCAAAATAGATATTATATTTTAGATATGGAAGGATTGAAATTCAACTTTATTTTCCAATAATATTGATGACATTTAATTTTATACTTATAATAAAGCTATGATTGTGTCTAACGTGCTTTTGTAGATTCAAGTGAAAACCAATAAGGTGGTTATGGAATTGGATTACCTCTAGTGGCTCCTTTGCCACTAGGGAGATGACTTGTGTGTTGTTTCCTCAGTGCCACCCTTCTTACCCTAAAAAACTCCTTCATGTGGATAAATTAGACCTCCTCAGGGTGGTTCTCATTGTAGTCACTCTCGTGGATGCTATCATGCTACATGTCCTCCATAGATTTGACACTCTCCCCTATCATCTCAACATGGATGTTGGGGATCTCCACCCATCCTTCTTATCAAGCCCAGAGATGGGGATTTACACCTCCCATAGACCAACATAGGTGGAATTTCCTCTTGGGAGCTTGTAGGGTGGTAGGCTTCAATCCCCACCAAACAAAGGCTTCCTTTGGATCTCTTTGGATATATCACCCTGGAACTCCATGTAAGATAATGTAGAATAAGATGAAGGTGACTATAACATTTTAAACTCTAGTTGGGATACTATTGTTGAAGGGAAATATATTCTTGGATTCAAATGGGGTGATCTTCCTAATTATGACCCTTATTTTACTAGTATCTTTGTTACTAATACTTAATTTTCTCTTTTTTTTATGTATTATAGTTTCTTCTAGGCTGACCCTAGTTTGTTTGTTGGTTTCTTGGCTTATTGCCTCATGTTTCCTAGGTGTGGCCCAATGTGGTGTTGTGTCATGTTCTCTACCACCTTTTTTTTTATGAAAATTATTGTATGTTGATATATTTATATTAATAATAAACTCTATTGATAAAAAAATTGAAATTTCAAAAGAAAAACAAAAAAAGACTTCTCCATGAAACTTGTTGAGTCAGTAATTATGTGTTGTAAGTGTACTTTATGATTATAAAATATATTGTATTCATTCATACATGTTAGTCAAATTAATTGTCATCTCATAGATAATTGTGATCTTTCAAATATTAATATAATTAGTATAATTAAAATGCATAGTCTTATACAACTATAGACACTAAATCTAAATTACATAATACCTCAGTTTTGTATACTTGGAAAGTACTTATCATGGTTTTACCCTTCAATTCCTAGACCTTCCTATTGTCAAAAGGCTCACATTTACTATATATGATGCCTATTTCTTATTTCTTAGTCTGACCATATGTTATTTTGATGACCGAGCCTTATATACTACTTAAAATGCTATAAAATTTCTTATTATCATCCTCTGCAAGTTTTGGATCTATACCTATTTTATAGCTTCCCGAACACTTGTATCCCAATCAGATGCCTAATTTGACTCTATTGTCTTGTGCCAAACTAAGTATCCAATGCCCTAAAGTCATAAAATTTGAAAATGAAATGTATCCTAAAGGCCAACTTAAGTGTTTTAGTGAGAGGTATTTTTAAAATGGATTGGTACATATACAAGATCAATCCTCATTCATTCCTCACCTAGCATAGACATAGTAACTCACAAGGTAACTTACCAAAAGCACTTAATGAATAATTTAAGTGAGTAAAGATTATATATTATTTAATATTTTAATATCACTCATAGGGATAACCCATATATAGGTCTAAATTATATAAAGAACATTCCATGAGCCATATTTTCCAAGTTACAAGCTAGATCACTCTATATACTTGATTATTACATGTTGCATCTTTATGCACACATAATCCAACACGTAGGGGAGAACTACATAATATTGATAACCTATTTGGAGTATTTGATATGTAAGTAGAACCCATTAATAGAGGGGTCATTGTGGAAACTTTATACTCTATGCCCATGAACCCATTATTCCCATAGTCACTAAGGGTGAAAAAGCTAGGGTTTAATCATTTGACAAAGAGAATAACTTGTACATGAGATCTAAACACACCATATAAAATGTGATTGAAACCCATAATGTTCCACATGGTCACATCTAAATCCAAAAAATATTAGTTATTGGACACTTGCATCTAATTCAGACTCCAGTATTGACATTACTATCCAAATCTAACCCAAGCATCTAAGTCTAAAAATTATTAATTTATAGAATCTGATGATTGATCTAGATTATAAATCTATTCTATTTCTAGTGTGTTCCATGTCACATATTCATGCACATAATAAACTATCTAAGTTTTCTTATTTTCCATTTATTTCAATATCAATCAATAACTATAATTTTTTACTTTTAGCATATCTTGGTATTATAAATTTAGGATATTATTTATCTGAGTTTTAAATTAATTGGCATGTTATAGATCTATTTATTAAAATTATCCTTATTTATTTATATCTTATTAAACCTATACTATATTTACCCATCTCAATTTAGGGTTAAAAATTTGGCAAATTTGTCTCTTTATGCAAACCCTAGCTTACCCTAAAGAATTCAGCCTTCTTGAGGTTTTTCATTGTTGTATTTTTTCATATTTGTTCTATCATTTATATGCAACCTAAGCATATCCATATATTAGCTAGTGTTTCTATCAAAAACCTAGAGGTTCATCATTGTCCACCTAATATGGATCAAACCAATAAAGTAACCAATCTTATACCTAATGAATATGCTACTAATTAAACTAAACTACATATTGAAGAGGTTATCATATAATATGCTTTTAATCATGAGAATGATGAATCTAATGAAAAAATGAACATGAAGAAATACATCAATAGAAAGTAAAAGCTCTTGCTATGTTTTGATACCATATACAAAAAACACTAAAGATCTTAATGAGATCATACAAACCATATTAAAAACTAAAAAAAATAAAAAATCATACAGGAACAACCTGGTCCATCTATCAATCATAATATTAGAGTTATTGGTTATCCCCATATACCAATAACCCTCCCCTTGGGAACACCATTGCTTCATACTTATAATAGGGGCATGAGATATGTGTTTACATATTTATTTCCCAAACCAAATCCTACTATTACTACATATTATATGGGAAACATAAATACTTCAACCCAATTACTAGTTTAAATTCCTCTATACTCTCAAACTATGGGTGCACATTTTTCAATGACTTCCCAAGCTTTAAACCTTAATGACCAAGAGGTGAAATATTTTGTCTAAACTATAAAACTTTTTCAAGATAAGGTTACAAATATTGATCAAAATTATATGCAATCACTTTATTCTATTGATTCACAAGAGGTGTTACATAACCCTCTTGCACTTAACATAACTTCTCACCCCTTGCCAACTAGATTTGTTGCACCTAAGTTCACATTTTATTATTTCAAGGGTGATCTTGAATAACATATTCAATATTTATATGATTTGGTTATTTTCCCATAGCTTTACATAATTAAGTATTAGTTATGCACCCAATATAAAAAATATGCCAACAAGCTTGCACATTGACATATCACACTAGGAGTAGCCTCATGCACTCACGTGAGGCATGTAGCCTAGACTAATCCCCATAGATTTTTTTATGTGATGGTGGTTAGATAAATCTTAATTAGGTGATTGAGTTACTACATTTAGTCTTTGTTACTACCAGCATTAGTCTAGAGTCAGTCATTTAATGAATTTATATAATGCATATAACTAATATGATAAAAGTAAATTTAACACTATAGAGTTACACACATCATGATTTGTATTCTAAACATTTTATTATTTTCATTGAATCATATGACAAGGTGATTTATTCATTACACTATCTATTCAATTCTATATTAATAATCATTTGACAATTACATTTTATAGTATTAACATCTCTATCAAATCCAACCATTATACCAATACTTTCTTAATAAGGTTAAAGGGTATTTATATAAAAGTAAACACCTCACCTTTATTTACATAAATAATACCAAAGTGATGACTAACCTATGACCATTAACAATAATGAGTTATGGAGAGCCATTACAATTAATTCCTATTGACTCAAGTCTAACCACCCATATATACCCTCTCTATGTTATATATTTGTGTTCATGTTCCTCTTATTTCATAGGAATTTATTATATTTGTGCTCTCATTAACCCCTACTAATTCCAAAAGATACTTTTTAACTACCTCCACTTCCTAGGCTCTTGTCCTAGTCCTGTACTTCAAATCCTGCATCTTCTATTCATTCTCCACTTCCTTATTTTTTATGACTTGCCCTTTAATGCAAAGGTATTTCGCACCATTCTCTTATGTTTCTCTCTTTCATGCCATGGTTTTTCACACCTACTCTTATGCCCTTGCTCTTTCATGCTTATAAATCTAAAATACTTAGAACATACTTATTCCAAAATTTGGGGTCTAACACTATGTGATGTGCCTTGATTATGACTCAAATGATAAACTTTTGAATAAACTATTTCCAAAGAGCCTTAAGGACTATAATTTAAGGTGGTTCTATGACTTACCAATCCAACTAGTAAAATAATTCAAACCTATTTTTCAAATCAATTTTTGGAACAGTTCTCTATTAACATTACCAAAACAAATTCCCATGCCCAAATTACAAAAATCAAATAAGGAACCAATAAACCTATCAATGAATATATATTAGCATTTAAGATAATGTTGGATAAAATGACCAATCCAATGGTAGATAAAGATCTTCAACATATCTTTAATAAAAGTTTTCTTTCCCCATTACATGAGGCTATTATTTTCAAAAAATTTAAATCTTTGGATGACTTATGTCATATTGTTTGTGATCATGAAATGAAACTTATCTCATTGAACAAACTTAAGTATGTAACAAACACACCAACTACATTAAATGCCAAGATTTATATAAAATCAAGTTATAAGGTTTAACTGATAGCATCTAATAAGGATATGAATACTATGGTTAGTTTAATGTCATAATAACCTAATCAATTTTTCTTATCCAATACACCAAGGAGACAATTTATGCACTTACCTGAATCTCTAGCTTTATTACTTTTAAATCTTGTGGGATTTCATCTCCAATCTCTCCCTTATCCTATAGAGGTTGATATGAGTCAAACCCTACCCAAATGATATAATGTCAATGCTTATTGTGACTATCACCAAGGCCCTGAACATTCTACAGACTAATGTTTTACCTTGAAGCATAATATCCAACATTATCAATAACCAAAATATCACATTTTATGATCCTCTAAAGGAATTAGGTTCATAACCTAGTGATCACCATAATTATAAGACATCTAAAGATCCTTTGTAACACCATTATAATAAGGAACTAGAAGTACAAATGGCATATAATGCACATCCTCATCCACCACATTATACGCACTCATTAGATAGGATTATTGGTACTTATACATTAATTAAACCTCTTATGGTTCAAATACCTTCTATTACTTTAGATGATAGTGATATTGTGGATGATGACTTAGATATTCATTTCTTATTCATTTGAGTATACCTTGATAACCAACCTATATATAATGTTATGATTGATAATGGTGAAAGTGAGAACATTTTCACCATGACATTACTTACACATTGGGGTTATACACTTGATGATTTACATCCTTCGATTAAATCAATTAGAGCATTTGATGGGACCTTATAGTAGGTTCTCGATGAGATTGACTTGACTTTACAAGTTAGCCCCATTTAACCTTAAAATGAAATATAAGTACTTGGAGTTAGCATTAGATATTATTAAAGGTCTATATATAAATTATAATGTATAAGGGTGATAATCATATTTACAGTTGACCAATTGGGAGATAAATTTAAATATAAACATACACTAAATTTATTGTGCTGAGAATAGGCTAAATATATAAATTACAAATAATATATGTATGGAAATGATAAGGAATTAATATAATTATATGGTTATGATGCTAACAAAGTATTGATTTTTAACATATAAGAAACAAGCTAGAAGACATTTCTAGAACAGTCATAAGATTTTAGATCTAATGCTTCTGGAGCTCTAGAAACTATCATCAATTTAACATGGTTGTGTTAATGATAATTTATATTTTTGATGTAAGTTTATTAAAAAATATATCTACCATAAAAGGATGTGACTATCTAGATTCTTCTAGTTCGTCTTCACCTTTGTTCTGGTATATTTAGATCTAGGTCATAGACTGCCACTCCTCATGGTTTTGATCTTCATCTTCACAATGACCTTAAGAAAAAAATGGGTTAGTGGGATCATAATTTCAAGCTTCTCTAAAGACTCTACTATCATTGGGTGATACTTATATCATTAATACTCTGAAGAGGGCCTCAAACTTATGTAGTTTTGCCCTACATGTTGGCTTATGTGTGAATCATTTAATGTGGAAAGCAAGTACAATAGTGACCTATCTTGTAACTTGTAAGATCAGGATTTTAGGTTGCTCCTTAAGTAATTAATACATGTATATGTGATTTACTTATGAATTATATAAAAATAGGACAAAATATGGAAGCTTTACTCAATTAAATTTTCTTTAAATGCTATTTGGTATGAATACTAGGTGTTTTCTTGTGTATGATGGGTAAGAAATGAATGAGGGTTGATATTATATCTATATCAATCCATTTGGAGTAATAAATCATATGAAATCACTCATTTTTACCATTTAGATATGTTTCATTTGAAAATTGGATGACTTTAGGGCACTCAAACATGTGTTGGGTTAGGACACTAGTATTAACGCTAGTGTCAATCCCAAACATTAGTGTCTCAGGAGAAAGAAAATAGGTACAGGTTTAGAAATTGAAAATGTGAAAGAGAAGTACATTTTAAGCATTTTGGACATGATAAAAGTCTTGAATGATCAACATAACATTGGTGGGACAAAGAGATAGGTCAAGGGGCACAAGTTAGAGAATATTACAAGACTTGTAGAAGTGGGAAAGGTATATAATTAAGAGGAACAACCAAGGTCTGAGTTTTCAAAGTGTACAAGACTGAGGTGATATAATCCATAAATATTGTCTACATTTCCCCCCATTTAATTTAGTAATAAAATTTCTAGTTTGAAGGAAAGGAATGCATACTTGGGTGTGTATAACACAACTTGTCTTTGCATGTGCCCAAATTGAGTGCTTTGTTGGTGATTGACTTGTAACTAAGATAATGTTATTGTATATAATCAGTACATATAATATGGAGCTAAAAATATTGAAAACATTAAAATTGAAAGATCAAGGTTTAGGAGTACAGCTATATGTTGATGTAACCACCTTGCTTATTGACAAGTTGATATGAAAAAGATGTATCAATGTAAGGTTATAAAATTGAGATATAATTAAGTTGCATGGTTAAGATAATCCCAACTACTAGGTGGTAACTCACCTTTGCTCTAAGGTTGGGGGGCACAATCCTTCAAATCTCTCTCTCTCTCTCTCTCTATATATATATATATATATATATATATATATATATAGAGAGAGAGAGAGAGAGAGAGAGAGAGAGAGATTTGAAGGATTGTGCCCCCCCAACCTTAGAGCAAAGGTTAGTTACCACCTAGTAGTTGAGATTATCTTAACCATGAAACTTAATTATACTTAAAAATTGGTGAGACTAGATGATAAAATCAAGTCTAACCTAAAAAATATGAAATATTGAGTGATTTAATCACCTCAACCATACCAAAAGGTAAATCAACTACTGAAGTAGATTGGCTCAATGAAGTCCATAAAAGTATAACTAGGGTATCCATATGTAAAATTACATGATGTGTAATAGTCCATAAAAGATTTTTAGAATCTGAAACTAATTTATATTTTTAAATACTAGGTGTACATTGCATAACATATACACCTTAGATAGGATCTGAAATTGAGATTAGGAAAAATATAGATAGATCTCAAATATGCATATATCCAAGGATATATATATATATATATATATATATATATATATATATATATATATATATATATATATATATATATAGAGAGAGAGAGAGAGAGAGAGAGAGAGAGGATTGTGCCCACAACCTTAGAGTAAAGGTGAGTTCCCACCTAGTAGTTGAGATTATCTTAACCATGAAACCTAATGATACTTAAAACTTGGTGAGACTAGATAAAATCAAGTCCAACCTAAAAAATATGAAATATTGATTCATTTAATCACCTCAACCATACCAAAAAGGCAAACCAACTAGTGAAGTAGATTGGCTCAATGAAGTTCATAAAAGTATGAATAGGGTATCCATACGTTAAATTCCATGATGCATTATAATCCATAAAAGAGTTTTAGAATCTAAAACTAATTTATATTTTTAAATATTAGGTGTAAATTGCATATCATATGCACCTTAGATATGTCTCATGTTATAACTATGTATAACATGGTACCAATATATAAAATTCTTCCACAACTATGAATCTAAATTATATAATTGTGTGCTTTGGCTAATTCAAAAATTATGTAAGTGTGGAGAACATGATTCCAAAGCAATCCCCCACTATATATGGAGAAATATTAAAAATTATATAAGTACCAACATGGAGGACATGTTTCCAAAACATGCCCCCACTAAATTTAGAGATGTTGAATATTGAATAAGTGTGGAGAACATGGTTCTAAAGCATGCCCCCACTAAATCTAAGAACTATGAATGTGTGGAAGCCATGCCTAAATGACCTACCCCCAACTAAATTTGAAATTTGATATAAGTACCATATACTAAATAAGTATGGATAACATACTTCAAAATCATTCCCCTACTAAATATAAAAACTGTGTCAAATGTGAAGAACATGCTTCTATGACATGCCCCCATTTGAGGTGAGGGAAATATAGGAACTGGTAGTTACCTGACCTCAAAAGGATAAGATAATTGTATAATATATGAATGCATACATGTATTATATAAAATGAATATGTTTATATGGATATAACATTGAAGTGCATATAAATAATGTGATCACATAAAGGCCTAAGATGCATGATAAAGATCATGGAAATGTCTAGACAGTAACAATAAAATTGTAAAAGTAAAATAATAATATACACAAGATCACTCAAAAGCAATTCAAAAGGACATGGTCTAAGGAGACCACAAATAAGGGGCATGTTCAAATTCCACACAATTGAAGGTACACGGCTTAGTTAAGTATCCATGAAAGCACAAATAGCATATTAAAATATCCATAAAAAAATAGTGACATATGAAAATGTCAAAAAAATTGTATGTAGGCATGAGGGCCACAAGAAAAGGAGAATATTCAAATAATTAAACATGTAAAATAATATCAAGGCCAAACAATCAAGGAATTGCATAAGGGAAAGCATAAGAAACCAACAAAACATGTCATAGTATCCCATGGATCACATGTGTTAGGAAAAAAATGTGAAGTGTATAGCATATCAAGTATCCTATGTAAGATATAATCATGGATAAAGGCATGTGTAAGTATATATTTAATATCAAACATGATAATGAAATATGATCATCAAACCAGATAACCTATGTATATCAAGATTAAGGAGAACAAATGCCTGTAATGTCCACATGACATGAGTAGAGGGAAGGCCCAATATCATAAATATGAATATATCATGTATTTGTGTATGTCTATATCACACTCATATATATGTTTGATACACGTGTTTATGTATAAGTAACTAAATATGCCATCCATCGACATGAAACTAACACATAGATGTCAAGGAGCCAATAGAACATGTAGGTGCCAAAAATATTTTTAGATTTTTGAATGTTTTTTATTTTTTTGGGTATTTTAGAATGGTTTTCACATAATATATTTATTCAAGTGCATAATGTTCATTAGTATCTTTAAAGGCTTTCATTTAAGTGTAGCAAGGTAGTATAAGGCTTTTACCAATTTTTTTGTAATTGTAAATGGTCCCAACCAATTTGGTTTATACTTTATTTTTTTGTCTTTTTTTCATTGGTATTATTTTGATTTTCTTATAGTACTAAGTCACCCACATCAAAGTCACATGGTCGAACCTTTTTTTTATGAACTAGTTTTACACAATCTTGATAAACACATAAATTCTCAATAGCTTGTGTGCATTTGGCACTCAATTTATCTAACTGATGCAATCTCTTTCCATGTTATTCATCATCTTTGATGATGTCTTTAAGATAAATGTTCAAATAATGTATCTTAAGTTTAATTGGTAAGACAACCTCTATACCATAGACAAAATAGTAAGGTGTGGCCTGAGTAGGTGTGTGTACACTAGTTCAAGATGCCCATAGATCATATACCATCTATTGGTGCCAATTAGTGTTGTATTATTGTATTATTAGTTTCCTCTACCTAGCCATTGCCCTATGGGTAATAAGGTGTAGAAAAGGTATGCTTAATTTTGTATTTACTGTAAAATAATTTTACCATGTTATTTTTAATTGATGATCCATTATCAAAATTAATATATGAGCGTATGCCAAAATGTGAAATAATATTGGTCATAAGAAATCTACATATGTCATCCCCTGTGTTAAATTCAAGTAGAATTGCTTCCACCCATTTTGTGAAACATTATGTAGCTGTGATGATGAATTTGTGTCCACCAGTGGATACCAACTTTACCTTTATAAATAATTCAAATCCCCTTAAAGAAAAAGGCCATTGTGAAATAATTGGTTGTAATTCATGCAATGGTGCATGATTTAAATTGTTGTATTTTTGGCATTGTAAACATAGTTTTGCATGTTCGATACATTTTTGTTCCATTGTAGGTTGGTAATAACATTGGCATAATAGTTTTTGAGACATGGCACATCTAATAAAATTATCACTACACTCATTTACATGAATTTTCAAGAGTGTAATGCGAGCCTCATATTTTTTTATGAATCAAAGTAATTGTCCATCAAAACTTTGTTTGAACAAAACATTTCCAATAATAAAAAAATGAAGTGCTTCACATTATAATTTTTATTTATCATTTTATGTAAAATGGTCTAGTATATAGGTTCAATTAAAAAAAGTATAAATATCATTTTACCATTCTCTATTTATAATAATATGAGTAGTGGAAAGAATGACTAAGACATTTATTTTATCAGAAGAAATGAAAGGATTTTTTAGCTGTCATATTATAAAGTCTATATGATCATCATTAAAATCATCAATAATGTTTTACTTACCATGGCATTTGCATGGTGGTTATCTTTATATGGAATACTATCAATATAATTTTTTTCAAATGTCTCTATGAGTTTATATACCATTTATTTATATGGTAGAAGATGCTCTTATTTAGTTTGGTAATGATTAATAACTTGAATAACAATCATCTAGGAATTACCAAAAACTTGGATGTCTATTGTATGAAGCTTATGTGTTATGGATGATTTGATGATCAAGGCATCATATTCAAATATATTTTTGGTGAAAGAAAAAGCTAATTTTTAAGATAAAGTCATGTATTCACCCTTGGGGGTTCAAAATATAACACCGACACCCACCCCTAATCTACATTTTGACCCATCAAAGAACATTATCCATGGATTGGAAGATATATTATATGCTTCAAACTCATCATGTAAAGCTTCAATGAGAAAAAAATAATATGGCAAAGGATCCACCATGAATTGGTTAGCTATGACTTTTCCTTTTATTAAATTTTGGGCTATAAATTTTAGATCAAACTCTATAAGCTGCATCATCCATTTTTCTATGTGGTTGGTTAGGTGTGTTTTGTTCCTAAGGAACCTTAATGGATATTATTTTATTATAAAATGAACCTAATTATTGAGAAAATAATTTCATAGTTTATAAGTAGTAAAAACTAAGGCTAAACATAGTTTTTCCATTGCTATATATGTGTATTCATAATCAACTAACTGGTGATTGATATAATGGATTACATGTTCATTGTGATTATCATCAAAATATGCTAGTATCACCCCAAGGCCTCATAGGTGCCTAATATGTAAATAAATAATGGTCTATCTAGGATATGAGGCATAAGTAATAGTGGATTTGATAAATAAGCATTGATTTTATCAAAAAAAATTAACATACATCATACCATATGAATTTTGTATATTTTTTTAAGAAATGGGTGAAAGGGATTGTTTTATCAACCAACTATGCAATGAAATATCAAATAACCTGAATCCATCCCCAAAAACATCACAAATAATTTATATTAGTTGGAAGTGGCATTTATAAAATAAATTTTATCTTTTTTGGATCAACCTCAATGCCTATTTTATAAATAATGTATCCTAAGAGTTTTCCCAAAGAAATCCCAAAAACACACTTTTTTGGATTTAATTGAACATTGAATTACACAAAAAATCAAATATCTATTGTAAATCAATAACATGGTCTTGGTGATGTTTGGATTTTAAAAGTAAATCATCAACATAATCCTCAATAGTTTTATGTATAAAATCATGAAATATATTAATCATGGTCCTTTGATATGTGGCTCCTACATTTTTTAATCCAAAAGGCATGACTATATAACAAATTGTACCCCAAGGAGTGCTAAAAGTAGTATTTTATTTATGTATGAGGTTAATTTTTATTTCATTATATCTTAAGAATCCATCCATAAATGAAAATGTCTCATATCTAGCTATAGAATCTACAATCATATGAATATGAGGTAATGAGAGATCATTTTTAGGATAAGCCTTGTTTAAATCATAGTAATCAGTGTAACAAATGTCACCATTGGGTTTTTTGATAGGGATAATGTTGGATACCCAATAAGAAGTGTAATTATATTTTAAATATGACATTTAAGAGTTTTGAATTCAAGTTTTTACCAATAACACCACTTTAGGATGCATTTTTTGAATTTTTTATTTTACTAATTTTGTATTTGGGTATAAAAATATTTTATGCATTGACACTAATGGATCAATCTCAAGAATATATAAATAATCCCAAGTAGAGAGTTTAGGAAAATCATGGAGTACCTATCGATATGTTTTTCTTTCATCTTCCTACATCATGGCAGCAAGTAAAACTTGCTGAAGGTCCTTATCTGTCCTAGAGGTATACTTGACTATTTCTTCAATTAACAAAGTAGAATTCCATTTTATGAATGGTGTGGTAGGAATAAAATTTGATTCATCATGTTGTACATTATTATTATCTCTCTCACTAAAATAAAGATTATTAGAGGTGGCATGAGAAAACCTATTCTTATGATAAAAGGAAGGGAGATCCTCATATGCCCCCAAGTACTCTAGTAATGATTCATCATTAGAAACCTCATAGTGTCAAAATTTTAGGGGTAGAATCCTCATCGATTAGATGTCAGTTAGCTAATTTGAGCTTAGTTGTGGATATATGCATACATTCCATTGTGGATTTTGTAAAAAAATTATACTACAAGAGATATGCTTGTGTCTTGTAGTTTTTATGAAAAACCCAAAACTCACCAATTTGTATTATTTTTAGGAGCAATAGTTTGAGCTATGCCTTGCTAATTTTTACCCAACCATTGGCCTTTATATCCATATTTTTGTAAATATTGAGAGCCAAAATCAAGATTGTAGTATTTTGGTGTATTATTATTGTGTTGTTATAGCATTGCAAAATGTTTGAGGGGATTAATAATTGTGTAAATGAATCTATGATGAATAAATTTTAAGCATGTGTGAAATGTAGATGGAATTGTATACATCTCATGTATTTAAGGTTATTCAAATAGAATCTTATAGTTCAAATTATTTGGCATAACTTATAACAAAGTGGGTAATGTAGAGGGACCCAAGATAATATTCAATGTTATTTTCCCCAATACTTGATTTGAAATATTACCAATTCCCTTGATGTGTGATGAACCTTCTACATAGAGTTACAACCTAAAAAAAATAAATGGAAAATAAAATGAATTTTGGAAAATAAATCAAAATAACCTTTATATCATAGGCCACTTCGAGGGGGAAACCTCCTTTAAGAAGGCTCAATACAAAAATATTCATGGATACCTTCATTGGGACTCAATACTTACTTAAATACTAAATATATTCTAAAAATTAGTACTTCTCACAAATGTGGGATAATTAAAATATGCTAAAGGAATGACTTAAAAAACATATGCATCCATAGTGACTAATACACTAATAATGAAAAAATAAGGGTAGGACACATGCTCTTAACATACCCTCTCCCTTTGAAAAATCTTTGTCCTAAAAAATTTAGATGTGGGAATTGTTGTTGAATTTGTAATAGTGGTTCTCATGTGGCATCTTATAATTGCATGCTATGCCACTAGATTAATATTTTTGTGATTGAGTGGGAGCAAATTTGGTAGGTACTCCTATCCAAGATTGCTTCTAGTTTGATAATGATGGATCCTTAATTATCAAGTTCTAGTAAAAATATTTTCACTATGATGGTGGTTTCGCAAACTTTATTAAAACTAGGGACATTAAATACTTGGTGAACTTAGGAGGAAGATGTAAGATCCAACTTGTAAGCCATAGATAGAATATACTGGAGAACCTAATATGGCCCATAAAACATTGGGGCAAGATTTTGAAACCCTTTTAATTTCAAGGATGATTACTTGTATGAATGTAGATGAATAAAAACCATATCATGGGTTGAGAGGTTCACTTGGAGTGGTGATGACAAACCTATTGATTCATTTAGTTCTATGCTAGATGGATATTTCCCCAAAGAGTGTTGAGAATCTGATCCTAATTTTAGAGAGTAGTGTCAACTACCTAAACTAGGGAATTACCATAGGTATATGGGAGAATTATTGGGGGTGATTAACCATAAACAACTTCATATAGAGTAATTTTATTAGAATTGTGGTAGGAAGTATTGTACCACCATTCTATGAGGGGGAGCCACTTTTCCCACAATGGCAGTTGGTCCAATGCAAAATAATAAAGGAATGTTTCCAAGTATTTGTTGATAATTTTTGTCTCACCATCTATTTGGGGGGTGATATCTAGATCTAATATTCATTTTTATACTTGTGCATCAAAATAAATCCATCCAAAAATGGTTAGTGAAAGTTGAATCATAATCAGAGATGATTGAAGAAGGGGTGCCATGAAGATGAAAGATCTAATCTAAGAAAAAATTTATGATTGTGGGTGTTGTATAAGGATGGTTGAGGGGGGAAAATGACTAAATTGGAGAGGAAATCTACCATGACCAAGATCACTATTTTTCCATATTTAGGGACCCCTCAATGAAATCCATAGAAATATCAATCCAAATCCTTGTAAGAATGGGTAAAGGCTCAATTAAACTATGAATCATTGTGGTTTCACCTTTGTTAAATTAGCAAGTATAAAATTTGACCACCATATATTTAAGTTCCTGTTTCATCCCCTTTCAGAAGAAATTTTAATGTGCCCACTCATATGTTTTGATAAATCCTAAGTGTTATGCTGATGGAGAAGCATAGATTTCATCGAATATGGCTTGGTGAAGGTCTATGCTATTGGGAAGCATAAAATGGTCCTTGTAATGTAGAGAAACACCATCCCATGAATAACATGGTAATGCAAAGGGTTTAGTGTCCAATTTTTGAATGAAGTGGTGTAAGGAGGGATCATGTGCATAACCTTGGTATATAGATTCTAACCAGTTTGGAATGGGCATGGAGATGGTAGAAAAGGAATTCTAGTCCTTGAATGTGCATGAGATATCATACACCACAACATTGTCGTTACCCTTATTTTAAGTGATCTCATAATCATAACTCATCAATTTCTTGACCCATTTCTATTGTGTTGGGGATGAGACCCATTGTTCCATGAAGTATTTAAAACTTTGATGATCATTTTTTATGTAAAAATTATTCCCAAGTAAGTATGGCTACCATTTTTTAGTGCATATATAATTACCATAATTTCCTTTTCCTATGTAGACAAATCCCAATTTTCTCCAAAAACATATTTTCTAGTGAATGTAATGAGATGACCCTTTTAGAGAAGAAAAACACCTAGATCATTATTTTAGGCATCACTATTGATGGTGAATGTTTTGGTGAAGTATAACATGGATAAAAATAGTTTGTTACATAGCCTATTTAGGTTCCATCAATACCTGGTTAGCTATGGCATCTATGTGAATGCATCCTTATTCAATTAGAAAGTTAAGAGAGTTGAGATCTTTCCATAATCCTTAATTTTTTTTTTCTAATATATTATAAGGCCTAAGAAGCCACAAAGTCTCTTGAGGGTTATTGGTCAAGGCCAATGTTGCATGAAAATAATTCTTTTTGGATCCATGTGGACCCAATCAATTGAAACAATGTGCCTGAGATATATTCAACTTCCTTTTGATTGAAGGAACACTTTGAATGCTTGGAAAATAATTAATTTTCTACTAGAAGTTGTAATTACCTATCAAGATGTTAGATATGTTTGACCCATGTGTGACTTTAGATCAAAATATCATCAAATAAAACCAAAGCAAATTGACAGAGGAAATCCAAAATATTTTAATCATTAGGGCATGAAATGTTAAAGGGGCATTTGTAAGTCAAAATGGTATGACAAAGAATTCATATTGACCATCATGAGTGCAAAAGGTTGTATTTTTATTGTCATCAACGTCAATTTGGGTCTAATTATAGCCTAAATTAAGATCTAATTTGGATAAAAAAATTCCCCATGGAGCTCATCAATGAATAAAATTTATAATTTATCTTTGATAGTGATGTGGTTAAGGGAACATAATTCAATGTAGATGAACCAAAAATCATATTTGTTATGGACAAGAAACATTAGGGATGAATTGGGGCTGGTGTTAGGGAAAATAATTCTAGACTTGAGGAGTTCCCATTCTAGCTATTTAATCTCAGTCTTTTATATATGGGGATAATGGTATGGATGGATGTTAGGTGGGATGATACCTAAAAAGAGAGGGATGTGATGATATTTAGGGTGTGAAGAGGGAAAACTCACTATATCTATAAAAATTATTGCATTATTTTTTAGGACAACTTTTAAATAAACAAGATAGTTACTAGCAAGGGGAAGATGGAGTTGGATGGAGTGCTGCTAGGCAATGACCCTATGTGAGCCTTTATTTAGAATATTTTCCATGTGATGGGAAATGATGATGTTAGTAAATTTGGGTAATAACCCTTTTAAGGTGTGATTATAGCCACTATCTATTAACTAAATCTAAATCTTAGAGAAGTCCCATAGAATAGGTTACAATGTGTAGAGCCACTACGCCCTTTAGACCACATCATATTCCCCTGAGGGTAGGGAAAACATATATGAGTGAAGAGTGTAATCATCTATCATTATATGAACATTATGACACTTCCTCTTACATGGGAATATTCCCACATTATTAAACATGACTTCAAATCTAGAAAAAGGGTGTACAAAGTGGTATGCCTACTTAACAATGCATGGATCAATGAAATTATGAGTGCTACTAGAGTCAATGAGGATTGTGAGAGGGATATTTTTTAAGAACCCTTTGACCTTCATGATTTTAGGGGTGATAAAACTAACTAATGCATGTATATATATCTTTATTTGAGTCTCTTGAGCCATTGAGTCCTCATAAAGGATTTATTCTACTTGAGCATCCTAGAATTCTTGGATATCAGGATCAGTATCCTACTTTGGTGATGATTCCACATCTAATAAGTAGACCTTTTATGTGATGCATCTATGACCCTTAACCCATTTTTCATAATTAATTATAAAACAATCCTTTCTCCTTATAATCCCATGTTTATGTCTCAGTAAGGTGCTTGACCAGTGTGGTTGTGACTAGCCATTGGTTCATTGTGTTCTTTATGGGTAGAAATATGGGAGGTTGATGATGCACTGAGAGTTTATCTTCTACTAACTACGATAGAACCAAGGCATCAATCATATTATTTGGATGAAACATTTTCACCTTCAAGATAATTGGATCTTTAAGGCCACTAATTAAATAACTCTTAAAGAAGTCAATTGATAACTCTTCAGTGTGAATATCCAATTACTCAAATTCAATATGATAATCATGAATGGTGCCTATTTGATGGAATTTGGTGAGAGATCCTATAAAGTATTCAAATTTTTAGGGACCAAACATGCACAAAATTAAGGATGCAAAGGTTTTACAATTGGGTTCATCATTCGAATTAAGATACCAGATATACCATTAGAGTGATTCTTGTTCCAAGTGAAAGGAATCAATTGGGACTTTGTTGATAGAATAATTATTGTGAAGGTTAAAGAATTACTCAACTCAATATATCCATCCTATAGGATTTATAACATTTAACCATGTAAATTCTATCTTGGGCTCATGTGATGTGTTGGGAGAAGAGAAACTATTCTCTGAAGAAGACTCCTACAATTTGTTTAGCAAAAGAATATTATGTTCATTTAGTCCATGCATTATATAAAAAACTTGGTGACCTAATTTTTCAATGTTGTGATTTATTCCTCCATTATCTTTGTGCATTCATGGGTGGATATTATAACCAGTGCTATTTTTTTGTAAGGGATAAAAAAATGGTTTTAAGACACCGTTAGTAAGGGAAAATTTTAATTGGGACTTAATTGGAAGTGGTAAATGTATTTTTACTATTTTTTGGCACCTCTTGGTTAGGATTGATGAAGGCAAGAGAAATTTTAGAATCATAATGGAAAAACAAGAATTTTTTCCCAAGAGGGTTAAAGGATCAGAAAAGGGAAAAGAACTTTGTGATAAAATTTTGAAGCAAGAGGACAAAAATTGAAGAAGTTATGGCAAAACCCCAAAAATTCAAAAATTGAGATTTGTGGCTAATATAAGTATAGTTGGGATATGGACCCTCAAGGAAGAAAATGTGTATAATGGAATTTTAGGTGTTATAGGAAATTTTGATGATTAAAAAAACTTTAGATGGAGAGATATGGTATAAATTTTAGGTTTAAAAAAAATGATTTCACTTGGTTGCTCTTGCCAAAAGTCTATCAGCAAGTGGGAAGGTTACCAATTGTTCTCAAATGGAATCACTCTATTGATAGTCTTATAAAACTATTATGTTGGATATGGGCCCCAAGTCTATTTGGATTCCTAAGGGTTTTAAGGAGCCTCTTTGGCCACCAATGTTGTTTGAATGAGTACTATTCTCCAAAAAAAAAATTGCCATGAATTTACCCCTAAGTAATAGCTCTTTGTTTACTCACAAGTGGAAACTAGTCAATTAGGATGGGACCATTGCCATTTTCACTAGCAAGTCCTCTCAATAGGCCAACTACTTTGAGACTCCTATGGTAATCCTCATAATGAGTTTTAAGGCATATTTCCATTTACTTCCCACTGTTATGCAGAGGGATATTTTTACCCTTAGATAAAGATGTAGAAAATAGAGTCAAGGAAAAATATTTTTGTAAATGGTGCAACTCTTGAAAATCCACCAATAAAAAAATTTATCCAAAATCTACATGTAGGTCGAGAAAGTACTCTGATACTAGATGTGAGGAACCTTTTGCATAGAGTTACGAACTACAAAAAATAAATGAACAATAAAATGAACTTTGGAAAATAACTCAAAATAAACTTTAAATCACATGCCACTTTGTGGAAGCAACATTATTTGAAAAACAATAATATTATTAGATGCCTTCATTGGGATTTAACACTTAAATACTAAATCTATTCTAACAATAACTACTTCCCATGTATGCAAGATAATTCAAACATGCTAAAGGGATGACTTATAAAGCATATACATCCATAGTGACTAATACACACTAATAATGAGAAAATAAGGTTAGGAAATTTTTTTTTAACATGATGCTCATATTATATCATTCCAAATGTGAAAATACAATGCCAATTAAGGAAATAAAGGATATGTTTCAAATGTTGAGTATTGAACCATTTTCCACAAGAACTCATTTTATCATTTTGTTACAAATTCACACCTAGATGTAGAGTGGAAAACAATTATTTATAAGATGTTGAGGTGATAAATCCTCCTTTTCAACATATATATTATTCTCGATCCATTTTATGTAACTTAAGACAAAGGCCACATATGGTGGTTTGACATTAAAAGAGATTAGGGCCATACACAATGCATCCAAAAGGACATCCTTATAATCAATTGAATGATATAGTAAGTCCAAGAGTGAGGTTGTGGTAGTAATATCATTAGAATGGGTAGTAAAATTAACTGAGGAGGATTTTTTCATGAACTCTTTTTGGTGCTTTGTAATGATAGATAAAAGCTCATTGTAAACATTAGAATAAGGAGTATGTAGCAATGCAAATTTTGAATCCCTTATAAATATGATGACTGAAACCAAGCATGAGATATAAAAATTAATAACCAATATAAGGTATTGGACCATGAAATAATTGAAAAATATGTCCATGGTATACAAGATTGTAAAATTATAGTAATTAGGGATCTATAATAGAAAAAGTTAGAAAACCCTAATCGACCTAGGGTTTAATATTCAAAGGTCAGGTTCCCAAAAATTTTAACTCTAAAATTAAATATAAGTACCTGGTGTTATGTTTATATAATATTAAAAGGGTAGATATAAATGATTATGCATAAGGGTGATAATCATATCTATAGTAGGCCAATTGGATGTTATACTCAGATATAAACATACAATAAATTTATTATGTTGAGAAAAGGTTAAATATAGAAAGTATAACTAAGCTATGTATGGAAATAGTAAGGAAGTAATATAGTTAGTTGGTTCTAATTATAACATAATGTTAGATCTAAAATAGGCAAGAGTAGGTTGGAATATTGTTCTAGAATAGTTATCATATTTTGAATCTGATGTTTTTAGAGCTTTAGATACTAACATTATCTTGGGATGGTTGTATTGACACTATTACGTTGACACTATTATCTAGGTTTGATGAAAGTTTCTTAGATGGAATAATTATTGGAAAAGTATGAAATCACCTGGATACTTCTAGGTTTATCTTTTCCTTCACTCTATTGCATTTAGATTTGGGTCATGGACGATTACTCCTCACGAAATGTTAAAACCTTAGTTTTCCATCTTCATAGTGACCTTGGGGAAAAATGGTTTAGTGGGCACATAATGTTGATCTAGCCTAAATATCCCATTGTTAACGAGTACTACCTATAAATATAATACTTTGAAGAGGAACTTAGATTTGTGTAGCTCTCACCCATGTGTTGGCTTGTGTGTAAATCATGCAATATGTGGAATGTAAGTACAATAGTGACCTAGCTTGTAAACCAAAAAATAGGGATCTTGGGCTACTCCTTCAATAATTCAAACTTATAGATTTGTTTTCTCTATGAATTATGTGAGAATAAGATAAAATAGGGAAGCTTTTCTTAATTGAATTCTCTTTGGTATGAATACTAGGCATTTTCACGTGTATGCTAGGTGAGGAATAAATGAGGGTTGATATTATATTTATATCAATACCTTTGGATTAATAACTCAAATTAAAACACGTAGGAAAATTATTATGATATGTTTCATTTATAAATTAGATAAATTTATTGCACTAGACACTTAAGTCAGGTTAGAACACTAGTTTGACATTAGTGTCTGTCCCAAATGTTAGTGGCAAGGGAGCAAGAAAATAGGCACATGCTCAAAACGTATAGAGGTGGAATATAAGTACATTTTAATAATTCAAAGAAAGATACAAGGCTTGAATCATCAACGTAATTATTTTTAGACTAGGAGATAGGCTAAGGGTCATAAGATAGAGAAGATTGTAATACTTGCAGAAATGGGAAAGGTCAATAATTGAGAGAAACAATCAATGTTTGAGTTTTCCAAGTGTAAAAGACTAAGGTGATATATAATCCATAAATATTATCTACAAGCCTAACACATATGGTTACTACATTATCATTTATGTCATACATGGGTATCTTTCATATGTTATTAGGACAACCTTGGATACATACACTTCATGTAATACATTCTATAGTGCATGGGTGTGTTAAATACATTCATGCCAATAGAGTAATTACAATTTAAAAATTCCATATGACCATTTACTTAAACATAATAAATTTATATCTAGATAGTTAATTATCAAACTTACTAAGCTTAATCCTCCATGAAAGGGTAAGCAACATGCATTCCCATTTCCTAGGTAGCTAGGACTTGAGAGACCATTGCATTAAAGACACATAATGGGTTATATAGATTGTTTGTCTACTTCTAAACATATTATAATGAAACTACTTAGCTGATTTACAAAAAAATAATTATATATTGTAGAATTAAGAGCATAATAAATACATCCACAATAATAATTGGTGAAAGAGTAGAATACTTGAATATTATGATTGAGCTAGTTTGAGGAGGAAACCTCCACAACAATTCAATAAGAATAAAATTTAAAATATGATGATAAAAGACTAATCAGAACCTCCTATATATATTATACTTATCCAATGTTATTCTATAGGTTGACCATACTAAGAACATAGATAAATGTAACAAGATAATATGAAGGTATGTAAGTCACATGTTGGCCACACATATCCCAAACACACTATAGGTTAAGGGAATATCATGCCCATCCCCTTAAAAATATAATTGAATTTAAAATTGAATCAAATTAGGATGTTATTATAGTAATTATTCATCCTCCCATGTTGTATCTTTAGAATACAAGTTCTTCCATTTGATCAAATACTCCTTAATGGATCTGGTCTGTAGTTTCTTAGTGCAAGTGTGAATGATCTCTTCAGGATCTAGAATAATTGGGTCTTCTTCATAAAATTTAGGTAACTTATTTTGATTGTGAAATATATGTCCAATTACCTTATTCAATAAAGATGCATGGAATGTTGTATGTATTCTAGTGGATGGAGGTAATTCCAACTTGTAAGACACACTACCAATTTCATATAAGATCTGATAAGAGTCATAATACTTAGGTGATATCTTATTATCTTTTTTATATTACTACAGAAACATCTAATTATATGGTTATAAATTCATAAATACCTAATCACCTATGAAAAAATGTCACTCATTGTGGTTTTGATCTACTTGTTGCTTCATTCTATTTTATGCCATTGCTAAATTCTCTCATAAACTAACACCTCTTGTTGATGGTGAATGTGTTCCTCAATAGATCAAACTTTAGGATGCACTATAAAATTTAAAGGAATGGATAGGGGGGTGATACTCATAAAATTTCACAAAAGGACAAATCTTAGAATAATTTTGAAAATAAGTGGTATACCGCTATTTAGCAAGTGGCAGCCAATGAACCCATTTATCTTATTTGTCAGAAACAAAATAATGAAAATACCCTTACAGAAATTTGTTGACTACCTCTATTTATCCATTAGATATAGGATAATAGGATGATTTATGATCCAACTAGGTGACCAAATGTAAATAATTTAGTCCAAAAATTACTACTAAATATGGGATGTCAGTCACTTATAATGATCTTTGGAGTATGATGCAATTTTTGAATTGTATTGAGAAAAGTAAAAGATAATGTACTAGAAAAAATGGATATGATAAGGGAAAAGATGAGTATAATTGGTAAGTCAGTCCATAAATATCTTAATAAAATGTTTACCCTCAATCTATGGTAACCCTATAATGAAATCCATGGAAACCTCCTCCCAATGTTGGCTAGGGATGGATAAACGCTGCAAAATACCTAGTGTATGAATGGTTTCACATTTTTTTTGACATACCATGCATTCAAACACATATTATATAAATACCCCTTGATTCCTTCCCAAAATAAATCTTTCTTGATTCTATGATATATTATCAAAAATCTTGAATGAGCTGCAAGTGGAGAGGCATAAAGTTCCTAAAACAATTTATGTTTGAGGAGAGAATGATTATAGAGGTATAATATATTTGTATAACATAAAGTGTTCCATTTCATGTAATTATTTTAGATTCATCAAAACCCTACTAAAGATTTTGAATCAAATCCTTGGTATCACTATCATTCTCCCATTCATATATTGATTTTTCTAGCCAATCTCCCTGCCACATGGTCATGGTGCATAACAATGCCTCAACTAATTTATCCCTTTGGAAGAGGGTATATTCCACCACATTATATTTTAATTTCTTATAAACTATTTAAAAATCATATCCTAATATTTTATTCATCCATTTATGTTTTTATTTAGAGGAAAATCATTGGTCAAAAAAATATTTGGGCTATCATGATCAGTCTTTACCTAAAAGTGACAACCCATCAGATACGGTGTCTGTTATTTCATTACATGCATAATAGCCATAATTTATTTCTCATAGAATTTTTTGAGCCTACTTTATCTTTAATTGGTGAATTTAAAACATCAATGATCTTCCTTCTTACATAAGTACAACACCCATGCCATATTTTGATGTGTTACACTACATAACATTTTTTTTGAAAAATCATGAGTAGCCAAAACTAGACTTGTGCACATATCCATTTTAAATTATTAAATTAACTTGGTATCTAAATAATTCCATTGGAAAGATTCATTATTCAATAAAGAGGTGATTGGGGCTATAATACTATTATAATTTTTGACAAATTTGTGATAGTAACTAGTTGGCCCCATAAATCATCAAAGGTTCTTGAGGGTTTTGAGAACCTACCACTCCATCATTGCTTGTATTTTTTAGGATCAAATTTCACTCCTTCATGTGAAATAATATGACCCAAGTAATCCACCTCTTGGACTCCAAAAACACATTTGGAATGTTTGGCATAAAACTAATGTTGTTATAAAAATGAAAGTATCTATTTCACATGTTTCAAATGGTCTTCCCAATTTTTGTTGTAGATGGGGATATAATAAAAAAACACTAATATAAACTTTATCAAAATGTCCTAAAAACAATATTCATCAAACTCTGAAATTTAGATGGTGTATTTTTGAGGCAAAAAGGCATGACCATAAATTCAGAATGGCTTTCATGAGTTTTGAAAGTTATTTTAGGTATGTCATGATTGTGGATACGAATCTGATAATACAAAAAATAAAGGTCTAACTTGGAAAAATAAACAAAATCATGCAATTCATCTATGAAATCATCAATTACTAGACTAGGAAACTTATATTTTATGGTGTACTTATTTAGCTCTTTATAGTCTAGGCATATCTTTTAACTATCATCCTTCTTCTACACCATGACCACCAAGGAGGAATATTCACTTTGACTATGTTGGATGATTCCTGCCTCCAACATATCCCATACCATTTTTTTAATTTCACTATTTTGGGCATATGGATACCTGTAGGGTCTAATATTGGATGGTGTAATTCCTAGAATGAGATTGATGACATGATAATTTGGAAAACTTGGAGGAAGTCCTTTTATCATGACACCAAAAACAACATAATGATAAGGTATCACCCTTTATAAACTAGGAATAATAGACTCTTTAGTTGGTTGAACCTCTATGTAAAATAAGCATGCCAAAAATACTTATACATAATTTTTAATAATGTTAGTCATTTTATGGTAACTAACTAGCTATGGAAATTTAACCTATAATCCACATATTTCAAAGGTCTTACAATATGAATATTACCTCATGAATAGTTCCTAGAAATTCGTCTCAATAGTGCTCAAAGTGGTGAGCCAATGCACTCCCAAAATAATGTTAGCTCCTCCCATGGGTAAAAAACATAGGGGAATATGACAAGTAGTGATGTGCCCTTGGTATGGATTTAGATATATTATTAGGATGAAACATGTAAACTTCCAATTGGATGTTATCTTTGAGGCCACCCAAAAATAGGTCAGTCATATTTTCCTCAGTGATGTCTACCACATGTAAGGAGAGATTCTAAAATTGATGAATGAAATTCTTTACTATCTTAATTTGATGCAACTTAGCTAGTTGGATGAAGTATTTTTATGAGACATTCTTGTGATAGTAGAGCTAAAACTCTGCATAAAATATAGAAAGGAAACCAAGAGACCTTTCTTTTTATTTTGAGCACATAACCAATGATACCAAATAAATTTCTCAGGTTCTAGATACAGATAGGCCATGAACACCTTCTATGAATAGGGAGTTTTATGTAGATCATATAAATTTTCAATTTGAATAATCCATGTGAGTGTATCATTACCATCAAACTTGTGGAGGTCCACTTTTGGCAACAATGGATTTATACCATGGTTGGTGTTGTGATTGTTTAGAGGAGAAGAACCAAACTATAGTTGTAGAGGGTTCTTGTAATTAATAAGTTTAAAGGTTGGCCAATTCCATAGTAATTTATTGAAAATGATCCTAGAAGCTATTTAGGTCTCCTCTCAGCCCTATGAGGTCCCCTTTAACTACATCAAGATCATATTTCTACACCATGCTTTGCAATTCTAACTTAAGTAACTTAACTATCTCTAAAATACTCATATCATAGTTTTCTAACTCCATGTCATCTTTTTGAGGAGTTTTAGTAATTATTTTACCTTTACCATGATCATGAGTGTTAGGCCCTACCATGCACAAACCCTAGGAGGGTTGTGACCCAAAAAATGTTTCAATATATGATACCATTACTATATCCTCTCCAAGATGAATTTAATGATTGATAATGTACATAAGGGTGAACATTTTCAGCTTGAAAAAGTATACAAATAGAATATACCATCACTATTGCATTATACAGATGAATCCAATAACTGTTAATTTTCACAAGGCAAAATAATTCTAGACTTATTTTCTTTTTACTCAAAAAATATTTTTTATTTTGGTAAAAAAACATCATGAACAAAACTATGGTGATGAAAAAATTCAATTCCTCATAGATCACAAGTTATTTTTTTGGCCTTCTAGTGTTGATAATGCCAAACCTGAAAAAAATTACATCGTAAAAACTTGCCCAAATCCAAGCTCTGATACCAATTGTAATGAAATTACTTAGATGATTCATAATAGTAAAATTATATATCTCATAACTAAAAGTAGAATAAATATATCCACAACAATAATTGGTGAAAAAGTAGAATATTTGAATATTATGATTGAGCCACTTTGAAGGAGAAACCTCCACAATAATACATAAAGAAGATAATTCATAATATGATGCTAAAAGACTAACAAGTACCTATTATATATACTATAATTAGACAAAGTTATTCCATAACCAACCATACTAAAAACATATATAAATAAAACAAGATGATATTGTGTGTAATCTAATAGTTAGCCACACATATCCCTAGATGCACTATAGGTTAAGGGTGTATCATATATATAGATATCAAGATCACCTAGACATGTTCCTATTATTTTTACTTCAAATAAATCCCACACCATTTAGTGATGGGTTCCATGAACCCTTATTACTTTTAATATCTCTTCATGACCATAGAGTCCTATTATACATACACAAAGCATTATAAATCCTACAATGCCAAATATTACACCTACACATGTTCCTTTGCAATATCACCAATTTATTTCACTAGGTTATAAATGGGGAGATACATATGAGAAAAATTTGGATGCGATCATAGGATAGTATTTTATTTTAAATTTTTTTAAAAATACCAAAAAAATTTAAAAATTCAAAAATCCAAAAATATTTTCATCTTTTACATGTTATATTATCTCCTTGGCATTATGTTTTTAGTTCTACGCTAGTATATAACATATCATCTATTTATATATACACGTGTTTCACACATATTTTGAGTGTGATATAAGCATATCTAGGCACATAATCTATATAATTTTAGATGTTGGGCCTTCCCTCAACTCATATCATATGGACATTGGGGGCGTCCACTTATTTGATAATGATACATCCAAGTTATATAATTCTATGATATTTTTCCATTATCATGTTTAATATTATATGCTTACACATGATTTTATCCATGCTTATATCTTTTACATTTTAAATGATATGATATTTAATTAAAAGTTTTTTCTAACACATATATCTAGGGACTAGTATGATATGCTTATATTGGTTTTTTATGTTCCATGCTTTCCTTTATTCACTTTATTAAGTGTCATTCCTTACTTATTCTAAAATTTGAATATGCTCCATTGATTATGGCCCCCATTATTATGTTTGTCTATCATGACATTTGCATATGTCATAGTTCATTATATGTGGACATTTGAACATGTATTTCTATGATTTATAAACATTTAATTAAATTATGTCCCTTTAATTATACAAAATTTAAACATGCCCATTGTTTGAGGTTTCATTGGACCATTATATTTTGATTTGATTTTGAGTTCTCTTGAGTGTGCACTCAATTGATTATTGAGATTGTACTACTACTAACAAGACATTTCCATGATTCACATCATGCATCTTAGAATTTGGTGTGATCACATACTATGTAACTCATTGTTATATCTACCTAGATGCTACTATTATATGTTACATAATCCATACACAAATTATATAGTTATATTATCCTTTTGAGGTAAGGTAACTATTAGTTTCTACTTCCCCTAACCTCAAAGGGGGGGTATATCAATGGGGGCATGTCATAGAGGCATAGATTTCACACCTTCACAGATTCAAATTTTATTAAGGGAATGATATGAAAACATGTTATTAATAACTATACTAGTTCTTAGTTTCATATTTTAGTAGGGGAATGTTATGGGAACATGTCTTCCACACTTGAATAAATTCAAATTGCTCAAATTGCACAGTCATATGATTTAGATACAAATTTTTGGAAACATTCTATATATTGATACCATTATTATACCCAAGTTTCAACTTGACACATCTATGAGGTGAATATACCATGTAAAATAACACCTTAAATTGTAAAATCAAATCAAATTTTAGATTTAAAATAATTCTATAGAATTTAGCATACACCAGGATGAAATTTTATGAACTATTATTTAGCCAATCTACTATAGTAATTGGTTCAATTTTGGCAAGGTTAAGGTGATTACATCACTCAATATTACCAAGTTTATAGGATGGAGTGATTAAATCATACACACTCACTAGATTTATAGTGTGATTTGACTTGGATCACTCATTCTCACAAGGTTATACATATGATGTAGGTTACATGGTTGAGGTAGCCTTAACTACTAGGTGGAAACTCACATTTTCTCCAAATTTGGGGGAAAGTTGTCTTCTAATACACACATACACATGTATGTATGTATATGTATAAATATACATATACATACATACATAAATTTATAGATACACACACAAATATATATATATATATATATATATATATATATATATATATATATATATATATATATATATATATATAAAATGAATCAGTACCTTTTACTCCAATCAAGTGGTGAAAAGATACATTGAGAATGCCAAAGTAAGTTAGAAAATTAAAGAGAGAGCTCAATACATGGCATCTCAAAAAAATAAACAAGGGAAATATACACCTTGACACAAGAACCTTTGAGGGGAAGAAACCAACACATATGTATCAATTAAGACACACAAAGAGGTATAAAGCACTAGCCTATAGATAAATATAGACCATGTGTTAATGGGAGATATATCTCATATAATCTCATGTCCTTCCCTTTTCACCTTTCTTATTTTTAACCTCTTGCCACACCCTTAGGAAAGACTCCACCATGACTATATATAGTTCTATATTCTAAATATCTATGGGAGTACATAATCTCCCATGTTCCTTATTAGAGTTTGAGCTTTTGGAATCATGTGGTCTCTTCATCCCTCCTAACATTGACCAAATAGTATCTATATTCAAATATTTATTTTGATTTTCTCATTTTTCCATCTCATAATGGACATATGCCACATCTTGGGGATCAATATTTGCTTGATTATTTTTATCTAACTCTATTGTATTCTTACCTCCCTCTTCTTTTCCATATAAATCCTCTGGCATCGAATAGCCACAAATTTTGGAAGTTGATTTTGTCCCTTTTTTATTTTGAGGATGTGCTCGTGCCTGGGGATAATAAACATGAAGGTATCCTAGTAATTTATAGTTTCTGCATCAAAAAGTTGTGTTCTCATAATCCACCATCTAAATATGTTGAAAATTTCCACATTTTAAGATGATTTTATTTAGCAGTCCTTGGCTAAGATCAATTTTGACATATATTATAGAACATGTATATAGCCCAACAAAAATTATATCAGTATCACTTTTGATATATGTGCCCAGGGAATTACTTATCTCTAGATAAATGCAAGAAAAGTCTAGAGGTAAATTGGTTAGCCTAACTCAAATAGGAACTTTGGTGATAGAGTGGGTAGTAGGATCAAATTTTAGGGTCCAAGGAGAGATGTGAAGCCTTGAAATTCCCTAAAACCACAGTCCCTCTACAAATAATCTATGATAGTCTTCTAATTTAACAAAAATTATAATGAAAATCCCTTTGGAAAATAACATGATCTAACAGTAATTTTTGCAATTGGTGTGTATATTGGTATAGTGTCATAGTGGTAGGCTAGAAACCATTGAATCTATAAATGAAAATGTGTTTCTCTAAAGCTTCTTGATATTGGAAAACCATTTTAGCTATATTTTCCATTGTCTACACCTCTTCATCTTGATCCACTACATATTCTTAAGAATGCAAGAGGAATTCCTATCAATTGGTATGTTGGCTATTTTTTTAGCACTTCTTTGAAAGAAGATTTTGATGTTGAAGGCTTCCCTAGATCTACTTCTCCACCACACAATATAATCAATATATTAATAGTGGAATATTTTCCTATTATGTAATATGTAAGAGGTTTTTTATCTTCAAGTTGTCTGCCCTTGAAGATAAATCATTGATTCTCCTTTGTAATCCTTTGTGATTGATCTATCTTAAATTTTAAATCAAAAACATTTTCATGTTTTTTAACCTAGAGATAAATTATTTTTCCAAAAAGAGTTTTGACCATAATTTTTAACCCTATCATTTAGATTATAGTTTTTTGATCTTCTATGAATTGATCAGGTAAATTTCTATCCATCTTATTGACATTCAAGTGTCATTTATTTTTCCCTAGAACTGTTGTGCTAGAAACCATAATTCATTAATGCATTTTGTAAAACATTTATTTTACATCCTTTGTATCTCTATATTTTAAAATTTTCATCTACATGGAGGCATTTATTTATTACATTTTGTCAAATAAATACCATATATCCACCTTTTTTATTGGGGATGGATGCAATTGCACAAAAGGGGTCTAAGGGTAAAAGAGATAGGATGGGTTTAAGATTCCTACATAACTTATGATTCATAGAAACTACCTAGAGCCAAGTAGAGACTCTACCATATGGATCAACTATTAAAAGTGTTAAACCCTCTATCCATGCCTCGTAAATATGTAAATTATTTATTTGAGGCTCTTCCACTAGTACACTAACCTTGAATGGTAAATCATTTAGAGTAGGAACCATTGGTTAACCATGATTCCAAACCACCATATTCTTCTTTATTCCCTTTGTGGATCTACCTTCACCATGTTATTGTGCTAGTATCTTTATCTCTAGTTGTTGTCCATCTATTATAGTTTTGTCTAGTCTCCTTCGATAATAATCTGCCATCCATCCTTTCCATAAATATCCATTTCCTAGCTCTACTTTCATCACCAATCTATATTCCATTAAGGGTACCCTAGCACAAGTAGATGAAACCATTTTTCTTCTAAAGAACCAAATATGAAGCATATGTGTGTGTGTGTGTGTGTGTGTGTGTGTGTGTGTGTGTGTGTGTGTGTGTGTGTGTGTGTGTGTGTGTGTGTGTGTGTGTGTGTGTGTGTGTGTGTGTGTGTGTGTGTGTGTGTGTGTGTGTGTGTGTGTGTGTGTGTGTGTATTCTTCATATTTGGTTCTTTAGAAGAAAAATAGTTGCATCTACTTGTGCTAGGGTACCCTTAATGGAATACATACATACATACATACATACATACATACATACATACATACATACATACATATATATATATATATATATATATATATATATATATCACACACACATAGCTACACTTTCATATTTTCCTAATCTCATCTCCAATAATTCATATTGAAGCATCTCTTCAAATAAAATTACTAAAAGGCAAGATGGTTGGATTGATGCATAGGTGTACTCTTAACCTTGCTCTCTTTCCTCTCAAGCATTTCAAATTATTTCAATTTCATATTATATACACTAATTATATACTATAACATGCTCTTGGCTATAGGTAAATCACCAAAAAACACTCAAGTGAGACTTACACAAAGATAATGTGTGTTATACACACCCGAGTATGCATTCCTTTTCCTTTAAACTAGAAATTTCATTACTATATTAAAATGGGGAAAATGTGACACTAAATTTGAATTATATATCACCTTAGTCTTATATAATTCATATTTACTTCTCATTGTTGTACCTTGTTAGTGTCTGAGATTGCATTGAGGCAATTGGGCCCTTGTTAATGGAGAATGTTTGAAATTTAGACCATGCCAAGTATTGAAGTCCATGTCTAAGTCTTTTTGTCTTCATGCATTCCTTGGGAAGGTCAAGTTCTTTGTAAAAAAATGGTTAAGTCCTTTGGGTGTTGTCTTTACTTGGTAAAAGTGTTTATCCCTTGGACTTATTAGGCCTCTTCTAATGAACACAATGCCTGATAAAAATGGGTTTTTAGAATTTTTGTCTCAAGCAAAAAAGCTGAAGACTTATTTCTGTCAGACATTTAGTCTACTACAAAAGTCCCAAAAAATTCCTTTGTTTCAAAAAAGGGTGCCAAGTCTTATTTGTTTCAAGAATTTTTCCCATACAAAAAGCTTGAACTAATTGTTTACTTTAGCCAAGTCATTTTCAAGAATCCTAAAGGACACTTTCACAAGTTTCAAAGGGTATTTGTATGGGTTAAAGGACACTTTCAACATTTCCAAAGGACAAATCAAAGGGCATAGGATACTTTTTAAAGTCTCAAAGGCCACTTTCATGGCTCTCGAAGGGGCACTTTGGAGATTTTGGGAGACCTTTCCAAGACTTCTAAAGGGCGTGTTCCACTTTCGAAGGGTACTCCCAAGTGTTATCCAGGGCCATTTACTAAAGGATTCCCCAAAAAATATTTCTTCGAGTCATGCACTCTCATAAATAAATGAAGTCTCTTTGGAGGGTGGAATAATGTTGTTCTCCTCCTCAGGTTGATTAGTGGTATAAAGGTAAAAGACAACCAAAGGCCTGAGTGAGTGTATATGATGGACACATGGTAGCATTCTGAAATGATTTTGGTTCCATTCTTTTTAAAATATTTTCACACTTGTGTTTTTGATACCAAAGGTGCAAGTAGTTTCCAAAGTCCAAACTCCTCAAATCATGCCACATGGTAGTCTCTCAGGGGTTTTAGTTTTTAGGCCCTTTTTGGAGGAATGCCTTGTCTTAAAAGGGGAAGGAGGTGCAATGAGTCCCTGAGGATCAAGACATTGTGGTCGTCAATTAGGATCATGATACATTACACTTTTATGAGAGACTAGAGTATATTGCACCAAGACACCAAGGAAAAAGAAGGATGAGACATTGTAAATGTCCCCAGCACCATGAGTGCCTAAATTTTTGAAACATGTCAAAGTTATTATTTTCAAAGGAAAGTTTGGGGCATGTGGCATCTCCTCACTAAATAATATGAGGGGTGAGCAGGTGAAAAGGTTTTAAAAGACTCGATGAGTACTGGAGGTATATTTTCTCTTATTTGATACCATGGGTCACAAGGAAAATTATTTAGCTAGAAGAGGAAGCACCATCAAGTTTCCATTCTTTTCTTTTTGAATGTTGCTTAAAGATATTAATGTGGTAGCTAAAGGTTGGCTATTCCATACTAAGGATTAAATGCTAACCCTAATTTCAAAAGGGGTTGACTATAACTAAGTATCTTCTTTCATTTTAATCTACCCTTCATAATTAGTGCTCACACTTATGTTTTCAAGAAACTTGCAAAATAGAGCAACACGAGATGAGAATAATAACTACTATCATATTTTTCAAGAAATTTCTTACTTAGGTTGCATATTTTTTAGTGTGTTTGTAAGTATTCTTTGGGTTATTAACTTAGTGCTTCAAAAGTGAAGTTTGGAGGAATTATAGAGTTAGCTACTAGGATAGGGTATTTTTTAGTTTGAGGGAAGGTAGTGTCACATCAGTGAAGAAAATATGGATTCTTCTTCTTCAATCCCTCTAAAAAGTAGCATTACCTCAATTCTTGATGGGATTAAGGACATTAATTCCCAAGGTTTAGATTTTGATACCCTATCAAATCTTTTTCAAAAATGTAATTCCCCTAAGGTGGTAGATAATTTGGGTATGAGTTATATGGTTCCTACAATAGATTTTCCACTAGCAGCCCCATACCCAGAGTTGGTCATTGCATGTGTAAAGGTGTATCATGAGGATACAAGAACTATACTTGATGGGATCCAATCAATTATTTACTAATTCAATCCTCAATATATTAGTGTCATGCTTGAGATATCACCATCACCTAAGGGAATTGTTTTAACTATGGAAGAGTGCTAGGCATATGCTGATGAGAATGATAACCTCATTTGGGATATTATAAACACTTTTTGGCTCACCAAGAAGAGAACTAAGGTTTCCTAAAAAGTAGATGGACTAGGCCTCAATTCTGAATAACAACCAACACAACCAAATAATGTAGTTGTGGGTATCCATCTCTTCCAAGGAGGAACTTAATGGTACATTTTATATGACTTCCTACCCCATGTATAACTTAGTACATAATAGAAATTTCCTCCAACTTACTAGGAATCCCTCCAGTCTTAGAATTTATGAGTTGTATCCTGAAATGACTTTATAATATTTTAAGAACACTTCAGCCAAGGTCTATAATTATTTTTTTAATGCAATGATAAGTGTCTTCCACCCTCTAAGGATCTTAAGTAGAATGACCAAGGAGGCTAGAGAGGTGATCGACAAGTTTGATGTGGTGTACATTCAATTATAGACCTTTACATACATTTGGGTCAGTGGTTATTTAGGGGCACCCCATAAGCTACCTAGGTATGTTGATGACAAGGTATCACTCATGGAATTGTGAACACAAATGGTTCCCCCATATGAGATGATTGTGGAAAAGAAGATTAACAAACCCTTCAAGTTCCTTTTATAGATAGGATATTATACATGTCCTACTCTAGCTAGAGAAAAGGGGTTAGAATAAGAAATTGGGTGGTTTCAAATAGAAAAGATGCCTCCTCAATCCAACTATGACATAAGGTGGTTGGTTAACAATGCTACTAGTGTAATTATACACTAGGCACACTACAAAGACATCTAGTCAGAATGCACAATGGAGGAGTAAGGAAAATTGATTACCTAAGGCTCACCATTTAGGATATTGTTGAATATGGAATCATCCCCTTCCCCAAGGACATGGTGAATGACAAGGATAAAATCTCATCAACTTACACTGAGGAGAATATAAAGATGTAACTTATAGCCCAAGCAAGCTTCACAGTCCTAGAGAATGATTTAATTACATAGAGGGCATATCATATAATGAAAAGAACATTCAAGTGGTTAAAGTATTGAGGTGTGGACCTCAGTGCACATGATACCCCTACCTTAGGGAGCTTAGAACTATACAAGAGCTCAAGTTGATTCTTCCCCCTCACACTAGACATTTATTAAGATCTCAAGTGGAGGCCAAAGGCAAAGGGAAAAAGCTAACAAGTGATACTAGTTTCACAAATCTAATCAATATTGATGAGATTATAGTAACATAGTCTAAGTTTGGACTATCTTTCTCAAAATAGAATAACTTTACTAAATTTTAGACTCAAATTTTCATAGGGGAGGTGCAACTTGTAAGTGTTTCTCCCATTTCAATTACTACTAAGGGAGCTCCTACACATTAGTTAGACCAACCATTGCACCATCCCCTCAGCTTGAGAAATCACCATAGCCCATTCCACCCCCAAAAATGTACACAAGGAAAAGGAGGGGAGGATTAGGCAGAGTAGCTAAAGACTAAAATGAAGAAGAAGGTGCTACAACCTCTACCTATAACCCCTAGAAAAAAGAAATAGGTCATACATCTAGATGTACCCTCTCAACATGAAGCCACAAAATCCTAAATACAAAAGTCCTCGTATGCCTAGTTGCTAAGGGATATTAGTGATGAAGAAGACTCAGAGGAAAATAGGCCAATCAAAGAGATGATGAAGCAATCCATGGAATTCACTCCTCCCCTAATGAGGGCCACCCAAAGAAATTTGAGTGAAAGTTTGTAGACTCCTGTCAAGGTTCTAGTAATGGGATTGTTTAGACCACAAACATCTTTAGGAGGATAAGACAAAGCTAATGAGGAAATTGTGTTGGCCTAAAATGACCCTTTGTCCTTTAAAAATGTGACACAAGTAGATGTTGATGCAAACATGTAAGCCAAATCTCAACTCCAAAAAGAATCTATCTCATAAGACATAAAAGCATTGATCCAGGATATGTTCACCTAGCCATAGAGGCAAGAGATCGAGGGTGAGACAAAAAGTATGCAAGGGCCTAGGGATAAACTTGAAAATGAGATGAGGATATAAGAACAAGCCCACACTAGTAGTGAAAAGGTAGAGGCTCAAGGAAAACAACAACTAGATGTTGTGGTGGGTATGGAAACAACCCCACAAGACCATCCCTCTTTAGTACACATAAGTTTAATACAAGAAGGAGAGGCTACACTTGAGGGAGATAGGGGATCAAGCTTGAAAATGGGTGCCCCTATGCCTTCAAGTGTAAATAAAGAGGTATACCAAGGTGATGAATTTTTAAGGGAGGGACCTTCAATATGAACTAATTATATTGAAGCACCCTGAGGGCTCCTTCCCCAAATAAAGGTCCATGATCATGATGGGCACAAGAGTTCTGAGGCCACAATTGGTGATGAACCACCTAGGGGTGATAAGGAAGATGACATATCCTCTTCCCAACTTTCCCAACTAATTGCACAATCTGTAATGGAAGAAAGACCACATCCTCATCCTATAAGATAAGAGAGTGTCATTGATAGATTGTTTTTGGGGTCCCAAAAGCAATTTGAAGCAATTATTGGGGTCCTAGAACAGGTTAAACTAGGAAAAGAGATAGAAATAATTTTGAAGGAAAGAGGCCAAGTTAGAGAGAAATGAGGATATAGTAGATAATAATAAGCTCACACCTAACCCCTATCTCTTTCCCACTGGTTACTCATCTAGTCACACCACCATTCAACACATCCAAGCCAACCTCAAGGTCCACAACTCCAATGGGTTTTTAGACTAGGCCCCTCTTATGGTTTGAAGAATAGATTATGGAGAAGTAGGTCATTGAATGTAAATTAGGGGATATAGATGTAATGAAGATTACCTAGTCATATAGGGAAAAACCTCTAAATAAAGTTAAAGTGCTCTCCTAGACCACTTTCACTAATACTGGGGAGAGAACATAGGAGATAGTTATCCCCCCATAAGGTGTTACAAAGAAGGATGCTCCCCTTGAAAGTTATGTCATATATAGATATGATTTGGGGGAGCCATCAAAGAATAATATCAAGCATATCTTGTAAGTTTTAGCAAGCATGGTGGATCATTGAATATATAAGGATAAAGCATCTATGGAAGAGATGAAGATGTAGAACTAGGTAATGATCCAGTACTTGTGAAATTAATTGAGCGAGCCTAAGTTAGTGACTCCAACTACTAGTAGGGCCTGGAGCATGCCCATTCCCTCATAGGATACACTTGAATTTAGACTCAGTGAGGATTTAAGAAATAGAGGATGGGCAAAAAGAGATTGGCACAAGACTTGGTAGCCTAAGCCAAGGAAGTCTTCCATACATCCATGGAATGGATTGATAATGAGATAGATAGAAGATGAGAGTATATATCCCAAGAATTTATCTATGATGCTAATATCAAAAGTTGGGAGGCACTCACGGCCAAAATAGATGAGATCTATAAAATGGGAAAAGATGCTTTAGTAGTGTAAAATATTATTTCTTTAGATGATCTTAAAATGCCTAGAGAATGCCAGTTGTCAATAAATCATAGGATATCCATGCTCAAGGATGGTACCTTTGATATAAAAAGAGAAGAGCAATCTCTCAAGACTTCAAGGAAAGAAATTGAGGCCTTCTTGAGAGAAATGGTGAAGCTTGATGGTGTAGTGGACTTGATAAATGAATTTTTAGAGGGTCCTTTGAATAACCTCATCAATGCACTATCGGAGTTGTTTCCAAAATCTGGATAATGCGAATGTAATGGAGACGTGATCACATGAGATGAAGCAATTGCACACCACATAGATGCTAAAGCAATTTGAAATTATACAAGAAGCTAAATTACACAAGACAAAATGGAGAAAACCAAAATTTGATTAACATGAGATGGCCAAAGTGAGGAATAAAAATAGGAGAGTACATAAGTAAATCCTCCACAAAAGGTGGACAAGGCACCCCAAGAATAGACTGTAACTCCTCCATGAAAGGTGGTGATAAGGTGCTAAGAATAGAGAAGTAACTCCCATCAAGGGAGTTACTTATGACATTCTTATGACACCTATGACACATCTATGACACACACCTCCACATAAGCTATCCTATCCCAAAAATGTAGGAAAACTCCATGTAAGCATAAGAAATACAATTTCCCTAATTAAAAAATAGGGAAAAATAAAAACCTACACTAATACCCCCCATAAGCACAGCTTAGGTGGGCAGTGTGGAAATATAAAATGGGTCCTAGAAATTAGGCCTGATGAGGTACCCATGTATAAATGCAATCTCCCATAAGATAGAGAAAAGGAGAAAACCTGTAGGAAAAAACTCCCCCGCAAAAGAGAGACATAAAAGAAACAAGAGGCTAGTGGGCCCCCCTCGAAGATGATACTGTTGTAGATGTGGACCGCACCTCAAGAAGAGATAGTAGATGAATGAACTTGCTCTCAGTGAAAGGTTTGGTGAAGATGTCTGTAACCTACTCTCAAGACTGGAAAAATATCAAGTCAATGACCTGACTATGAATAAGCTCTGGAATGAAATGCATGTGACTTCTATGTGCTTGGTTTGCTGGTGCTAAACTAGATTCCTACAAATCTAAATGGTACTTTAGTTGTCATAATAAATGATGGTGAGCTACCTTATAGGAATGCCAAACTTAGAAAGAATCCCCTGAAGCCAAATAGCCTTAGTAGCTGCATAACAACTCCCCTATACTCTGCCTCTATGGATGATATAGCAATATCATTCTGCTTCTTGCTAGACCAACTGATAGGACCAGAACCTAGAGAGAAATTGTAACTAGAAGTGGATTTGTGAGTCTGTGAATCACCAGCCCAATCTGAATCTATATATCCAACCAAGTCAACCTCTATGCTAAATATGTAATGAATCCCATATCTATGTGAACCCTATATGTAATGTAAGATCCTCTTCACTGCTTTCCAATGTAGCTCATGAGGTTCCTACATGAATCTAGAGACAAGTCCCACTGTATATGATATGTCAGGCCTGGTGTGAGTCAAGTAGATGATACTACCAACAAGTTGTCGATACCGAGTGGCATCAACTAATTGTGAAAAATAGTCAGCCTCAAGCTTGACTCCTAATAGAAAGGGAGTTGGAGATGGCTTATAATCAGCCATGTGAAATTGAGCCAATAAGCCAAGAGCATACTTAGGCTATGAAAGAGAAATCCCTGAATCTGACTGTGAGATCTCGATGCCAAGGAAGTAGTGCAACAAATCCAAGTCTGTCATGTCAAATCTATCCTAGAGAGATGCCTTCACCATTGCAATAGCTGATGAAGAACTCTCGGTGATCAAAAGGTCATCAACATATAGAACCAAAATTAGAAGTGAATCATCTTGCCGCAAGAAGTAGACATTGGGATCAGAATGGCACCTAGTGAAACCCACTATGAGAAGGAAGGAATCCATCTTGGCATACCAAGCCTGAGGGGCCTATTTGAGGCCATATATAGATTTCTTAAATCTGCATACTAAGTAAGAATCCTGAATAAATCCTGGTGGTTGCTCCATGTAGATCTCCTCCTCTAGGTCTCCGTGAAGAAAGGCACTCTTCACATCCATCTGATGTATATCCCAACCATGTGCTATGGCAATAGCCAAGGTGAGTCAGATAGAAGTCATCTTTGCAATGGGTGTAAAGGTCTCTGAGTAGTCAATGCCTGCCACCTATGAGAAACCCTTGGTGACCAATCGTGCCTTATACTTATCAACCAACCCATCTACTAAAAACTTGGTCTGATATATCCACTTACATCGAACCATCTTTCTTCCCTTAGGAAGTGAAGTCAAATCCCAAGTGTGATTTTTGATTAAGGAAGAATATTATTCCTCCATAGCACTATCCCACTCAGGTATCCCAGATGCCTCTCGAAAAGTCTGTGCATCCAAAACTGAAGCAAAGAAGGCATGTGGATCTCTCTAAAAATCCCCTCTAGTACATTTGTCATCTGTGGGATCTCCTACCCAAGTGCCAACACTCTCAAGTGTCTGTCTGGCCCAAAGTGGCCCGAAAGTGGGTGAGTTAGGTGCTAACTCCTCATCCTCTAACTGACTAGAGGTGGATGACTCTGCATCACTGTCCTCGCTATTTGAACTTAACGAAGAAGAAGATGTTTCTAGCTCAAGAACCTATTGTGTCTGATTTGAATCTGATGAGGAATCATTATGAAGAAGTAGATCCAATGAGGGAGAAGTGTCAAGTGTTGAGTCTTTAGGACTCTCCTGAAAATGGACACTTCTCTTGATGAACAACTCATGAGTGACTGGATCTAGAAGGCGATACCCCTTAATACCATTTGGATATCCTACAAAGATGCAAGGCTTAGACTGACATTCCATAGCTTTGCATTTCTTCTTCAGAATGTAGGCCATGGCTGGGGATCCAAAAACCCTAAGGTGCTCAACATCAGGGTTCCTTTTATGCTAAGATTCAAAGGGTGTTATCCCTTTCAAAGGTTAGTGAGGAACCCTATTTTGAATGTAGCAAGCAAAATTGATGGCTTCGACCCAATACTGTGGTGCTAAGGATTTGGATTGAATCATATAGCTACCCATCTCTTTTAAGAAACTATTTTTGTGTTTAACAACCCCATTCTATGAAAGATTATAAGTGACTGTGTACTGCAAATCAATCCCTTTTGTAATGAAAAACTACTCAAACCTGTTGCTGACATACTCCCCTCCATTATTAGTTTGAAGAACCTTGATGGATTTCTCACTCTATTTCTCAACAAGAGCCTTGAAGTCTAGAAAATTTTCAAACACTTCAGACTTTTATTTGAGAAAATATATCCAAGTGTACCGAGAGAAATCATAATGAAAGTGAGGATGTACTTGGCCCTTGTGAAAGATGGTTTGGGAAAGGGTCCCGATACATCACTGTGGACTAACTCCAAAGGTTGTGAAGCCCTCCAAGCTTTGCCTTTGTCAAATTTTGCTTCGGGATGCTTCCCAAGGGAGCACCCCTAGCAAAGTCCTTTTGAGAATTGGACATGAGGCAAGCCAATGACCATGTCATTTTTGTAATGTTGCTCAAGGTAGTGGTAGTTAAGGTGGCCAAACCGCTCATGCCACAATTTTATAACTCCATTTGAATGAGTCAACAATGCTATTGGAGAAGAATCTAATGCAAAATGTGAGGTGTATAACCTTGCTTGGTGATCTGCCCTACCCAGTACCACTGTAGTATCACTATGTAACTCCTTGATAGCCATTGAATCTGGTGAAAACTCAACTCTCATGCCCTGACCAATGTGAGTGATTTGGTACACTGATAGAAGATTGGTTGAAAGAGAAGGAACACTTAGAACATTATTGAATGTTCCTCCTTCCATTTCAACTGACCCTCTCCCTGCAATAGAAACTGATGTGTCATCACCCAAACTAATTGAAATCATGCTACAAGGATCTAAAGATGAAAACTCAACTAGTGAAGAGCCCATGTGGTGAGAAGTACCCAAATCAATGACCCATGATGTTGTAGAATCTATAGTAGCTACAAGGGCCTTGCCCTTTTCTTTCTCCTTACCCTTGCCTTTTGCCTTGGTAGAATCTTGGGTAGATGAATTCTGCTTGATGGACTCTGGAACACCTATGTTGTTTTTCTCTAGAAGATGAGTTAGGTGATCTATTTGTTTCTTCGTGCATTTGTGTTCATCATGCCCTGTATTTTTACAATAGGCACACTTAACCTTCTCCTTCTTAGGTTTAGCATTGGAAGAGGAAGTCTCAGTGTTTTTTTGGTAGGATTGTTGTTTTCTTTCTTTTTCTCCTGGTCCTTGTTCTTTTTCTTCTTCTCCTTTGTTGAAGTCTTATCCTTACCATTTCCAGCTATCAAATATTGGGGTTGAGTAGACTTCATTGTGCCCATTTGAATTAGCTTATCTTGCTCCCTAGTCAAGTCAGCAATGAATGAATCCAAAGAAGGCATTTTCCATGTAGTGCCAAGGGCACTTTTTGTGGCATTGAAAGTGGAGACAAAGACTGAATAGTTTGGACCTAGCTTTGTGAGAATAGAAAGGATGATTTGATCATCTTTCTTTTCTATCCCACATTATTTCAATTGTAATCTAAGGGCCTTAAATTTAGTGAAGAATTTCTGTAGGGTGTCAAAGTTGCTAGGACTTAGACTTATGAGTTCGTTTTCGATCTCATAACCTCTCATCTCATCAAGCTTCCCAAATAAGTTTTCTAAGGTGTCCCATATTTATTTGGGAGTATTGGAGGTTTCTAAATGGAAGAGAAGGTTTGGAGACACAAACAAGCTCAATAATCCATAGGCTTCATCACTACGGTTGTACCACTTGACCTTTTCAATGTCAGTGTTGGGTTCTACTTCAGTACCCATGGTGATCCTATACAACCCTTTGCTTCTAAGAATGATTGAAATTTTAACCTTTCATTCATGATAGTTGAAGGGTGTTAGGGGTTTAAGTTGAAAATAATCCATTTTAAGCTGAATTTAGGTGAAGTTGTGTTGATTCCAAGTTGTGAAATTATGTAGAAAGGAGAATGAAAGCAAAGATTTGCAAGTTGTGAAAAGTAATCACACCCCCCTGAAATGTTGAACCCCTCCCCCCAAAAAAAATATGCAAGTGCATGCTCAAAAAATGTTAGGCTCAACTAATAATGTGTCTTAGAGCAATCAGTGCAAGAATAAAGCAAAAAGGACATCGGACTCAGTCGAAAATGCGTCCTGGGAGACCCAAATTTTTGGCACTTTATAAACTAGTGAGTTTTTAACAAATAAAAAGCCTACGATGTGGAGAATTTAATTACAAACACTTTTGAAAAAAATGGCACCCAAATATGAGCTACCATTTGCAAGATATTAAAGGTTCAATTTTCCTGTAAACTAGTGTTTTTGCAAAAAAAAGCACTAAAACATTAAAAAATATTTGTTTTGAGAGAGAAAGTGGCCTTCCAACCACTCATTGGATTCAGCACAGAATGAGGAATCCAAAGGAGGTTTGTGTGAGGGGTAATTGGCCTCCCGCCAACCCGGGCCTCACCCTTCATCTTCGATAGGTGAAGATACAAGTTTTAAATAAAAACCCTCAAATTATCAAACTGTCTAAAAAACTACATATTCAGTCAAATTGACTGATTTTTTTTACAAGTCAATTTTTAACTAAAAAATAAAGCAAAGATAGAATTGATGGATGCCAAGTGTCCAAGGGCCCACATGGGATGCCAAGCAAGGAAGGGGTGCCAAAAAAAACACAGTCCAGATTTTGCTCAAAAAAAACAAAAGAAATGAATTGCTAACCTGATGGACACCATACGGTTGCTTGGCGCCTTGAAAATAGAAAAAAAAGTCAGCTGGAAGGAATGCTTGAGGTGCAACGTTGACTACTATTGGAGAGCTTGTGGGTTTTCAGGCTGAGCATGTGGAGTTACAGATTGAGCGCGTGGCATTGCAGAAAGCTTGGTGTGGCTGCACCTAGACTATTGCTGAGTGCTGCTCTTGGACTGTTGCTCCTCCCTCTACTCCTTGCACACAACGATGGTGCCCAAGTTGAAACAAAACCAACACCTGAAGTGAAGACAACCAAGACACCCAAAGGCCAAGGATCCCAAGGAAACGATACCAAAAATGATTTTAAAAGTTTTTTTTAGATCAGATTTAGAAATAAAAAAAATAAAGAGAACTCCACTCATCTTGATTTCAAAAAAAAACTAATAGCATAACCAGACACATGATTACCGGGTTTGCTCTGATACCATATCAGAGTTGTTGCCAGAATCTGGATAATGTGAATGCAATGGAGACGTGATCACACGAGGTGAAGCAAGTGCACACCACATAGATGCTAAAGTAATTTAAAATTATACAAGAAGCTAAATTGCACAAGACAAAATGGAGAAAACCAAAATCTGATTAACATGAGATGGCCAAAGTGAGGAATACAAATAGGAGAGTACGTAAGTAACTCCTCCACAAAATGTGGACAAGGCACCCCAAGAATAGACTGTAACTCCTCCATGAAAGGTGGTGATAAGGTGCTAAGAATAGAGAAGTAACTCCCATCAAGGGAGTTACTTATGACACCTATGACACATCTATGACACACACCTCCACATAAGCTAGCCTATCCCACAAATGTAGAAAAACTCCATGCAAGCATAAGAAATACAATTTCCCTAATTAAAAAATAGGAAAAAATAAAAACCTACACTAATATGCACCCCATAGAGCCTTCAATAGCTAAAATATAAGGGACCTAAAGTCACTTGAAAGTTTCTTTGACCAGTTAAAGGCATTGGTACATAAGAAATAGTGAGTGCTCCAAGGGACCACAAACTGGTTAGAAGTATATAATGCCAAATTCAAGTATCAAGTGGGCCCGAATAAGAAAATCCTCACCACCATGATTGAGAAGTTTGTTACATACAAGAATAGGATAACATAGGGCTCGATCATCAATGTTGATTCCATGATATGACCAAATCATTTCTATTTCTTCTCTACTGATGTAAAGTTTCTTTTCTCCTCCCTCTTCCTTTTCTCTCTTTTTCCCTTAATATGTGTACTATGCCTATTAGTGGCACATCCTCATATGAATATTATTTAGAAAAAGGTATGTTTTGGATTGGTTACACAAGTGGACAGAGGTTTGTTTTATCCTTTGCTATAGTGTGTTTTACATGGTGTATGGAGAGCATCCCACCAAGATTAGATGTCAAACATGTCACTTTCATCAGAGCACACACATTGTCCCAGGAATCTTTTTTATTACAACTGATGAGCTCCAGGCCTATGAATGATTTTTATAGCTAGAGAATCTTATTGGGATTTGCCACTATTGATTTGAAAATTGTATAAGTAAAGGAGGATTTTTCCTTTACAAAGGTTGATTAACTAGAAAATTTTGAGAAAAGAGCTATTGCTCTGGAGAAGTTCTTCTTGTGTAAAACCATTGACAAGCTTTGAGATCATATTGAAATATTCCCTTGTTACATAGATGACTTGCATAGTGTACATGTTGTAGAATTTCCACCACATACTATATGTATTTGAGATTCAGATGGATAATAGAATATACTTTTGTTTTATTTCTTTGTCTTGTTATTGAAATCTAATGCATTATTTTGAGTCCTAAATATATTGGTACTCTCACTCTTTCCTTTTATGGTACTCATCTGGGAAATGTGTTGAGATTATAAAATTCTTTTAGTTATAAAATTCAGAATGAAGTATTAATAGTATTTTTACGGGTAGTCCCAGGCTCATGGATTCATCAAGATAGAGCTCTTGAATGATTACTTGTAGCTTTGTTTGTGATTCTTTCAAGAAAATACAAAGTATTATTTCATTCCATTTGTTTTGAAGTTTCTAAAATATTTGTTTATGGAAATGACATGATAGTTCATTGAATTTTTCCTCTCTCATCTGTCACCCATCCATATCTTTGTTTAAATCAACCCACCCTATCCTACCCTATGCTTAACACACCATTTGCATAACATAAGTGTTACTTGCATTGAAAATACATAATATCTTATATATTTAAAATGTATTTGTAGTTTTGTACTTAAAATATTAAAGCCGTAGTTTCTTATCTAGTTTCTATTGTTGAATGTTTCATAAAATGGAGATTGTAGCCATCCTTTCATTTGTCTCTAGTAGCTTGTGTATGACTTAAAGCATTTGTGCATTTTGTGTGATAAAAATTATGGGTGTATTGTGAAAACTTGGTTATGCTTTGGTCATTTTCTCCTTATGTACCAAGAATCCTCATGAAGATTGAAGTATAAAATCTCTCCATGTGAATAAGCTACCCCATAGGTTCTCTACCTTGGTTTAGGCAGAGCCAAACATAGCATGGAGTTAACCATACCCTTTATAGGTGTCTCTTAGTCATTATCTATGTTTAGTTATTTATTTGATGTTAAACCCTTCCCTAGATATAATGACATATTAATAGGTTTTTCATCATTATTTGCCATTTTTTGTAAGTGTGCAAAGCCGAGCATATGAGGTGTACAACTGGGAACCAACATGTTTTTGGTGCCATTATTGGGGACTTTTTCAAAGGGATTTGATCACTTTTGAGAGGTTATTTGCCTACTTATGGTGTGTAGATGTCACTGACTCACTTTTTAGTGAATCTTTGTGTTTTTGTACTTAGAGACAAAAATTGACTAGTTATGTGTTGGAAGGTGTGTATTCCCTTTTTAACATTGTCTTTCTTATTAGTGTTTTATCTCTTATTGTTTATAATTCTATTTCTAGTGGTGAATTCAAGTTTTTGTATATTGGTTATTTCAAAACCATTTCCTATTGTATCCCTTACCTTCATAAGCTTTTGTTTTGAGTGTCCCATTGTTTATAAAGCTGGAAGGATTGAGATCATCCTTTAGGATTGACCCTTCAAAGAATTTTTTCCCTCCATTGTGTACCCCTTTGAGAAAAAGGGGATTAGACTACAGACCTATTGAAGGGATTAGTTATATCATTGATATTCATCTTAGTGCTACCAACCTTCAAAAATCTATAAACCAACCTCTTGTTGAAGATTACCATAGCTCTTTTGGTACTTGTGAGACTTATAACCCTATTTACTATCCCACTCCATCTCCACCAAATCATTCCCCTCTTGAATATGACCCACCTAGTACTCCTCATTCCCCTCCTCACATCCCATTACCAGTGGTTCCTGAACCCAAAATATCCCAATCATGATGCATAGAGACCAGGAGGAAAATGCACACCTTACTTTCCATGTTCCTAGATTCATACCTATCAATTTCAAGGAGATGGAGGGTTTTACTAATGAAGTTTCCAATGAAATAAGGAAGAGGATCCCAAAGTTTTAGAGGAATAATGTTGTGGCTGGTGATTAACATTTGAAGGCTTTCTAAAATGTTATTAAGGATTATGAGATCAAGCACAAGGACATCTGTATTAAGTTGTTTATGCAGACATTGGAGAATGATGCTAGAGATTGGTTTAATTCCCTCCCCACTAGATGCATTGACTCATGGGAAGAGATGTGGAATGTATTTAGGATTTAGTATGGGGAAAGGCTAGATCTAAGGTTCCTCTTGGTTGAATTTGAAAATATCAAGAAAAATCTTAACAAGTGTGTGTAGGATTTTAATACCCACTTCAATAAGGCCATGATGCATTTACCTAAAAATATTAGGCCTAGTGATACTACTTATCTAATATAATAATTTGAATTTTTTGACAAGAAGGTTGCATTATAATTGAGAGACAAGGATCTACTAAACCTTAGGTTGGCCTTTAATATGGCCATGCAAATTGAGAATAATATTAAATCTGTTAGAAAGCCTATGAATAATAGGGTTGATGTGAAGCTAGTCAATATTGAAAATCCATGGTCTACCAAGGCCACCAAATTAGAAGAAATTATCAAGAATTTGGCCTCTATTGTTAAAGAGACGTACAAGTTGGCTAGGGAAAAAAGGGCATTCCACATGTATCTTCTAGCCATGATATGGCCCCAAATCTATATAAATCTCAGTGAGGCCCTCCATTTCATAACTAAGAAGTTGACAAAGGAAAGAGGTCTACATGTGAAGACTGGCCAAAAAGGAATCAAGGCACAAGTGTCAAGAAGGAAATGCCAGATCTCCTAGATGCTAAGGTAAATGTTGTGAGCTCTAATATAGACATTGATTGGTGTGATAGATGCTTCTTTCCCCACCTACCTTATGATATTATTGAGGTAGTGGATCAAGAAATAGATGAAACAAAGAATGAATAGTCTAATTATGAAGTTTTCATGTTTGATTTCCATAGTCCTTTGGCTGAAGTAGTGACTCCCATAGGGATGCCTAATAACACCATGACTAGTGAACTTTGGGGTGTTGTTGAGTTGGAATGTGTCCCTATCTTTGATTCTATATGTGATGTCAATGAACACAAGCATATGAGTTACCTATGCATTATTTTGATCATCTATGCTTTATGATGATCAAGAAATATCCATAAGGCAATCCATTAGAGGAATATTGAAGACTCTTGATTAATGCAATAGATATCTAGAGAAGTGAGATTAACTTGAGAAGTAGGAAAGTAGGTGTTATCCCTCAAGGTGCTACTCCTACAAACTTGAAGGTGAGGGATGTAGGCAAAGAGGCAAAGGAAGTTGTATCTATTTTAGAGGCCTCCAAGAGGGCACTTATTACTCAAGCTACTAGACCTAGAAAAGTTCTTACTAAGAATAATAAGATGCCTATGATGTCTAGTGTCCCTAGGGGTACTAATGAAACTAAATAGAACCCACCACTGAAAGCTCCCACAAATAATAACAATCCCCATCATCCTAATCCATTTCATGTGTTGTCTAAGCATATCCCTACTAAAAATGTCACCACCCTCCCACTAGACACATCCCTCCCTCAGTATAGTGTATGTGATATGGCCTAGCTATTGAGTCAAATTAAGATCACTATTTCACTCATTGAGTTGTTACAGATCCCTAAACATAGGAAGAGAGATTTTGAATATTTGGAGTATGGAAAGGGATCAACTACCAATGAGTTTGAAATGTCTCAAGTGTTATTAGAATATTAGGAGTCAAGGGATGTTTATGAGTCTTCTCTTGAAGTCTATCTAGGAACTGCATTAGTGGAGAGTCAGTTGGATGTAGAGCCATTTTATACAAAATTGATGATCAATGGTATGATTGTCCATAATTGCATGTTTGATTTTGATACATCTTGCAATGTTATGACTTTATGTGTCTTGAATGAACTTGGTATAAATATAATTTCTAATTTTGGCAAGTTTTATGCTATGGATTCACAAGAGGTGCCAGATTTTGGGTAGCTCAAAGGGTTGGTTGTGAAACTGGTAGTTCACCCAGGTAAGTTTTTGAATATGGATGTGGTATTTATATATTTCCCTCCCAAATGGGGAATGCTGCTATCACAAAAATGGGCTGCCAATATGGGGGGAAGTGTGTAGATGGACCTTTCTTATGCTACCATCCCCCTAGAAGGTAAAATGGTCAAACTTCATAGAAAAGCCTAAGATGTTACATATAATTGAAGATCCAAATCATGCTCTAAACAAAGTAATATAAACTAATGTTGAGCTAGGTGTTTTTGTTGGTACTATTGATGTGGATGAACAATCTATTATCATTGATGCACAACCTGATACAAAAGTTGCTATTTGGAAATTGATATTTGATGGGGCATGTTCTAGTGTTGAAAATGGGGCTAGAGTGATTATAAATGATCCTAATGGAGGGAGGTATACTTTTTACTTACACCTTGCTTTCAATTGCACTAACAATGTTGCTGAGTATGAAGAAATTCTACTTGGTTTGAGTATTTCATGTAAGCATGGGATCAAGTGTCTCTCTATCAAAGGGGACTTAGAATTAGTGGTGAAACAGATCTGTAATGCATATGATACCAAGTGTAAAAGATTAAAATAGTTCCAACGTGTTGTATGGGATTTGATTGAAGGATTTGATGCATTCAACATCTCTTATCATGATAGGTAATTCAACCAAGAAGATAAAAAATTTGCTAAGGCAGGAGCTCACTTTGATATTTCAAGCATAAGCCCTTATTGTTAGTACTAGGTGGAGGTTCTTTCTTGACCCTCGATCCTAAATAATAATTATCACTGGTAGGTGTCCAAGGATGATTATCAAATCAAAGGTTCTTGAATTATGAAGCATAATTTCATGGTTATATTATGGACCTGGAATCTATGGTTCAAACTTGTGATGGGAAAGACACTCTATTTGGAAAATAGGTCATTCAACTCAAAAAACACTATACCTAGGGGATTGGTTAGCTTAGTGGTATCCTTTGATGGAGAAGATAGAGTGAGGTCAAGAGAAACATTTCTCTCGAGGGATGTCACTGAATATGATTTGGGTTCCCCCATGAATCCAAGAAAAGTATGGCTAGGTATTTGTCTCATCATTGAAGAGAAGAGAGATTATGTACAACTACTGAGGAAATATCAAGACCACTTGGCATGGTCTTATTCAGAGCTTAAAAAGTATAGGGAGGACTTATTCCAAAATGTCATCACATTGCAACTAGTAGTAAGCCATTTAGATAGAAGTAGAGGCCTATCCATCCCATCTTATACACCAAGATGTGTGATGAATTGAATAAGTTAAGGGATTGTGTTATTATTTAGCTTGTTAGGTACTCATCTTGGGTGGATAATTTGGTCCCTATGCACAAGAAGAATGATGATATCTGCCTCTGTGTGGATTTTTGCAATCTAAGTAAGGCCTCCCTAAAAGATAACTATCCCTTGCCCAACATGGACAATCTATTTCAAGATGTTACAAGGTCTAAAATGTTTTATACTCTAGATGGCTTCTCTAGCTATAAGTAGGTTGTGGTCAAGGAATCTGAGAGGTCTAAGACTGCATGCACCACACCATGGGGCACTTATTTGTATATGTGATTGCTTTTTGGGCTAATGAATGCTGGTGTAACATTTTAGCATGCTATTGATATTGCTTTTACAGGGATGATTAATCAATTTGTTATTGTGTATCAGGACAATGTCACCATGTACTCCAAGAGAAGGGATGAGCACTTGAAACACTTAGAAAAGGTATTAATTAGATGCAAAGAATTTAGTATCTCTTTCAATCCTAAGAAGTGTCATTTTGGAGTTTAAAAAGTTAAATTGCTAGGATATATAGTGTCCAAAGAGGGTATTATGATTGATCCTAAAAGAGTTAAGGCCATTGACAAAGTGCCCATCCCATAGTCCAAGAAAGGAAATCAATCTTTCTTTGGACAAATTAATTTTGTAAGAAGGTTTATGTCTAACTTTGTAGAAGTCACCCTACTTATTATTTACATGTTGAATTAGGATCAAGTTATTAAATGGGATGAAAGGGTTGTGAAAGCATTCAATGATGTCAAATAATCTTTGAAGTCTGCTCCTATTTTAGCTAGTCTTGATTACAACAAGCCATTTCAGATTTTCCCCTTCACATCACCCCATACCATTGTTGTTGTGTTATTACAAAATAATGATGATGGCCATGAGCAACCCATAACTTTATTCAATAAATCTATGCAAGGGTTTGAGTTAAACTACACCCTTATGGAGAAACAAGATTTCACTTTGTTATGAGTGGTTAAAACATTTAGATCTTATATCTTGAGTTCAAATATTATTGCTTATACCCCTCACACCATGGTGAAGGATATATTGACTCAAACTAACACCTCTAGTAAAAGGTGTAAATGGGTAAATAAGTTACAGGAATATGATATAGACATCTAAACCACTAAATTGGTGTGAGGAATGAGCTTGGCTAGGCTTATGGCTGAGGTGAATTTACAAGTAGTTGAAGTGAACAACTTTGTTGCCAGCACTTTGGATCAGTTTAGTGCATCTGAGTGGCATAAGAACATTGTTTATTATCTATGGAATATGTGTTGTCCTCTTGACTTGGAAAAAAATCAAAGGATTCTCAAATTAATCTCCCATAAGTACCTCTTGACTGACAATGGATTAGCATGGAGAAATCTTGATGGGGTCCTTCTCAAGTGTGTGTTATAAGACCAAGTTGATGGCCTAATTGAAGATTTTCATAGTGGAGTGTGCAGTGGCCATTTTATACCTAAAGTTACTACTCATAAAATTCTTAGAGCTAGTTATTAGTGGCCATCACTATTCAAAGATGTTTCTTAGATAGTCAGGCCATGTGAAAAATGTCAATGCTTTACAAGAAGATTAAAGGCATATAGTTCTCTCCCTTTACAACTAGTTACTGTTGATGCTTCATTCAAGCAATGGGGCATGGTTTTCATTGGTGAGAATAGTAAGCCTTCAAGTGATGGGCATAGATGGATAGTTATTACAAATAATTACTTCACCAAGTGGGTGGAAACAATCCCCACTATGAAGGAAACACACCAAGTTGTGATGGAATTTATATTGAATCAGATTATCTCTAGGTTTGGTGTGTCAGTAAAGATCATTACTGAAAATTTAATGAGTTTCAAAGCCAAGACTTTGGAGTTGATGTGAAAATATTAAGGGATTGAGATCACTTATGATTCCAATTACAATCCTCAAGGGAATGGGCAAGTGGAATCAAGTAACAAAAACTTGCTCAAGATTATTAGAAGGATGTTGGAAGTCAACAAGAAGAGGTGGGATGAACATTTGAAATTTTCCCTATGGGCTAATAGGATTACTCCTAAAAGAGCCAAATAGAGGATCCCTTTCGATCTTGTCTATGGAAATAAATCTTTTTTTCCCATCAATCTACAACTTCCTACCTATCATTTGATGTAGAAACTTAAGGAGGATGAATGCACTAACCACTATGAAGAAGAATGAACCAGATTTTGGAATTGGATGAGTCACATAGGTTAGCCCATGAGAAACACCTCAAGTTGAAGGAGAGGTTAAAGTGAATATTTGATAGGAAGGTCACTCCTATAACTTTTCAAGTAGGTGATCTAGTTTTGATTTTGGATATTAGGAATGAAGATAAATATAAGCACAAGTTTGATACATTGTGGATGGGCCCTTACTCAATCAACTACAAGATTAGGAAGCATAGTTTTTTCCTAAGAGATCCAGATGGAGAAATATTGGAGTTGCCTATTAATGGTAGGCATATCAAACACTTCCTGTATTGAGTCTATTTGTAATTGTGTACCATATTGTATAGTGTTTTATTTCTTTGTTTTATTGTTGTTTTGTCACCTCTTTCTCTGGGCCTTGTTTGTGCATTTCTTCTCATTATGTTTTTATCATGTGTTCATTTTTAGATCCTCCTAATCTATGTTTTTTTAAAGGTGACATGTTTTGTTCAACCTTACTATTTTCCAAAAGTCATTTTATACTTTGTGTCCCAATGGATTGGCACATGGTCTTGTGTTGTGTGTTTCTTTGCATGCCTGTGGGGGGTATGCATTCTTGGGTGAGAGCCTATATTAGTGTCCAAGATTGCATTGAAACAATTGGGCCCTTGTCAATGGAGGATGCCTAAAATTTAGACCATGCTAAGTATTGAATTCCATGTCTAAGTATTTTTGTCTTCATGTATTCCTTGGGAAGGTCAAGTTCTTTGTAAAAAATTGGTTAACTCCTTTGTGTGTTGTCTTTGATTGGTAAAAGTGTTTATCCCTTAGACTTCTTGGGGCTCTTATAATGAATAAAAGCATGATGAAAATGGTTTTTTGGAATTTTTTTCTTAAGCAAAAAATCCAAAGACTTATTTCTATTAGACATTTTGTCTGCTAAAAAAGTCCTAAAAAATTATTTTGTTTAAGAAAAGGGTGTCGAGTCTTATTTGTTTCGGGCATTGTGCCCATACAAAAAGCTTGAAGGAATTGTTTACTTTGATCAAGTCATTTTCAAGAATCCAAAATGACACTTTCACAAGTTTTAAAGGGTATTTATATGGGTGGAAGGACACTTTCAACATTTCTAAAGGACAACTCAAAGGGCATAGGATACTATTCAATGTCCTGAATGCCACTTTCAAGGCTCCTAAAGGGGCACTTTGAAGATTTTGGGGGACCTTTCCAAGACTTTTGAAGGGTGTGTTCCACTTTCAAAGGGCACTCTCAGGCATTATCAAGGTCCATTTCTCAAAATATTTGACAAAAAATATTCCTTTAGGTCATGCAAACTCATAAATAAATGAATTCTCTTCAGAGGGTTGAAGAATGTTGCACTCTTCCTTAGGTTGATTAGTGGTACAAAGGTAAAAGATAGTTGAATGCCTAAGTGAACATATATGATGGACATGTGGTAGCATCCCAAAATTCTTTTGGTTTCATTTAGTTTTAAAAGGTTGTCACACTTGTGTTTTTACTACCAAAGGTGCAAGTAGTTTCCAAAGTCTAGACTCCTCAAATCATGCCACATGGCAATCTCTAGGAGGCTTTAGTTTTCAAGCCCTTTTTTGAGGAATGCCTTGTCTCAAAAAGGGGGAAGAGGTGTAATGAGTCCATAAGGATGGGGACATTGGGTGCTCAAGTAGGATCATAACATGTGGCACTTTTATGGGAGCCCAAAGTATATTGCACCAAGACACCAAGGAAAAAGAAGGGTTAGACATTGTAAATGTCCCCAGCACCCTGAGTGCCTAAATTTTTGACACATATCAAAGTTATTAATTTCAAAGGAAATTTCAAGGCCTATGGCATCTCCTCAATAAATAATATGAGGGGTGAGGAGGTGAAAAGGTTTTTGAAGACCCGATGAGTGTTGGAGGTGTAGTTTTGCTTATTTGATGCCATGTGTCATAGGGAAAATTATTCAGTTAGAAGAGGAAGTGATATCGAGTTTCCCTCATTTTATTTTTGAATGATACTTGAAGATATTAATGTGATAGTTAAAGGCTAGATGTTCCATACCAAGGTTTAATTTATAACCCTAATTTCAAAAGGGGTTGACTATAACTAAGTATCTTCCTTCATTTTAATCCACCCTTCGTAATTTGAGCTCACACTTGTATTTTCAAGAGACTTGCAAACCAAAGTGGTGTGAGATGAGAATAGCAACTGTTGTCATTTTTTTCAAGCAATTTATTGCTTAGGTTGTATATTTTTTGGCATGGTTACAAGTAATTATTCTTTGGGTTATTAACTTAGTGATTTGGAGGTGAAGTTTGGAGGAATTATAGAGTTAGCTGCTAGGAAAGGGTATTTTTTAGTTTGAGGGAAGGTAGTATCATGTCGATCAATAAAAAATGGATTCTTCTTCTTCTTCAGTCCCTCTAAAAATTAGTGTTACCTCAATTCTTGATGGGATTGAGGACACCGATACCCAAGGTTTAGATTTTGATACCTTGTCAAATATTTTGTAGAAACCTAATCCCTCTAAGGTGCTATACAATTTGGGTATGAGTTATATGGTTCCTACAATAGCTTTTCCACTATTAGAAACATACCCAAAGATGGTAATTTCATGTTCAAAGGTGTATCATGAGGATATAAGAACTATACTTGATGAGATCCAATTAGTTGTTTCCTCATTCACCCCTCAAGCTCTTAGTGCTATGCTCAAGATACCACCACAACTTGAGGGAATTATTTTGACTATGGAAGAGTGTCAAGCATACATTGATGAGAATGGTAACCTCATTTGGGATATTATAAATACTTGCTATCTCACCAAGAAGAGAACTAAGGTTTCTAAATTGACTAGGAATCTAAAGTTAATATAGTTCAAGGAACTACCATGATATGTCATCACCATGGTTTCTAGATTTTATGGGGTACCCATGGTAGAGAAGTTTGAGCCATGGATGTTTTACATCCTTATTTGTGTGTTGGAGGCTAAGAAGTAGTTGGATTGGACTGAGCCTCAATTCTAAGTAACAACCTACACATCCAAATAATGTAGTTATGGGTGGAAACCTCTTCCAAGGAGTCATTTAATGGTAAAATTTATATGAATTTATATCTCATGTATAGCTTAGTACACAACAAAGATTTCCCTAGAGTCACTAGGAATCCCTCTAGTCTCAGAATTTATGAGTTGTATCCTGAAATGATTTTGGAAGGTTTTAGGAACAACTCAACCAAGGTCTACAATTATTTTTTCAATGCCATGATAAGTGTCTTCTACCATCTAAGGAGATTAAATAGAATGACCAAGGTGGCCAGGGAGGTGGTTGATAGGTTCAGTGTAATGTACATTCAATTATGCACCTTTACATACATTCAGGTGAGTGGTTATTCAAGGGCACCCTACAAGCTACATAGGTATGTTGATGACAAGGTAGCAATCATGGAATTGTGTAAACAAATGGTTCCCCCACATGAGATGATTATGATAAATAAGATTAATAACCCCTTCAAGTTCCTTATATAGATAGGATATTATACATGTCCTACTCTAGCTAGAACAAAGGGGTTAGAACATGAAATAGGGTGGTTTTATATGGATAATATGCCTCTTAAATCCAAGTATGACATAAGGTGGTTGGTTAACAATGCTACTAGTGTAATTATGCACTAGGCACACTACAAGGACATTTGGTTAGAATTCACAATGGAGGAGTAAGGAAAATTGATTACCTAAGGCTCACCATTTAGGATATTATTGCATATGGCATCATCCCCATCCCCAATGACATGGTGGATGACAAGGTTACAATGTCATTGACTTACACTAAGGAGAATATATAGATGTAGCCTATAGCCCAAGTAGATTTCATAGTCCTAGAGAATGAATGAATTATATGGAGGGTGTATCATATAATGAAGATAACATATAGGTGGTTAAAGTCTTGAGGTGTAGACCTTAGTGAACATGATACCCCCACCCTTAGGGATCTCAAAATTATATAGGAACTCAAGGTGATTCTTCCTCCTCACACTAGACATTTAGCAGGCCCTTAAGTGGAGGCCAAAGGCAAAGGGAAAAAGTTGATAGGTGATACCAATTTCAAAAAGTTGGTCACTATTGATGAGATTATAGTAGCACGGTCCAAGTCTAGACTATCTTTCTCAAAATTGACTGACCTTGTTGAAAGTTGGACTTAGATTGCCACAACGGAGGTGCAGCTTGAAAATACTTTTCCCATTTCAACACTACTAAGGGATCTCCTACTGCATTAGCTAGACCAACCATTGCACCAACCCTCAACCTGAGAAATAACTAAATCCCATTCCACTCCCAAAAATATACATAAGTAAATGGGGGTGAGGAGTAGGCAAAGTAACCAAAGACTAAAAGGAATAAGAAGGTTTTATAACCTTTGCCTACAACCCCTAGGAATAGGAAAGAGGTCATACATCTAGATTTACCCTCTCAACATGAAGCCATATAATCCGAAGGAGAAAATTATTCTTATGCCCATTTTTTAAGGGACATGAGTGATGAATAAGACTTAAAGGAGAATAGGCCAATTGTAGATATGATGAAACATCTAAGGTATTCACTCCTCCCCCAATGTGGACCACCCAAATAACTTTGAGGGAAAGGCTATAGACTCCTGTCAAGGTTTCATTAATGGGATTTTTTGGACCGCAAACACCCTTGGGAGGATAAGACAAGGCTGATGAGGAAACTATGTTGGCCTCAAATGACCCTTTGTCCTTCAAATATGTGACACAAGTAGGTGTCAAGGTAGCCATGTAAACCCAAGCTCCACTCTAGAAAGAAGTTATCTCCTCAGACATAACAACATTTGTCCAGGATATGTTCACCTAGCCATTGGGGAAAGAGGTGGAGGGTGAGACAAAAAGTATGTGAGGGCCCATAGAAAAACTTGAAAATGAGCTGAGGCCATAAGAGCAAGCCCCCACTAATAGTGAAAAGGTAGAGGCTCAAGGAAAACAACAATTAGATGTTGTGGTGACTATAGAGATAACCCCAAATGACCATCCTTCTCTAGTACACACAAGTTCAATATAAGAAGGAGAGGTTCACTTGAGGGAGATAGGGGATCAAGCTTGAAAATGGGTGCCCCTATACCTTTAGTTATAAATAAGGAGGTAGACTAAGGTAATGAAGTTGTAAGGGAAGGACCTTCAACAGGAACTACTTCTATTAAAGTACCTTGGGGGCTCTTTCCCCAAATAAAGGTCCATGATCCTATTGGACACAAGAGTTTTAAGGCCACAATTGGTGATGAGCCACCTAGGGGTGACAAGGAAGATGCCATAGCCTCTTCCCAACTTTCCCAACCAATTATACAATCTGAGCTAGAAGCAAGACCACCTCCTTAGCCCACATGACAAGAGAGTTCCATTGATATATATTGTTACTAGGGTCCCAAAAGCAATCTAAATTACTTATTGAGGTCCTAAAATAGGTTGAACTAGGAAAAGAGGGATAGAAAGAAGTTGCAAGGAAATAGGCCAAGTTGGAGAGCGATGAGAATATAGAGTAGATAATAATAGGCTCTTACCCAACCCCTATCATTTTCCCTCTAGTTACTATTCCATTCACACCACCATTCAGTACATCCAAGCCTACCTCAAGGTCCACAACTCCAATGGGCTTTTAGACTAGGCCCCTCTTATGGGTTGAAGGAAAAATTAAGGAGAAGCAAAGCATTGAAAGTAAATTAGGGGATATAAATGTAATGAATATTGCCTAGTCATATAGGGTAAAAAATACCATGAAATCCAAAGCACTATCCTAGACCACTTTCACTAATACTAGGGATAAAACATAGGAGATAGCTATCCCTTGACAAGGTGTTACAAAGAAGGATGATCCCCTTGAAAGATATGCCATATATAGATATGATTTTGGGGAGCAATCAAGGAATGAGATCAGGCATAGCTCATAATTTTTAGTGAGCATGGTGGCTCATTGAATGGATAAGGATAAAGAATCTATGGAGGAGCTAAAGACATAGAACCAAGAAATGATCTAGTACTTGCAAAAGTTACTGAGTGAGCCTAAGGTAGTGACTCTAGCTACTAGGAAGGCCTTAAGCACACCCATTCCCTCTTAGGATACACTTGACTTCAGCCTTGGTGAGGATTTAAGAAATAGTGGGTGGGAAATAAGAGATTGGTAGTAATACTTGGTAGCCCAAGCCAAGGAAGTCATCCATACAATCATGGAATGGCTTGTTAATGAGACAGACAAAAGATGAGAGTGTAGCTCCTGAGCATTTATCTATGACATTGATATCAAAAGTTGGGAGGTATTCAAGGCCAAAATGGATGAGATATATAAAATGGGAAAAGATTAATTAGTAGTATAAAATCTTATTTCTTTAGATGATCATAAAATGCCCAGAGAATTCTAGTTGTCCATAAAGCACAAGCTAGACATGCTCAAGGATGGCACCTTTAATATAAAAGGAGAAGAATAGTATCTCAAGAATGTAAGGAAAGAAATTGAGGCCTCCCTGAGAGCAATGGTGAAGCTTGATGGTGAAGTGGACTTGACAAAAGAATTATTAGAGGGTGCTTTGAAGAACCTCATCAATGCACCCCATGGAGACTTCAATAGCCAAAAGATAAGGGATCTAATGTCACTTGAAAAGTCCTATGACTAGTTAAAGCCATTGGTACATAAGAAACAAGGAGTGATCCAAGGGACCACTAACTTGCTAAAAGAGTATAATTCCAAATTCAAGTATCAAGTGGGCCTGAACAAGAAAATCCTCACCACCATGATTGAGAAGTTTGTTTCATATAAGAATAGGATCACATAGGGCTCGGTCATCAATGCTAATTCCATGATATGACCAAATCATTTCTCTTTCTTCTCTTCTGATGTAAAATTCATTTTCTCCTCCCTCTTCCTTTTCTCTCTTTTTCCCTTAATATTTGTACATGCCTATTAGTGGCACATCCCACATAGTAATATTCTTTATAAAAAGGGATGTTTTGGATTGGTTACATAAGTGGACAAAGGTTTGTTTTATCTCTTGATGTAGTGTGCTTTATGTGGCATATGAAGAACATCCCACCAAGATTAGATATTAGACATGCCACTTTCATCGGAGTATATGCACTGTCTTAGGAATCTTTTTTATTGCAACTGATGATCTCCAGGCTTGAAAATGATTTTTATAGCTATAGCATCTCATTGGGATATGCCACATATTGATTTGAAAATTATATAAGTAAAGGAGGTTTGTTCCTTTACAAAGGTTGATCAATAGGAAAATTTGTAGAAAATATCTATCACTCTGGAGAAGTTATTCCTATGTAATTTCTTTGGTGTCAAATTGGTTTCTTGTGTAAAACCATTGACAAGATTTGAGATCATGTTGAAATGTTCCCTTGTTATAGAGATGACTTGCATAGTGTATATGTTGTAGAATTTCCACCACATACTATATGTATTTGATATTTATATGGATAATGGAATATACTTGTGTTTTTTTGCTTTTTTATTATTGTTGAAATCTAATGCGTTATTCTGAGTTCTAAATATATTGTTACTCTCACTCTTTCCTTTTATGGTAGTCATTTGGGAAATGTGTTGAGATTATAAATCATTTTAGTTATAGAATTTGGAATGAAGTATTAATATTATTTTTAGGGGTAGTCTTAGGCTCATGGATTCATCAATAAATATCTCTTAAATGATTACTTGTAGCTTTGCTTGTGATTCTTTCAAGGAACTCCAAAGTATTATTTCATTCCATTTGTTTTGAAAGTTCTAAAATATTTGTTTATGGAAATGACATGACAGTTCAATGAATTTCTCCTCTCTCATCTATCACCCATCCATATCTTTGTTTAAACCAACCCACCCTATCCTAACCTACACTTAACACACCATTTGCATAACATAAATGTTATTTGCATCACAAATACATAAGATCTTGTATATTTGGAATGTATTTGTAGTTTTTACTTAAAATATAAAATATGTAGATTCCTATCTAGTTTTTGTTGTTGAATGTCTCATAAAACATAGATTGTAGTCATCAATTTATCTATCTCTAGTAGCTTGTGTATGACTTAAAGCATTTGTGAATTTTGTGTGATAACCCTTATGGGTGAAGTGTGCAAACTTGGTTATGTTTTGGTCATTTTTCCCTTATGTGCCAAGAATCCTCATGAAGATTGAAATATAAAATCCCTCCATGTGAATAAGCTACCCCATAGGTTATTTCACCTTGGTTTAGGTAGAGCCAAAAATAGAATAGAGTTAACCATACCCTTTGTAGGTGTCTCTTAGTCATTCTCCATGTTCAATTCTTTTTTTGATGTTAAACCCTTCCTTGGATATAATTCCACATTAATAGGTTTTTCATCATTATTTGCCATTTTTTGTAAGTGTGAAAAGCTGAGCGTATGAGGTGTAAAACTGAGAACCAACATACCCTTCATATCCTATATCTTCATGTTTATAAAAGGCTCACATCCACTATCTCTTATGCATATTGCTTATCTCTTAGCCTGAGGATATGTTATTATAATGACTAGGACTTCTATACTACTTTAAATTCTATACATATGATTATTATCATCCTTTACAAGTTTTGTACCTATACCTATTTTTAATCTTTCCAAACACTTATGTCCCAACCAAAAACATTTTTTGATGTTAGTTTCATGAACTAAACTAAGTGTTTTGTGCCATAAAGTCATTGAATTTGAAATTTAAACATATACTAAAGGTTGACATAAGTGTTTTAGTTTGAGAGATTTTTAAAAGGGATTGGTATATATACAAGATAAAATCTCATCCATTCCTCACCTATCATAGAATTAGCAACTTATAAGGAAACTTATCAAAAAAACTCAATCAAACATTCAAGTTAGTAAATCTTCCCTATTATTTCATATTTCAATATCATTCATAGAGATATCCCATCTACAAGTCTGAAGTACATAATAATAATTTCATGAGCCACATTTTCTAAGTTACAAGCTAGGTCACTCTATATACTTATCACATGTTTCATCCCTTTACACACATACGCCAACATGTAGGGGAGAACTACATAAGTCTAAGGCCTTATTCAGAGTATTAGATATGTAGGCAATGCCTATTGACACAAGTAACCTTGAGATAGCTTGACATTGTATGCCCACTAATTAATTTTTCCCATAGTCACTCTAAGGGTGAAAAAGCTAGGCTTTGATCGTTTGACAAAGAATAAAAACCTATCCATGAGATCTGAATACACCAAAGCAAAAGAGATAGTTAACCTATAAGGTTATAATTGGTCACAAATATACAGTCAATATTTTTTACTAGACACCTGCATTCAATGTAGACACCAATGCCAACACAACTGTCCACATTTGATGCAAACATCTGAGGACACATAATGTAAATTTATAGAATATGATGATTGATCCACAATATAGATCAAGTATATTTCTATCTTATTCCATATTAGATATGCATGTACATAGTAAAACAACTACGTAATCTTATTTTACATTTATTAAAATATCAATCAATAATTATACTTTCTATTTTTAACATATCTCAATATTATAAAGTATGGGTAAAATTATCTAAGTTTGTAATTAATTGTCCTACTATAGATCTATTTATCACCCTTGTGCTTATTCATTTATATATTCTTAGCCCTATACTATATTGACCCATCTCAATTTAGGGTTAAAAAATAACTCAAATAATAAAGATCAATTTACATTGCAATAAATTAACAAGTTCTAGAAGGGAACCATTTCTTTGGAAACAAAATTTTACAATGCATTATTTTTTCTTGGTTATAATATAATTTCCATGTGAGAGGATCTTATTCTTCTACATAACATCACAAATTAAAAAAATTGATCGTATGTTATGAATAAAAAAGTAAATACAATCATATGACCATCAAATTTATCGCCATTACATTACATACTTAGCCTTGCCCCACACCCAATATTCCTATTTCATTTATAAGACTACGCCTCTACCACTAAGGCCTTTAACATACAATAATTTCTATATTTAGCTATGCTAATAGTCAACACTTTCACATTTCATGTTTTCATCCATATAGTGGAAACTATAAAAAAGTATATATTAATTTTTTTGATATGTTAAGTGTTTATTTTTATAAAAATAACTAATAATATGACATTTAACTATATTTTGATATCTAAAAATATATTTTGGTAGAGTATACGAGTTGAAAAACTCTTGACTAGTGGAATAAAACCAATAACAAATTATTCACAAAGACAAAGGATATTTTTAAGAGGAACATCAAAAGTTCCATCAATTTTTTTGATTTGAGTTTTGTTTGAAATTTAAAAATGGGTTGAAATACCATTCAATAGATAAATTTTTTTATCATATTTCAAAACAACATATAAAGGATTCAAGATGATAACTATCCTTAAATATATCCTACAAGTTATTAAAATAAATGTTTTAATGAATATAAAAATTACATAAATTCGAGTCTTGAATACAACATGATGGAGCAAAATATTTTCTTCAAAAATGTAAAAAGCATCCAAATGTATTACTTTAGTATCATTATTAATAATTGCAAAGATTTTACATAATTTCTAAGATTGATCATCTAACATTCCCTAAACATCAAATGGAATGTTTAGTTAGTCTTACTCCACCTTTATATTTTCTTCAATATTATCCTTTCAAAAAGATGTTTGAAATTATATAATTGATTCACGTAATTAAATTAAATAATTTTTTTCCAATTAAAGTGTGTGAGACTATTATGAAATTCAACTTTGGAGCATTGTTAAGAAGAGGATCCAACACAACTATTTTATTTTCACAACATATTAGTGATGGAATTTGTATATATGATTTCTTAAAATTTTGGATAGGCCAAGTATGGGGAAACTTAGCTTGTTATAATTCCATATAATTTAAAAATGGTTATTATAAATAAAAAATAGATGCATGTAGAGATATGTGAAACATAAATAACTTGGATGAGGATTTTTTTTACTCTCATTTGTTTAAGATCTTGAAATCATCCCAAGAGAATGATAAAAGGGTATCTAATCCTATTGTAAGGGTCAATTTTTTATTAAATTCATAAATTAAAGCATATTGACCATTTAAAATCATATTTTAAGTTGTTTTGAAGTCACCTTAAATATGCCTTTAAGTCATAAAATGAGAATTTTTGAAATCCAATTCAACCCATAAAAATTAAATTTAATGTTGGACATGTGACTTTAGTCCTAATTTAATGTACATGTTATACAATGATAGGCTAAATTAATGTCACCTTAGCATCACTAGATAATGTTACCTTATTTTTACTTCCTAACATCACATAGTTGACATTAAGAAGTGACACTAAGTGAAACATTACTTTAAACACCCAATTTTGTTATAAGGCATATTTTCATATGTATCATTTTTTCTATTTTTCACACTTGGTACACTTATGTATAATTATGTCTTCAACATTTTATTATATTTATCTATTTTTATGAATAGTTTTCCTGTGTTCATGTGTATCTATTTCTCTAGGGGCAGATTTAAAAACTAACTAAATCCATCTTGGGTAGATTTGAGGAACTGCCAAATCTATCCTCTATATTTTACTATTAGCGTGTTCACTTGGTATGGGACACCTATGTGATATGCTATCTATTTTGAACTATTTTAAGATCACTAATGTACTTATTTTATGGAGATCATAATGTTTCTACTAATTAAATTCCTATAGATATTATTTAGGAATTAAAGGAGAGAAAAGAGAACAATTCAACACATTATACCTGACATTTTGATATTTTTATTGTACAACATTGTATGGCATATGATAATAGACCTTCAAAAAATATATAGAGTCCAAAATGGAGTAGATTATAAATTTGATAGCTTTCGACATATTCAATAGTTATAGGAATTACAAATTCAATGACCTGCCAAATCCACCCAATACATATTAAATAGTTACATGTGAAGCCCAAAATCTATCCTTTCATAGTTTACACAAAACTAAATAGTCACATGCACTACCCATATCTAATTCTATAAATTTTGACTAATACTTAAGTTTGTTAGATTATATATCTCTTCATTTCATTTTTATTGCTTATCTTATTCATTTTATTATTCACATTACCCTATTTTTTAGCACACTTAAATTTCCAATTTGATGTTCTAGACTATATCTACTTGATAATATTTTGTGTCTATTATTTATTTTAGTGGGCATTAGATTAATTAACATAGTGCAACAATTAGTGAACCCTGACGTTCTTTGAATGTAACTTACTCCTTCTAAGGTTTATCTATAAGATCTAATTTTTCTAATTTTATGCTTGATTTTTTATTAATCACATTCCTTGATCAAATCTTATCTTGTCTTCACCTATTTTTTATTTTAGTTTTCTATCTAATTCTCATAAATTAGTGCATAAACCTCCATTTTTTGAGCATATACACCTTCCAAGGTTTATTATAGGTTTTGATCCAACATTTCAAATCGGATTTTCATATTTACAACTTGTTTTTGTTTATAACAATTCCCAATCATTAGCCTATTACATTCATAGATATGGTCTTATAAACAATTGTTTTGAAAAAAATAACACATGGGAAACATTTTTTTGGAAAGAAAATTTACAATGCATTTTTTTCTTGGTTTTAATTTAATTTACATAGGGGAAGATCTTATACCTCCACATAACATCAAAACATAAAAACTAATTATATTTTATGGGGAAAAAGTAAATACACTCATATGACCAACAAATTTAGCCCTATCATATTGCATACTACGAATTTCTATGTGATAAATATTACTATTTCATTAAGAAGACTACACCTATAATATTGAGGCTTTTGACATCAAATACTTCCTTTGTCCATGTATGTTAACAATCAACACTTCCACATCCCATGTTTCCATATCTATAGTGGAAACTCTAAAAAAAGTGAATGTTGATGTTTTTTTCTATAATAGTAGCTAATAATATACTTGTTTAATCACATTTTTAGCTATACAAACACATTGTGTTAGAGTATACCAGTTGAAAAACTCTTGATCGATGGAGTAAAACTAGTAACAATTTATCCATAAATATAAGGGCTAATTTTTAAAGAATAACATCAAAATTTCCATCAATTTTTTTGATTTGAATTCTACTTCTAATAAAAGATTCAAATGAAATACTGATCAATACATAAATTTTTAATCATGTTTCAAAATAACATATAAAGGAGTAAAGATGAGAACTATCTTAAAACATATCCTATGATATATTAAAATATCTTTTAATGAATATAAAAATTACATAAATTTTAGTCTTGAATACAACATGATGGTGCATTGAGTGTTATTCCGAAATTTAAAAGGCATCCAAATGTAGTAGATTAGTATCACTAGTAATACTTACAAAGCTTTTATATATGATTACTAAATTTATCATCTAAAATTCCTTTGACATCAAATGGAATGTTTATTTAGTCTTAATCCACATTTATATTTTATTTAACATTTTCCTTTAAAATAGGTGTTTGAAATGATATAATTGATTCATGAACTTATAATAAATAATTAATGTTGTTCCAATTAAAATATGGGAGACTATCATGGAATTTAAATTTGGAGCATTATTAAAAAGAACATCCAACATAATTACTTCGTTTTCACCCTAGACATCCATGATGAAATTTGTACATATATTTTATTCAAATATGGTAAGGCCAAGAATGAGGCCACATGTCTTCTTTTCATGTATTACCATTTGAACTTATATTTAAAATTTCCTTTAAGTCACTTTATATCTATCTTCAAGTCACAAAATGATAAATTTTGAAATCCAATTCAACCTATTAAAGTTAGATATAATGTTGGACATGTGACTTTAGTATTAATTTAATGTACATTCTATAAAGTGATACGCTAAATTAATGTCATCTTAGTATCACTAACTAACATTACTTTAGTGTTACTTCCTAACATCACATAGGTGACCTTAGGAAGTGACACTAAGTGAAAAATTAATCTAAACACCTAATTTTGGTGCAAGGCCCTTTTCCATTATAAATTTATGACCCATAAAATGTGTCCTCTAAATTTTTATCATTATTTCATTCCTTGGCCTAATTTTTGATGTTATGAATTTAGATTTTTCAAATCTTCCATGGCCTAATTTCACACATCATGTCCTAGAGGTTGATATATATAAAACTTATTATTAATAATTTTACCAAGTAATAATTTGATAAATATATATCCCTAATTTAGAGCCTTAATTGGTTAAATCTATTGATACGATTGAGAAGGACCTTGCCCATCGAGCCAACATTGATATTTCATCACTTAAAACCTTGTGACATCATCAAATTATACCAAAATAAGGTTTAGAAAAATGTTCATGTTATTTTCATTATATTTTATTAGGTAGAGGAGGTAAAAATATCACTTTATATTACACTCACATGCACAATATAATACATTGACTCCAATTTTGAGCATGTAAGATATGTATCCACAACTCCTCATGGGTTAGCCCAAGTCAACTAACATTTCACAGACATGCATTATTTTATATTTTAATGGTTAGGTAAAGGATATAAAAGAGATAAATTCAACATATTATACCTTAAATTTCCATATTTTTATCATAAAACATTGTATGGCATCTGATAGTGAACCTATATAAAAAAATCTATTGTCCAAAACTGAGTAGAGTATAAATTTGATAGCTCTATACATATTCAAAATTTAAAATTAGTATGGATTAAATGACCTAACATATTCACCCAATACATATCATATTATCACAATTGACACACATAATCTATCTTTTATTAGTTTACATAAATCTAGATAGTTACATGCACATCCCATATCATGTTCCAAAAATTTAGAAAAATACGTAGGTTTGTTAGATTATGGATATCTTTTTCATTTAATTATTATTGATTATCTTATTCATTTTATTTTTAAAATTTATCCTATTTATAGCACACTTAGGATTATAATTTTATGATTTTGACTAAATTTACTTGAGAACATTTTGTATCCATTATTTACCTTATTGGGCATTACATTAATTAACCTAGTGTAATAATTTGGTAAAAATAAATGGTGAACCTCAATGTTATTTAAATGATTACACATTATATTATTAACCACTAAGATCTATTTTAATTATTTTATGGTTAAATTATGATTATTCACATTCCTTGATCAAACCCTAGCTTGTTGTTCACCTATTTTTATTTATTTTAGTTTCCCATTCAATTTTTTAGAAATTAGTGCATACACCTCCATTCTTTGAATGAATACAACTTTGAAGTTTTATTATTTGGTTTGATATTACATTTCAAATAATATTTTTAGATTTAGAACTTGTTTATGCCTATAACAATCCCAAATCATTATATTATTACATTTCTATATACTATTAAGGCCAAGGTGAAGCCTCCCAAACCTTATTTTATGAAGAAGCTAGATGCAATCTAGAAAATTGTTTTTAGCCATGATGATATAAGGAAGAAAGACTCAATATTTTTTGAAAGGGGTTTGATTTATAAATTTATGGGTCTTTCACCAAAGTCCTAAAACTATTGATGAATCGATAAAGATCCATTGAAAATCCTTATTGAAGAGTAGATTAAGTAGTCGCTTTAGTCTTAGAGGATTGTATGGCTCATTTTTTTGTTTTAAAGGAAGATAAAGATTTAATATATAGAATAGATCCATATTTTATGGGTTAAAGATGAATTTATTTGAACTACTTGTCCATTAATTTTAATGCATTTGAATATATGCCTAATGTAGTCCTTTTTTTGGGTGAAAATTCCAACTTTCCTCTAATGTTTTGGGATAATAAATCCCTAGCTTCCATTAGAAACATTTTTTCTACTTGATTGATAGTGTTGAGCCAAAATGTTTTTTTCACATGAACTTGAATATATGTGGAAATAGATTTAGAGAATTATTTTACTGGAGGAATTCAATTAAATACTGATGGATGACAATATATGTAGGATCTTGATTATTGTTTAATCTATTTAATTGAATGAAATCAAATGAATACATATTAAAATATTGAAATTTGAATCCTAGAATATATAAATATGATAATAAAATATATTATGCTACATAATTTTATAGAATTTAAATATTGATGAAATTAGTAAATGAGCCAAAGAATATTCAAACTTACCTAAAACATATTTAACACTGACTATGTAAGTTGATTATAATTGGAATTTGTTTTAAAATACCTAAAAATAGTGTAGCATCCCAAAAAAATATAAAATATGTCGGGAAAAGGCCATAGGAGAAGGATAAAGATGCTATACGACCTTGTCTATTATGGACACATTATAGTTTACTGTGTGATTAAATTTTTTATTTGGATTTGTGCACCTGTGAATGAGGGTTTCTTGATTCTATGTGGGAGCCAAATTGGTGAGTATAGTACCTTTAAAATAAAAAACCAAAATTAAAAAGGGGGTCAAAAGGTAATATCAATAGTTGATTTATCCTTAGAAACCCCATATGATTGAGTGTTACCTACAAAGCACAAATGGGCCTTACAATGATGTAGTTCTCCCTCTTAGTGTGGTTGTGTGATCAATGATTATGAAAATATATGTAAGTAAATAGAATATTTATTGAAATTATTGATAATGGATTTTATTTACCTACAAAAAATGATATTTATCCTCGTATTATGATTTTTAAAAAGTAGCATAATTGAAATTGGAAGATATAGTGCTCTTTTTCTTAGTGTGTCATAATTTAAAATTAGATTGCTAGTAGGTTTTAAGGAAATGCCTTGATGTGATTTTATATTAGAATATTTAAAATTATTTTTCTAATAAAAATTACAAAATGTACAAAAGATTAATTATAAAAAATCTATATTTGGAAATTTAACTATTAGAGCATAGGGGATAAAGACACACTATAGCCTTGTTTAACTTGATGTAGTCTTATCCCACAAAGATACAACATGATATAAAAGGATTGACATAGGTATATATGTTGAATAGGAATAAATAAGTTTGAAATAGGTATATTTTTATAATTTTTTGAGTGTTTAAAATATAATGTAGGCTCTCTTATAGATTATGAGTTAGTGAAGTGGAAATTAGACCAAGTAGGGTAAGGATGTCATGACTAAACATTGTCGAACACTTAATGATTAAATTTATGTGACTAATTTTTCTCCTAAATTATTATAGTGATGTAAAAAAGTTAAATTACTAGATTAAAGTATATGTGAACCTAAGTATGCATACAAACTTTGTATTTAGATGCAAAAGTTTATTATGCAAGAAGCCTTATTTGAAACCTACAACAATGCTAGTAAAAGTATTTATTATCCATATTTGAATATTAAAAATATGAAATAAAAAATTTAAAAAGAGAGAAAGGAAATTATACAATTGAAAGAGTATGCAGTCTAATTCTCCTGTGACTTGAAATTGGAGAAGTGTTTGCCTCTTTGTTCAGGCATTTAGATAAATATTTAACTTGTGGCAAATTGAAAGTGATTAAGTCTCAATTTTAAAACCTTTGAATTCTAATTTGACTATGTATATTACTCTTGTGAATTAGTTTAAGGGGTGGAACCACCAACTATGGCTCGATACATCTTGAAGAAGTGAAACCATAGGCATTGAGTGCCAATAGACTCTAACATGGCCCACTTTCAACATGAAATGAATCACATCACTATAGATAGATACATATTCTATTTTAAAATTTAAAACTTTGAAACTTTTCAAATTTTAAACTTGATTAAATTTGAAACTTTTGAAACATTTCAAAAAATTTAAACTTTTTGAATTTAGAACTTTGAAAATGCTATGTAGTAACATGAACATGAATGAGTATCATGCACTTTGTATTGTACTAAATTGATGTTTAATGCCATTTTAAATTTTAAACTATTATAACATGTAGCTATGACTTGCACTTAATAAGTGGCATGCCTACATAATCTAAAAATTATGAATCATGTTATAATTTTTGAAATTGTATAGTGCAAACAAATCTAAATTTTTTATCATGAGGTTGTGCCCACTGTGATGCCCCATTTTGAGATGGGAGACCTAGATTAAAAGTAACTTATCTCAAAATAAGAGTTATGTAATGTGTGAAAGATGTAATCATGTAGTATCACTTTAAAAATTGATTGTTTTTACATTATAGTTTTTAATATAACATTGAATTTGCATATGAACATGTATTATAAAGATGTATCATTGAGGCACATAAGTATGATGTGCATGATATGCATCATGGAAATTAAATAATAAAATATATAATTAATGCATGATATTAATTATTGTATTATAGTAACATACACCTAATGAAAATATAATTAATGTCATATAATGTCATGTGATTTACACATAATGTCATATAAATGCCCTAAATGTCAATATAAGGGACATGTAAATGTAGAATAAACACACAAAGCCAAATTCCACATGAAAATGACACAATTAAGCCATAAAATTAATAATTTTAACACACAAAGCCAAAGGACATACATAATAAGAAATCAAGCTATAACTTAAATGTAGTAAATTAAGAAAAGAAGCATAGAATAAATGACACAAATTCACATTTACATACATATTTATGTCATTATTATCAAATAACATATTCATATAACATGTGTATAATATGAGTGATTTTTTTGGTATGATATATAGTCCAACAGGGTATAAAGGTTGTGATTAAATACAACTTTTTGAATCGATAATGGTCAATTAAGAGATGCCCCAAACTTAGCAAGGCTATTGTGTAATACAAGAATCCTTAAATCAAAACCATGTACTTCAAAAAACTCAAATAAATTGTCAAAATTAATTTGTATTGAAAAATAAAGTATTATATATAGATAACATTGAATAAATAACATATGAAGAAGTAAACTATCAAGAATTGAAAAATTCTTCTTAGGTCCTTTTTTTTTTTAATATTGGTAGGTTTTTTTTTTAAAGAATGCCCCAAACCCTATATATGAAATAAGATAATAAGGTCTAACAACCAGATATAATAATTAGGATAACTAAAAGGAACATCGACCAAGGCTTTAGAGGCCAAAGACAAACCATCCAAAAAAAAACAATTCTGAAATAGTAAAGAAACAACATTAAGTCCCACCCAAATCTTTATTCTTATGAGATATTAGGGTCATATAAAAAGAATTATTTCCTATGCCTTTCATTATATTGTTCATGACCATACATTATCCATTTAAAAAAAAATCAAATTAAGCTTCTATAAATTTCTAATTAAGGTATGAGATGCATCCACTATTGAAACAACCTTCAAATGTTCTGCTTGAGATATTTCACAATCAAGAATCTCTTCCCTAGGAAAAAGTTATACTAGAGCCAAAACTAAATTTACAAGATAAAAAGGACTAATCACATAAGCTCCCTTCATGTGAAGAAGATATGAATGTCCCTTGTTAGGAATAGGTGATTCCTGCACATCAGGAGGTGGATCATAATTGCTATCCTTAGAATTTTTGACCTTGATCATTAGATGAGAAGGGCTGAAATCTTTCCACCAAGAAAATTATTTCTTTATGTTAAGAATTCTAAAATATTTAGTCAAATGGATTGTGACAAAATATATTTGACATAAAAACAATATACCCTCATAATCAAGAGGTTGTGACCAAGAGTGGTCACCTACTTGTAAAACAATATTTTTAGGAAGGTCTTTTAAGGTGTCAATAATGACCAATATTCTGGCAAAAGTTTTGTGGCTAAAATTCTTGGTGTTATTATGAATTTAAAAAAAACATCCAATGGGTTTGTAGATGGATTCATTTAAAAAATGGAATGGAAGTTAGGGAATATGGACCCATATATCTCTATCATTTATACATTCAATTAGGGGATTAAAGTGCGGAGACCAAGGTTTTAGGATCAAGAGACATTGGCTCTCACTTTAATACTAGTTTTGAATTCTTTCCTTGTCCTTTAAATAATAATAAATAAGATTTTGGAACTTGGGTAAATTTTGATATTACCTTATAGTATTGGTTTCAAAATTTTAGATATCCACGAGTGTAGTTATTGAAGTTTTGGTTAGAAGTTTACAAATCTACAAACAAGTCCATTGAATGAGAACTAGATTTTAGATTGAATAAAAAAATCTATCTCCTCCTTATTATAAACCAAAGTATATAAAAATATGGTTTTGAGAGATTTAGACACTGACTTGGATACCACAACAAAATTTTTACTTGTCAAGACAACCATCTCACTATAACTCAAACCCCTATTAATGAGAATAGGGGTCATAAAACTCATATAGTTCTTATATGAAGGTGAGTCAAAGGATCCAAAAATAAATTATCAACCCATAGATTTATTCCTTACATCCATCTAACTGATCTACTTAACATATGACCCCTACCCATAAAACCTAGTACACCCAACTATTACCAAGCCTAAGTCTGAAGTCACTTTAGCTGCCCTTGTTCTATCCTTTATCTATGGGGATCTACTAGAGTTAGGATTAACAGAGGAAAAACTAGGGAAATTACCATTTTAATTATAGTTGGGAAGGAATGGGAGTACCATAATATATTCAATCATAACCATTATCTCTTTATCTTGTTTTTTATTTTTATTTAAATATTTACATATTTTTTAATTTTTTCCATTTTTTAATTTTTCAAAATTCTAGAATTATTTGAAATTTTCTTAAGAATTAAAACATAACAAATAGAGGAAGAGGAAAGGATAAGAATAATCTTTAACAAGGTGCTTAAGAATTATATGATAATAAGGAAGTCAATCCATGTACCCATAATGTATGTGTAAATGAGTCATAATAATGTAGCTTGAATGATTAAAATAGAAAAGAATGTGCATGTTACACATAGATAAGATAAGATATGATCATGTAAGTGAAATGAAAGGTATATCATTAGAAGTATGTATTAATGAGTAATAATGAACATTGAAAAGTATTTATAACACATTTGATTTGGATTGTTTGAATTGGTTTGAAAATGAAAGGGGAAAGTGCCCAAAGTGAAAATTAAACCAAGGGATAAAATAAATATTGAATAAGGGAAATAACAAAATTAACAAGGAAGTAAAGTAAATAAGCTATGTACAAAGTGAAGTGATAGTAGTTAACTAATGATATCAGTGATGGACAAGCATGCATAGCACATGGCATGATATGAAGGAATGGTTTCTAGTGAAAAAAAGTGCCACTTGTAGATGCCTTTGAATATGAATTATGATCATATGATGTAATATAAATGTTTGAATCACTACTCATATGCCTATGTAAACCTATATCCTCATATTCCATAGGAGAAGATGTAACAACCTATACCTATTATTAACCTTCCTAAATAACATGCTATGTATTAGGATATGAAGACCTCTTTTTAGGTGCCACTTTCTATTTAAGAGAATGTACCTTGCTCTTTGGAGCTAACCATTTTTGTAGCTATATCATGCTCGTAAGTAGATGGATAAAAAAAATTATAATATGATAATGCTCATAAATAGATAGATAAATGACTCTTGTCAAATGATTTAAAATATGTAAATCATATTCTTGAATAGTTGTATAAACTATTTCATTACCATGTTACTCAATGATTGTGCTAATTTTTTTTATAGAACTAAATATCATTTTATTCAAAGGATATTAATATTAGATTTTGGGTATTTTGACCACTTGATTATCATGAATATATTTGAGATATTTATGCATTGTAGAAGGTACTGATCTAATTTTTTTTATCAAAAGATATCATAATAACATATAAAATACCCCTATGCTTGGTAGAAATAATAATAAAGTGGGTACTATGAGAGGTTCAACTTGTAAAGGTGTCACTATATGCACAAGAGTATCTTGTGTATGACCATCAAATTCTTTAACAAATCTAGAAGTATATTTGAAAATATTGTTATGTATAACCAAGAGAGTAAAGGAGTGTTATAGTGCACACTTTTTCACTTAATACATTGTCTATCAAAACACTATGTATTGATTTATTATAAATATGTGCTTGAATAAAGATTACATGTCTATCTAAATCATCATCAACAATTTCACTACCATCAATTATGATCATATAAAGTGATGTTTATTTACTTGTAACTATATCAATGATACTTTCAAGTGGATTTCCATATTTAGAAAGAGGAGGAAGAACATTAAATGTATATAATTCATAATTGTTGTTTTTATTTACTTCATGATTTGGAAAAGGATATTTGTACATTTTTTGAGTTTTACATTGTCATTGGTTTGTGTTTCAGCCTCTTTAGTAGGTGTACCAATATCAATGATATTCTCATTAATAAGAACATGAATCTTATGCTTAAGCTTGAAACATATATTTGTAGAATGACCAATGCATATATGGTAGTAAAAATATGCATTTTCATCAATTTTTTAAGATTATGGTATATACATATTCACCTCCATTGGTGGAGGAAGAGTGATTAGTTTACATTCAAGTAGCCTTTGCAATAATACATGAGGAGGTGAAGGTAACCATGATAACTACCTCTTTGGTGGAGCTTGTAATTGAAACCTTTATGTAGGTTATGAAATAACATTAACTTTAACCTTAGCATCATTATTACTTTCATTTGGCTTGCTCTTATAATTTTACTTACTTTGAAACTTGACATTTGAAGTATTCTTAAGCTTGTTAAAAGTAAGAAACATGACCTCACTCTATTTGACTATATGGCATAGTTCATCAAAATATTTTAACTTATCAAACATAATTGAATCTTGAAGTGGAAATAAAAAAAATTGACTAAATATATCTTGGAGGTCATTATTGGTGCAGAAAAAATAGGCCAAACTTTTGGAGGCCATAAATTTTGACCTGTAGCTCCTTTTGAGCTCTTATACTCACTAAAATGACTATATTAAAAAGTTTGTTTCTACCCTAAGCCTTAATTTCTACTTAGAGGTGTTTTTATATATTTTTTGAAGGCTAATATTGACCATTTGAGGGTCCAAAATTGTAGTTTATTGATTTTTTCAGGATTTTTCTATTTTTAAAAATTGTATATTTTTATGACTATATATGAACTTCAGTTAAAATTCATCCAATAGGATAATTTTAGTGTTTAGAGTATTTTTAATTTTTTTTTTATAGTTTTGCGCACTTTCATGAGAAAATCACTAAAAATAGAAGCTGTTAAAAATATAAGTTTTTTTTAAATTTTAGTTTTTTTTTAATTTTTGCATGTCAACTCTTTTGAGTTGAGGATTATTTAAGCATGTTTTGGGTTTTAATTAATTAAATTTATTAAATACAAATCAAGATAATTTATTATTTTTAGAAGCTTTTCCTATTGATAATTTATTGTCTTGATAGTTTTCGGGTATTGATAATGAACCCAAAAAATATCAAGACAATAAATTATCAAATAGGAAAAGCTTATCAAAAAAATAAATTATATTGATTAATATTTAATGGATTCAATTAATTACAATCCAAACCATTCTTAAATAAGCCTCAATTTGGAATTAGAGTTGACATGTACAAATTTGAAAAAAAAACTAAAATCTAAAAAACTTTAATTTTTAGCAGCTATTATTTTTAGTAAGTTTCACATGCAAGTGAATGCATATCTAAAAATATTCTAAAATAATATAAACACTAAAATTATCCTATTTAAATAATTTTAACTTAAGTTCACATTTGGTCATAAAAATATTCAATTTCTAAAAATTAGAAAAATCTTTAAAAAATCAATAAACTACAATTTTGGACCCTCAAATGGTCACATTTGGCCTAAAAAAAATATCAAAAACATCTCTAAGTTGAAATTAGGAATTAGGGAAGAAAATAATTTTTTAGTGTGGTGGTTTTGGTAGGTGGAATATCTCAAACAGAGCTATAGGTCAAAATTTATAGCCTTCGTAAGTTTGGCTTATTTTTTTCTACATCATTCTCCTCTAGTTGAAAACAACTCAACTCTTATGATTTTCCCTGATTGTACTGCTGCTATTTTTTTATCAATATTATTTAACTTCCATTATATAATATAGGTTTTATCTTCTTGATGCAATCCTTTCCATTGGAACAAATACCTATTATAATTCCCTTGCCTTGTGATCACTATCTTCATATCCAAAACCTGCACTATCTTTTCCTTCTTCTTTGGAACATGTTTCTACCAATTTACTTATTCATCTTCATCACTTTCAGCATATTATCCATGTAATTCATATTAATATAAAACATTAAATACTAAATATATATCAAAATTTTATGGTAAATTCACCTCATAATCATTATCATTGATTTTCTTCACAATTTTGCATGGACCAATGTTTTTGTACTTTAAATTATTGTACGTGACTTTTGTAAATATTTATTTCCTCAAGTAAACCATCAATAACTCTCATTAAAATACCTTGGATCTTATTTTTACATCTATTTAAGCTTTATATTTCTCATTATTTTCCTATAAATTTCTTCTTACTCCTTGCAACTGCTACATATGCTCTACAAATGCTTTTTCATCATCACTAATTCTATCTACAATTGGAAATTATACCAAATCTAAAATACCCATATGATTTATCTCATAAATAATTTGAAATTCTGATTTTCCTATTGATATATTCACTAAACTATTATATGCAAACTTAGCTTGTGGTAAAGTCAAGTCCCATTGCTTGGGCTTCTCTCCCACTATGCATCTCAATAAATTTCCCAAGATCCTATTCACAACTTCTATCTGTCCATCTATTTGTGGGTGATACACACTAATAAATTGTATCTTAGTACCCATATTTTTACACAAAGTCTTCCAAAAATGACCTATAAATTTTGTGTCTCTATCTAAAATAATAGTTTTCAGAATACCATGCAATCCAACAATATCCTTAAAAAATAATTATGTAACTCTAGTGGCATCATTGGTTTTCTTATATGCAATGAAATAAACCATTTTAGAAAATTTGTCTACAAAAATAAAAATTGAATCATTACCTCTCTATGTGTTTGGTGATCCCAACACATAATCCATACTCAAATCTATCCATGGTCCTCTTGAAACTGGTAATGGCATGTATAATCCAATATTTTTCATATCTTTTAGCCACCTAATATCCTGAACCTTGAAAAATATCTTGTCACATCTCTCTTCTTCTTTGGCCAAAAATAATTTTCATCCACCAAATCTATTGTCTTCATCTTACCAAAATGTCTAGCCAAACTGCCACTATGTGACTCTCTTATTATATTATCTCATAAAGACCTAACTAGAATGCCTAATTGTTTCCCTTTGAAGAGATAACATTCTTATATAAAATACTCACCATGAATAGTATCTATTCCACCTATTAATGAATTCTTGCACTACTTAACTAACTTGACAAAATATGGATCAATATCATATAATTATTTGATAGCTTCAAATCCAACTACCTCACTCACCATAGTAGTTAATAATGCTACTCTCCTGATCAATGCATCAGCTACCTGATTCTATTTTCCTAATTTATGTTTCAACATAAAAGTATACCCCTACAAGAAAGAAACCCACTTTGCATGCCTACTATTTAACTTTTTTTATGTATTCACATACTTCAAAGCCTCATGCTATTTAAATAGGATAAACTCCTTAGGCACCAGGTAATGCCTCCAATGTCTTAATACTTGTACATTTTTATAAATTTCAACGTCATAGGTAGAATAATTTGTTCTTACCTCATTCAATTTCTCACTAAAATATGTTATTGTATTTCCTTCTTGACTTAATATAACACCAATTCACACAAATGAAGCATCACAATCAACCTCAAACACTTTGTTAAAATCTAGTAATATTAAAATTGGTCTTTCTCTAATCTTCTTCTTCAAAAATTTTAATCATTTTGTGGCTGCTCTAGTCCATGCAAATTCCTTCCCTCTCATGCAATATATTATTAGTGTCATAATACTACTAATTTTTTTAATAGATTTTCTATAAAAAGTTACTAAACCATGTAAACTTCTTACCTTTGTAATGATTTTTGGAATAGGCCACTCAGTAATTTTCATCTTTTCTTCATCCATTCTCACACCATCTGTTGAAACTAAAAATCCCAAAAATACTAAACTATTATATATAAACCTGTACTTCTTCAAATTTACATACAATTTTTCCTTTCTTAACAAATCTAGTACCATTCTCAAATATTGTAAGCGTTCTTCTTTAGTCTTATTGAATATCAAAATATCATCAAAATAAATAACCAAAAACTTACTAAGATATTCTCATAGTATTGTATTCATCATCCTCATAAATGTGCTAGGTGCATTAGATAATTTGAATGGCATCACCATCCACTCATATAAGTCATCCCTAGTCTTAAATGTAGTTTTCCACTCATCTTCTTCACAAATTCAAATCTGATAATAAGCACTCCTTAGATCAATTTTATTAAAATATTTTTTTCCTACAATCAAATCCATCATATCATTTAAATGAGGTATAGGAAACCTATACTTGATTATAATTGTATTAATTGCTCTACTATCCACACAAATTCTCCATCCTCCATCTTTCTTTAAAGTTAGCAATGTTGGTGTTGCACATAGACTCATACTCTCCCTTATCACCTTCTTTCTTATCAATTCAATAACCTATTTATTTAATTTTACATGTTTTATTGGACTCATCCTATAAGCTTCTTGATTGGTTAGAGTTGATCCTGGAATCAAATTAATGTGATGATGAATATCTCTCTTCGGTGGTAAACCATCTGGTAATTCATTAGGCATAACATATACATATTATTTCAACACTCTTTATACTTCTATTGGTATTGCCACCATTTATATTTCTTCATTCTTTGTTACTAATACATAACAACTTGCCACCTTTATATCTTGGATAAATTATTTAGTAAAAAGCATGCTTTTTACCTTCACTTCCTCTTTAAGAGGTAACAAAACTACCTTTGTACCACCTTTCCAAAAAGTGTACGCGTTCTTTTCTCCATCATGAATTACTTTCTTGTAAAATTATCAAATTCTTCTCAATAACATCACACCATATTTCACCATTATAACTTTTTCCTATAGAAAACTAGATTAAGAACCTTTTATCTACTATAACTTCATTCCCTTTCATAAACCATGAAATATGATAAGGATTAGGATGATTTTCACATTGTAAACTTAGTTTATCTATCATTTCTTTAGAAACCATATTTTCACAACTACCACCATCTATAATTACTTTACATACCTTTCCACTAGAAGTAAATCTTATTCAAAAAATATTTGACTGCAACCATGCATCACCACCTTCTTTATTCTGCATTTGTTCTTTCCTTGAAATGATGATTTCCCTTATAATCATGAGATTCTCTCCAACATCTGTTAGCACAAATTCAATATTTTTCTCTTTGATCTCAGCCTCAACTATATTCACTCTTGGGTGATACTCTTTCATCCTTTCTTGATCTTGATAGTGTGGACACTCAAATGCTATGTTCCATTCTTATCCACAAATATAATAGACATAAGATCTATGATAATTCAAAAACCATCCTCTAGCATCTAGCACCACCATAACCTTGTCCTCTCTAAAACCCTATTCATCTTTATTGGTATTGAGACCCTTGCTTATTATCATCTTCCTTTCTGCACCACATGATGATTCACCTCTATTGGTATTAGACCCACATATAGTGTCATTAAACCCACCTCATCCCATATGTGGAGGGGATCTACCTCTTTTTGGACAAAGAGATGTTCTTTTAAAATTCTATCTATTTTGTTTTTCTTCTACCTTCAAATCTAATTGATAAGCATCCTCCATGAAAAGTATATTATGCATGCTTAATTCATATTAAATAGTAAATTTTAAACCATTTGCATACCTTGAATCCATATTATCTTCTATTTCATTATGATCTACTAGTATGGAAAGCTTATAAAATTCATCTGTATACTCTTATATACTGTGATCTTTTTACCTCAAATTATGAAATATTCTATACAGGGTTTATACATAATCCATAGGAAGAAATTTATCCTGCAACTTCTTCTCCATCTTTTTCTACATATTTATCTTTTCTTTACCTTTATTATATCTCTCTTTCTATAGGTGATCCCACCAAATCATTTCATGACCTTTCAATTTCATGCATGCAAAATTTACCTTATTATCTTCTCTCATAGCTTTCCACTTGAATAACTCTATGATATTCATCCAATATATCAAATCTAGTTTTAAACTACCTCCATAATCTATAACATCAACCTTGATTCCTTTATTTCTTCCTTCTAAAGCTTAAACCATCCTCTCTTCGATTGATGATGATTGGTCTTGTTGTTCTTCTTCTTGCTGAACTTCTTCATCATGATCTGTGTCCTCCTCATCACATTTTTTCTTCTTTTCTAATTGGTGATAACCTTGGTAAATTATTCTACTTGAATCTGAAACTCTTTTATAGTCTGGTTCATTTTCCCAATACCTCCTTATCATTTTTCCATGTCTTACACCTCCAAGATTTGAACTTGCTCTGATACTAGATAATGAACCTGAAAACTATCATGATAATAAATTATCAATAGGCAAAACTTCTAAAAAGAATAAATTATATTGATTCATATTGAAAGAATTTAATTAATTAAAACCCAAACCATTCTTATATAAGCCTCAACTTAGAATTAGAGTTGACATATAAAAATTCAAAAAAACTAAAATCTAAAAAAAACATTTATTTTTAGTAGCTACTATTTTTAGTAAGTTTTGCATGCAAGTGTGCACATCTCTAATTTTTTTAAAAATACACTAAATACTAAAATTATCCTATTGGATTATTTTTAACTAATTTTCATGTCTGATCATAAATATATACAACTTCTAAAAATATAAAAATATTGAAAAAATAAATAAACTACAATTTTAGACCCTTAGATGGTCATGTTTGGCCTCTGAAAAATACCAAAAACATATCTAAGTGGAAATTAAGGCTTAAGATAGAAAAAAACTTTTCAATATGGTTATTTTAGTAGGTGTAAGAGTTCAAACAAAATTACAGGTCAAAAGTATGGCCTCTGAAAGTTTTGCCTATTTTTTCTACATCAATTATCAACCATTTTCTTTGTCAATTTTGCTAACATAGTCTTGTACCTTAGCACATATTCAATGATTATTTCATTACACCTTTGTTTGAGCTTTAAAATATGGGGATATGATAACTTTTCACTGATGTTGATGGAGAAGTGTGTTAAAAACTAATTTTATAAAGGGTTGAAAGCATTTATTGATTGAAGAGGAATATTATAGAACCAACTAATAATATATTATTTGAGACTTATTAGAAGGATATTTGCCATTATTTTCATAGTCTATGCAAGCTACATGGAATTCATTAAAAAATTATATCCTATCACCTTTGAATTCTTATAGAGGAATTTTAGGAGCCATAAATTCTATTGCAAATGGATACGATGAAATTTTGGATGCCAAAAAGTTTTGCAAAAAGGAATATGACTCCATAGAGGGGATACCATGAGAAATATTTTTCTCAATGTTAGTTATCTTAAATTGTAATACAATAAGTGCATGCTCAAGAGGATAAATTTGATAGATAATAGGAGTATAGTTATCATGAATAAGCATAGGAATAGATTTATTTTGGAGACCAAGTGATGTTTCCAAACCAAGGGATGATGTTATGGGTGTAGAAATGGGAATGGATGCAATAGTATAAATAACAACATTAAAATTAATATCCTAGGTACATTTATTTTGTTCATCTCTATCAACATTTAATATTTAATATATTTTTATGTAATTTCAAAAATATATTTCATAATTTTTTCATCGTCAGTTTGACTAGATTATTCCTAAGTAGTGGGTTCAGAAATGATAACCATGATATGACCTTTAAGAGGGTGAAGAGTAACCAATGGAAGATTCTTTGAAGTTGCATATATGACACAATGTATAACATATGCATCCTCTTTTTCCCAAGTCATTTTTTATTTGACAAAATCTATTGGATAAGAATGGTGACAAGATATAGTAGTGTAAGCATTTGTAAGAGGAAGATCTTTAAATTGAATATTGTTTATTATAGATTCTTTATTAATTTGAGATTTAATCCATGTAAGAGCATAATGAATAACATGTTAGATATTAATAAAAAATGTCATAGTAAATTTCATGGTTTTATTCATATTTAAACATATATTATATTTACTTATTCCTTAAATTATTTGTCATAAATTGATAGCATGGTCTTAAAGATGTTTATATTTAGATAATAAATCATCAAAATTTTTATGTATGTAATCATGAAAAATATGTGTCATGGCTCATTGATAAATTTCTCCTAAATTATTTAATCCAAAATGCATTGTATAAAAAAATATCCCCCATGGTGTGATGAATGATGTCTTATCTTGATATGTAGGATGAATCTTGATTTGGTTATATCTTAAAAAACTATCCTTTAATTATTACATCTCATATCCTATGGTGGAATCCATAATAATATCTATGTTTGGTAATGGAAAATAATCTTTAGGAAAATATTTGTTTAAATCATGGTAATCTATGAAACATTGAATATCTCCATTAGATTTTATCACTGGTATAATATTAGAAGCCCATTTTAGATAATAAAAAATTAGAATGAAACTATCATCTAAAGGAATTTCAACTTCACTTTTGACTAATAAATCAAATTTTGGATGAATTTTTATTTTTTCACTTGACTGGTTTGACATTTAAATACAAAACAATATTTTGCATGGCCATTACTGGGTCAATTCAAGGCATGCATTTATATGCCCATGAAAATAATTCAAGATAATCTGTAAGTCTTGTTGAAGATATTTTACTTCATAATTTTGTAACATACTAGCTAGAAGTATTGGTTGTGGATAATTTTTAGTGCAAAAATTAAACTCAACAGTTTCCTCATTAAGTAATGTTGATCGATCTTACACATATGGAACAATAAGAATAGTATTGGGACCATCTAATTGAATTTTTAAGATAGAATCAACACTTTCACCAAAATATAAATTTTTATTTATTTCATGAGGAAATATTTTCTTGTGATGGAAGGAAGAAAGATCCTCATATGCACCTAGATATTCCAAGAGAGACTTATCATTTAAAAATCCATCCAATGTCACTATTTTAAGTGAGATTATGTTATCCATGAGTTTAGGATAAACTAATAATAAATAAGAAACACGATTGAATTGATTATTATGATCAAAGGACATATGCATGGAAAATATGAATTTGGGAGGTTGATTAATTTTAAGAGGTCCATGATAAGTGGAATTATCATTATACTTAAGGTATAAGCATCCTTCATTAACAAAGGTAGTAATAAGATAAACAATGCCTAGAGCATATTTGTTCAATCCTTGTCCAATGGTATACTTATATTTTTGTAAGTATTTTAAAACTAAAACCATATTGATTGAAGTTGATTGATGAGTCATATTGAAAATGAGGGTAAATCAATATATGAAGTAAATGGTGAGAGCTTAATCAAATAAGGTTGTATATATGGGACATAAAAATCTATAGTATAAACCATTGCACAATATTTGAAAGGATATTGATCTAAAGGACACACACACACACACACACACACACACACACACACACACACACACACACACACACACACACACACACACACACACACACACACACACACACACACACACACACACACACACACACACACGCACGCACGCACGCACGCACGCACGCACGCACGCACACACGCACACGCACGCACACACACACACGCACACACACACACACACACACACACACACACACACACACACACACACACACACACACACACACACACACACACACACACACACACACACACACACACACACACACACACACACACACACACACACACACACTTGATAAATAAACATAAGGAGTGATTATATTTTAAAAGTTATGGCATTCATGTTATGAATCTAAGGTCGATATAATAACGTATTTTAGTTAATATCATTAGGCATAAATTTACCAACATTGGAAAGAGTACATGGGCCTAAAGTGATATTAAATGTAATTTTCCCAAGTAATTCCAAGGCATAAAATGTTGTCAAATACATGGATGTTCATATTTGAAATATATAGATATTTTATTATTATACTTAGTAAACTTAGGAAAAAGATGTTACAAATATTTAAATCAAATTTATTATAAATAAGTACTCTTTTGACCACCTTATTTTGGATGGAAACATGAATATATAAGGGTAAATATTGATCAATAATATGCTTTGGTGGAAGATCCTCTTTCTAAAAAGAGACAATTTTTTATGTCCATCATATAGTATTAATAACATAGGATACATAAGAAGGTTCAATATTATTAGGTAAAAGTATATTAATTAATGCCTCATATAGATATATTTAAATGTTGGAATTATTTTCAAGAGTTTTAACAATGAAATTTTAGAATTAGTATTTTTTTAATTGATCCAATTGGTCTAGGATGCAAAATCCCTTAGATTGAGGGGTTTTTCTTAATGGAGGGGGAGGAGGAACATGGGGAACTTTACGTTGTCGAGTATTATGAACATTAACATGTGGAGTTTTATTTTTAATAAAGTATTTCATACATGATCTTTGGTGTTTATTATTTATGGGAAGAAATTTTGATTGAATGTTATAACAATATGAAGTAACATAAAATGGAGATTGATATAAATTAAGTTTATGAATAACATTAAATATTTAACACGTACCAACAAAATTAATATCATCTTGGAAAGTAAGAGAAGAGTTTACAATAAATTGTATAATTGTATATATCATGTGAAAAAAACATTCAATCAGTGATCCCATTATAAATATAATAAAATATGCATCAAATAATTCTAATGACCATGAATACAATGGAAAAATACATCAAGGTATAAGGGTGATCTAGGATAGGGTTTGAATGATTGTGTGGGCTCTCATTAGTTGATTAGTGTTAAGCCAATGTTTTTGAACACTAACTATAGAGTTAAAACCATACTTATAACCTACTAATCTCATTTATAAGTGTAGGATAAGAGTAAATTCATTAGGTGATATGATCCTCTCAAGTTGACCACAAATCCAACAAATAAAAGAGGATTGCTATGGTATAAACAAGAGATCCTTGATAACTCTGATATACCTTGAGGTATGTGAAAACTAAAGTCTGTGTTTAGTGTTGTACAATGGCTATAAGTATTAGGGTAAACCCTCATGTCATAATGTATTTAAATAGAATACCATGTATCCCTTCATGACAATCACTAAGTAGTTTTAAAACTACCAAAACATAGTTTCTTAAACAATCAAAAACAAATTAAAATAAAATTAAAATTTGTGTGTATAAAAATTAATAAATTTTAACCCAATGTCAAAATAAAGAGCTTATGTGTTATATTTATCCAAGGGGATAATACAAACCTATTCAATATCATATTAAATATAAGGTCAAAGAATCTAAATTATTGTGTCATATTTTATCCAAGGTTGAAGGTAGTTTTCTTTTAGTGTTAGGAATTTACAAAATTTTATTGAAATTCTAAGAAAAATCAGGCAAACATCAAAAAATCAATTTTCTAAAAATAATGGATTCACAAGATTGTTTAATGTATTTTAATTGAATGAACTCAAATGAATATATATTAAAATATTTGAATTTGAATGAAGGAATATACAAATTTGATAATAAAATAAAGTATGCTACAAAATTTTACATAATTTGAAATTTATTAAGAATAGTAAATGAACCTAAGAATATGTAAACATCCCTAAAACATATTTAATGTTAACCATGTAAGCTAACTATGAATAGAATCTAATTGAAAAGACCTGTAACTAGTGTCTTGAATATAAAATTACAAACTATACTGGGACAAGGTCATAAGAGAAGGAAAGGGCTTAGTGTGGTCTTAACTATTTATCATCACCATGTCTTGATTGACTGTGTGACTAACATTTTGATATAGATATATGCACATTTTAATGATCATTTATTGAATCTATGTGGGAACTAAATAAGTGCATGAAATACCTATAAAATAGTACTATACAAAAATTGAATAGAAGATCAAAATACAAAGAGGGGAAATGGGTAATGGGAATAGCCTAACTATCTTTAGAAAATACTATGTAATCTAAGTGTTGCTTACATAGCCCAAAAGGGCCTCAGGTTGATGTAGTTATCCATCCTAGAGTGATTTTGTGATCCATGACTATAAAACTATATGAAAATAGCTAGAAGATTTATTGAAATAATTGATAAGGGATGCCTTTGAATTTCAATACATGATATTCAAACCCCAACTTATAACTATTATAAATATTAGATTTATTACTTGAGTCATGAAATAAAAGTGAAATAAATGAGTAAAATGAATGAAAAATAATACCATCACCTTGACAAAAATAAGATACAATGTTAAAACAAAGGTGTTAAGTGGGAAAACTATCAGATGGATAAAAAACCCACACTAGTATTAAAAGATATTAAATAATGAATCTAAAATTATAATAACATGAAGTAGCTAGGAGAAGAATGGCCTTATGACAAGATAACATCAAGAATACAAAATCAATACTAGATCATCAAAATTATGTTGATAGTGTATCAAGTGTGTAATTATGGGAGATAAAATATCTTTAAATAGAGTTAGGTGAGAAAAGAAGGTACACTAGTAAGCTTCATGTGTGTGACATGTACCCCTAATACTTTTAAAAGTGGGTAATATGTGTGTGACATGTGATAGGAGGATTTAAATACACAAATAACTCCTAAAATCCTAAGGAGTATAAAGAGATGAGTGACACTCATGGAATTTATATTTATGTGAATTAATAATTCACATAAATATAAATTTTGTACACATAAATAAAACTTAAGATAAAATATTATCTCAAATAAATGGTACCTTAAAAAAATCCTAAAAAATTATGAAAAGATCCAAATTAGGTTAATTATCCAACATTCCCTTTGAGATTAATTTGGGATTACAAAAGTTGAGAAAATATTTTACAAATAAGGGAGTTGAAATTACATAATAATTCCCCTTAATTGAAAATTCCTTCAATATTAGTTATAATATTTTTATGAAAAAGAAGATAAGGTGCCATAAAAATTTACAAGGATGAAAGTGTGACAATTTTTTTTTTCTAGGAATCCTCTTCAAATAATGTGATTGATCCATAATGGAACAAACACCAACAAGGAGTATTGATTCACAAAACCTGTAAGATAAACAATATAACACCAATCTTTCAAGTTAAGTAACCGTTATGCCAAAAATATAATATACATACATAATATAATAAAATTAGATGTATAATAAGGAAAAATAAAGAAAATACAACTTCCATCACAAAGTGTGAAAACCTACGTGAAAATAAGGTATTTAAAAACATATTTCATTTGCAACAAAAAATAAGGAATGCATAAAAGAGATTTAGTTAATTAAAATGGACACAAATAAGATCAATTGCTAGAAAAATATATATGACATGAAACAATAGAATAAGTATCACTTGAAGACACATAAAAGTCTCTATAAGATCTATAATTTTTAGGAATCCAAATAGTTTTAACCTTAGAGGTAAGAGATTTAATCATTTTTCAATAATACAAAGTGTCATGAGTAGATTTACCACAAGATTTGCATGAATGTAATTTCTAATATTTAGAGATACGAGACCCATGTTTTCTACTATGCTCACAATATTTAACAATTTTAACCATAGCATGAATATTACAAGTAGTATAATCAATATAAGTTACATTATAAGTCATGTGGTGAGTAGGATAATAATATGTCAATTTTTCATTAGAAGAATTATAACTAAGACTTTTAAATGTTGTATTTCACTGAGGTAAAATAGGTTCAAGAATATCATCTTCACACTTACCAATCCCACCACCTGAATATCCCATAGAGTCCAAATTTTTTAAGTTGAGGTCAGTAGAAGAAGTTTTTTAAAAAAAATTTAGTTCTAAAAACACAATAAATTTTAACATTAGAACTTTTATCATGTACAAAAGACATAAAGTTAGCATTTAAAGTGTCAATAGAATAATATAGAGTTTGTATTTACTCAATAAAAAAGGATTGTAAATAATTTAAAGTGTCATTTTGACATGTAATTTATTTTTAAGAGTAGTTATTTCATTATTTTTAAAATAAATAATTTTCATAGTTTTCTTAAAAACTAAAAAATGGCCAATTTAAAAGCCACAAGAAAAAAAGATACAAATTTAGCTATCATTGAAAATAAATAAATTATTAGATATATTGATTAATCTAAACAATATTTAAAATGTTCATCTTAAAAAAAATCTAAAATTTGAATATAGGTACCCGTTAATGGGTCAACAGTAATCTCTAGTAAGAATGTAAGACAAGATAAGAGCTTTTGCACTTCTCCACCATCAGGGTGGTTCAAGTTGAATTTTGATGGTGCCTCCAAAGGAAATTTGGGTGTGTCTAGGGTAGGTTGTATGATACATGATTACAGTAGATCTTTGATCAGGGAAATATCCAAAAAACTTGCAGATGGCACTAAAATGAATCAAAAACACAAGCTCTAGTCTCTAGGATCAAGCTTGCATTCTAGTGCAATATTGACAAGTTCATCATTAAAGGAAATTCTTAGATCATTATTTCTATGCTTTAGAAAAAATCTACCAAATCTTAGAAACTTGAAAATAGCCTATCTAATGCTTTGGATAGGTTGAATAATTTTACCTCCCTAGAGTCTAAGCATTACTACTGAGAAGCTAATGTTGATGCCAATTTCCTTGCCAACTGTAGCTTTGACAAACTTAAAATTAGTAAAATGGACATCTATGTAAAACTTGGGAAGAATTTCCATCCTTAACCTTCATTGACTTGGGCATTTAATCTATGTTTCCATTTAATTTATTTTATTTAAAAAAATTAAAAAACAAAATAAAAAAGGTTAAGTTTAGGCTATTGGATTTTCTTACTTGCTATCTAATTAATTTATAATTTTGGCTAGCAATTTTCATGTTTGGGTTTACAATTGTGCTAAACTCTTGCATTAATCATTTTTAATGATTATCTCCATGATGTAGCTCCCACCATAATTTCTAAGAATTCCATCTCAATGGATTTTTTGATGGTGATCTCACGGTATGTGTGTATCATGATGTGTTTATGATGGCACCTATTGGCATTTATTAGCTTTGATTTAGCATGATCTTCTTATGTTGAATGGTGGATTTATTTTTTTCTAGTTTTCCAATTGGGCGATGGGTTTATCCTTCATAGTGCATTTATAATTTCACCACGGACCATGGGGTTGAACTCACTTTAGCTACTCTTGCAGTCTTTGGTGGTAGCTCTGTCTAAGAGATGGATTTTGAGGGGGGATATCTTGATTAAGAATTAAAAATATATTTTGGGTACCTACGAATGAACTATTATAGGTAATTTATTTGGTTTTGGGAAATGAAAACCTAGAACAAATCATCCACAATCATTTCAACTCAAAAATAACAACCATGTTCACTTCAAACCTTATGGATTTACTATCTGATGTTGAAGTGGTTTCAAATCTAGTCATCTTCTTCATCAAATTGGAACACCATTATGGCCTTCTAGAGAACATTAAAAAATGTGATTTGGGTCATTTACCCAAAATATCTTTCATCAGTATGGATGAAACTAGTTTTATCCTTTTTTTAGCTTTCTACATGCTGGAGACCCGCTTCATGCTACTGGTAAGATTTGTCTAAGAACTTCATCACAAGGTGTGTATATCTGATTCTTTGAAGGGGGGCACTTTTTGTCTCTGCCTCCTATGTCACACATCAAAAGCTAAATTTTGGAAATCACTCAATGAAAGGAGTGAAAAAATAACAAAGATAGGGTGGAGTAAGTTAAATTTTTGGCAACTAAGGTGACTCAAGGCAAGGTTATAGCTCTATTTTGGCTCCCCAAATCACCAAAAAGGGTAGCATCAAAGGTGATGCAAGGTAGAATGTATAATAATATAAAATTGGTTTACATAGGTGGCTTCATGGTAAATTATAAGGTTTTTAAGATCTCTATGAAAGGTGATGCCTCTACCATGACTTCCAAATGCAAGGAAATTATTTTCATCAACAACTTAGATGACATGGTTTCTCCTTGAGTATGCAAACATTGTTTTTAGTTCTCTTCTTCTTGGTTTTTTGTATTCCATTTTTTATTAGGTGGCTTATGGGCCTCGATAAGTTTTTTTGAACCCTTTTATATTGGTCTCTACTTTTTCCTTTTTTTGGCTTTTGTTCGTCTCACCTCTCAGTATGGCCTTGTTGGTTCCTAGTATTAGCAATGCTTATGCATGTTATCTAGTTATTTTGTATCAGCTTTATCTAGCTAGGGGCCAATTAAAACCCCATATCTATCAAAAAAATTTAATATAGCGATTTATTTCTCAAATCTTAGATTAATTAACTTGTAAATGTAATTCCACTTCAAAAATCTAAATGTAAATGAAATTGAGTTTTTATAATATCTACAAATAGAAAAAGGTTGAAGGACTTATTAAAAAAACTTAGTTTGATAAGACAAGTATTTAAATTAATAACAAACTTATATTAACAATTATATAGAAAGATTTATTAAAAAAAAATAATCAACCCTTTTTAAGGAAAAAAATTCACGGTTTTCTAAAAAGACAATCAAGGTTTTGATGATTTATCTCAAATCATGATTTGAGTTTTCTCAAAATTTTGATAGAATTTTCTTAGATACTAGATTAACAAAACTCAAAAAAATAATAGAAAAATAATTTCAATAAAAATATATGGACCCTTTTTTAGATGGTTTGTAGTGAATAAACAAATCAAAAAATAAAAAATGAATTATAATTCCAAATGCAGTTGAATACAAACTAAAATAAGTACAAAAAAACCTCATTTAAAAACCTACAAAAAAATAATTTATAAGGAAAATAAGTCCTAATCTTAATGCATTAAAAATGGTTAGTTTATTGACACAAAATATGTCAAAAAAATTGATTTTTCACTCAAAACCTTGAAAATTAAACAAATAACGAGAAAAAAATGTTAGAAAAAACATCTTATTTTCCACCTCTAAATCTGAAAAAATCTCAACATTCAACATTAAATATGTCATAGATTTTATACCATATTAGATTTATTTATTATGTCATTAAATAATGTTGAATAAATGAATAAAATGAATTAAAAACAATAACATTATCTTTCAAGAAACAAACCATAATGTTGAGACAAATGTGACAAGTGGGGAAATCATCGAATGGATAAAAACCTCACACTAGTATTAAAAGATTACAAACAATAAATATCTAATTACAATAGCATGAAAAATCTGAGAGAAGAATGACCTTAGGCCAAGATAGCATCAAAAATACAAGAGAAATATTGGATCAACAAGATTGTGTTGAGAGTATATCAAGTGTGTAAGAATGAGAGAATAATGATCTTTATATAAAGCAAGGTGAGAAAAGAAGTTATATGAGTAAGCTTCATAGTGTGCCATGCATCCCTAATCCTCTTATAAGTGGGGAGGATGTGTATGATATGGAGGGTGAGAATTTACATGCACAAATAAATCTCAAATTATTAAGCAGGACAAAGAGGTGAGTGACATCTCATGGAATCTGAATTTATGTGAATTAATAATTCACATAAATACAAATTCTCCACATATGAATAAAACTTATGATAACATATTGTATAAAATAAAGGGTAACCTAACACACTCCTAAAAACTTAGGAAAGGACCTAAATAAGGTTACTTCTTTAAAAAAAAAATCAAAAGATTTGAAATTGAAAGAAATAATGCTCTTTTGCTTAGTGTGTAGTAATTTAAAATCATCTTGTTAAAGGGTTTCAAATGAATGCCTTGATGTAATTTTTAGGGGAATCTTTAGAATATTTTTTCTAAGTGAATTTACAAAATTCATGAGAGAGATGTTATGAAACATATTGATTTAAAAAAGTGACCATTGGAGCATGAGGGACAAGGTCATGCTCAGGATAAGGTTTTATAACTACCTTATTTGACCTAGTGCACTCTTGTCCCACAAAGATAAATACTATTAGAAAAGTCTTGATGCATGCATATAGGTTAGATAGGAATAAATGGAGTTGAAATATAGATGTCTATATTATATTTTCATTGTTTACAAGATAGTGAAGGCTCTTTTATAGATTGTGAGTTATAGAAATAGAAAATAGACCAAATAAGATAAGGATGTCAAGATTAAACATTGTTGAGTACTTAATGATTAAATTTATGTGTCTACAATTTTGAGGATTTTTCCTTCAAAGGTAAAAAATTCCATTATTACGACTAATTTTTTAAGGATTGTAAAAAAATAAGATATGTCTTAGGAACCAAAAAAACTCAAAAACATGCTTTCATCATAGCCATGGAAATAAGACACACTCGACAAAGTAATAGTCAATAAAATTTAGGTATTAAATAGGTGTATACATTTTATAATGTATTGAAAAATTTTAAAATATTAGGATAAATTTTGGAAAAGGGGGAAATGCAAACAAGTAAAACAGATGTTAGTTAGAGAGAGGTGTAAAGCAATGTAGGATAATTGGAAAAAAATTAAGAAAAATAAATAATATCTTTAAATAATGAGGAAGTGGTCTTCCAAGTGTTTGAGGATGTTTCTTTGGCATGTGACACTCCAACTAGTAGTAATTTTAAACTTTCTAGTAGAGATTCCTCAAATGATATTGCTAATGTTAACCTTGATTAGATAGAGATAACCAAAATTTTAAATTGGTGTGCAATTTAGGGCCAACCTTCACATTAGTTCTCATCATGAAAGGTAAAGGAAAAGGAATAATAATGGTACATGAAAATCACATGTTCACCAAAAATTGAATACTCTTTTAAGTTTGGTTTTATGACCAACCTAAATGCACATTAGAATGTTTCCTAATATTATTGTTACCTAGGGTGTTATTCATTTACACCTAAATTTTCAATCAACCATGTAATTTATTTAATTTTATCATATATAGTTCATCCTTTAAATCAAAAAAATTATGATTATTGAATATATTGCATGATTTTATGTAGATACAATTGACAATTACATTTATCAAGTTTAGAGATCCAAAAATCTCACTCAATGTTTTAAATGTTTATGTTGATCATTAAAAATGTATCTTCTTCTTCAAACCCTTGTAAGACACTTAAACTTATCAAAAATAATGAGAAATATTTATTTTGATCTTATACTAACAAAAAACCTCAATAGTACACAATATTTTAGTTATGTTAAGTAATATATAATTAGGCCATAAATTTTAATATACCTTAAATAAACATTAAGGATTAACACCATGTCCCATTTCATGGGAAAACATTTAAACTTTTAGAATGTGAGTAAAAATATATTTTCTAATTTGGTTAGAACTCTTGGAATATTTAATAAAATAAGAATTATTTAATTTGTTTATCTCAAAGAATCAAATGAGTTAAATACCACATCATTTGACTACAAATTTACATACTTTTCTATGTCATCCCAGTGATTGGGGAATTGTTAGGATTCTCCATGTTCGATTCACATTTGTAATGAATAAAAGAGAAGTCAACATATTTTTATTATGATTAGGTAGTTTAATTTTCCACCAACATAATTTTATATCCTTTCCACATTTGTCCATCAAAACTTTCAAACTCTCCATCTTTCCTTCCAAACTTAATATTATTTCTTTTGTGAAAGCCTCTTATCATAGTTTCTCTATTCAGATCCATGTAAACATTCTCCTCTTTTTTTCAACATTTTATTCTTTAAATATTATAAATATAAATATTTTTATGAAAATAATGTATTTAATGGATTGAAGGTTTTTTTAATAATGTGAAATATAGTGAGTAACCCCTACCATATAGAGGACACATCAAAAAGTTATGTGTTTACCATATTCTAAGAAGAAAAAATTAAAAAGTGCAGGAAACTATTCATCAAAATTTATAATAGGATAATGAAACTTCAAAAGTAGAATAATATTAAAGACTAGAACTAGAGTCCAAGTGTATAAATATTCACTTTTTTTAGTTTCTCACTTCTTTAACCATCATTTTTATTCTTGAAATCTCATATATTAGTTTGTCTTTAGATGTTATTGAAAACTCTATCTATCTATAATTATTTATGTAATATCCTATTACTTTATATGATTATAAAATATCTTGTATTCCTTCACACATGTTGGCCATATTGGTTATTTCACCTTCTAGATAATCACGATCTTTCAAATAGTAATATAATTAGTAAAATTATAATACAAAGTCTTATATATCTCAAATAAGAAAGATCAATTTATGATGAAATAAATTAATGAGTTATAGATGGGAAAAAATGTTTGAAAACAAATTTTACAGTGCATTGTTTATTTTATTGGTTTTAATTTAATTTCCATAAGAGAGGATCTTATGCCTCTATATAACACCACAATTGTAAAAGCTAAGCATACTTTATGGCCAAAAAATATAGTTATACAACCAAAAAATTTAGCCTATTTACATTGTGTACTTTGCCTTGCCATTCACCTAATATTTATATTTCATTAATAGGAATATGTGTATACAATTGAGGCTTTTGAAATATTATACTTCCTTTGTCTACCCTGTGTTTACATCCATAAATTGGAAATTCTAAAAACAAATGCATGTTGATATTTTTGATATGTCAAGTGTTTGTTTTATAATAATAACTGATAATGTAAATGTTAAAAAAAATTGGATTCCTTCAAACATATTTTGGTAGCTTATACTAGTTGAACAAATCTTGACTAGTGGAAAAAAATAGAAAAAATTAATCCACAAAGACAAAGGATAATTTTAAAAGAGGAACATAATATTTTACACAATTTTTTTATCTACATTCTTCTTTAAATAGACTAAAATAAAATGGGATGAAATTCCAATAAACATATAATTTTTTAATCATATGATAAAATAACATATAAATGAATGTAAATGATAATTATACTAACACACATCCTATGAGCTATTAACATAAATGTTTTAATGAATATAAAGGTTACATGAATTTGAGTCTTGAATACAACATGATGGTGCAACAAGTGTTCTTAAAAAGTGCAAGATGCATCCAAATGTAATAGTTTGTTAGAGTGGGACATAATTGAGGATCTACTGGATAGGGTCAAATTCATAATGCAATTACCTATATGTAATATCAAAATCAAACATGATTCATAAGAAACAATTACTCAATAATAAAAATATTAAAATATTAGAATTGACATCATTATCCATAAAAGATTAAGGAAGGTACACTATATAGGTGAAATATAAACACGTCTTCACTTCCACATAAGTGTGGGATAATCTTTCACAATGACCTAAAAGACACCTAAGCAAGATAAACTAAACATGTGTAGGAAAAACTATTTAATAGAATAAAAACCTATACTAACACCCCCCTTGAGCATATCTTAAGTGGGTAGTATAATTAGGTCCTGATTCAAAGGCCTACTGAGGTACCCAAGTATAGTATAATGCCCCCCAAAGGAGGATGTTAGAATTTCTTGAACCCCAATAAGAGCCTAAAAATGAAGATACTTACTCTCAGTGAAAGTTTTGGTGAATATATCAATAATTTTCTCCATTGTCTAGATGTAATGGAGATCAATGAATTTTTCATGGATGAGCTCCTAAATGAAATGTATGTTAATATTTATAAGCTTAGTTTGTTGATGTAGGAATGGATTCTTGTAGATCAGGATTGTGCTTTGGTTTTCATAGAAGATGATTATGGTCATCAAAACTAGATGCCAAACTCAATGAAAATCTCCTAAACATAAATATCCTCAATGGAAACATTAATAGCTCTTTTGTATTCTACCTTTATAAAAGATAAAGTAATAGCATTTTGCTTATTTATTTACCAACTAATTAGAACTTAACTGAGGGAGAAACTATAACCTAAAGTAGACTTATGATTTTGAATGTCGTCATCCCAATCTAAATCTTATATCCAATTAAGTTGATGTTGATGTTATTTCCATAGTGAATCCTAAAACTATGAGTACCCTAAATATAGTGGAAGATGTAGTTAGCTACTTTTTAGTGCAACTCATATGGTCCTTTCATGAATCTGGAGACCATGCCCACTGCATATGAAATTTTAGGTTTAGTGTGTTTAAGGTAGATGATACTACCACCAAGTTGTCAATACAAGGTAACATCTACCAATGGAGATGAATAATCAACCTCAAGCATCACATTAGATAGAAAAGGAGTCAAATATAGCTTATAATTAGCCATTTTAAACCATGAAAACAAATAAAGAGCATACTTGGATTTTACAATAATGATCCTAGAGTCAAAATAATAAATTTCAATCTCAAGGAAGTAATGCAACAAGCCCAAGTCAGTCATTGAGAACCTATCAAAAAAAATAATTTTCATTGCTATGATGATGGATAAATAATTCTCTATGATCAATAGGTCATCCACGTTAGGAACCAAAATCAAAAGTGAATCATCCTACCATAATATGTAGACATTCAAATTAGAATGGTATTTGGTGAACCTAACTGAAAGAAGAAATGATTCTGTCTTAGCATACCAATATTGAGGAGCTTGTTTGAGAACATAGATAGATTTATAAATTTTGAAAACTAAGGAAAATATTCCATAAATCTTTGTGGTTTCTCCATGTATATTTCCTCTTTGAGGTCACTGTGAATAAAGGCACTCTTTACATCCATATAATGATCATCCCAACAATGTGTTGTAGTAATAGCGAGAGTGATTTGGATGAGTTAATTTTGGAAACTAGGAGAATGTCTTGGTATAATCAATGTCAGGTACCTAAGAAAAACCTTTTACTACCAAATGTGCTTTGAACTTGTCTATGAACCCATATGCTAAAAATTTATTGGATTTAAGGGCCTTTTTAATAATGTGAAATATAGTGAGTAACCCCTAATATATAGAGGACACATAAAAAATTTATGTGTTCACCATATTCTAAGAAGAAAAGATTAAAAAGTGCGGGAAAATTTTCATCAAAATTTACAAGAAGATAATGAACCTTCAAAACTAGAATAATAATAAAGATTTGAACTAGAGTCCAAGTGTATAAATATTCACCTTTTTTTAGTTTATCACTTATTTAACTATCATTTTTATTATTGGATTCTCATAGATTGTTTTATCTTTGGACAGTATTGAAAACTCTATCTATCTATAATTCATTACATCACCTCTTATTGCTTCATATGATTATAAAATATCTAATATTCCTTCACACATGTTAGCCATATTGGTTATGTCACCTCCTAGATAATCACAATCTTTCAAATAGTAATATAATTAGTAAAATTAAAATACAAATTCTTATATAACTCAAATAAGAAAGCTTGATTTATCATGCAATAAATTAATGAGTTATAGATGGGAAAAATTATTTGGAAATAAATTTTACAATGCATTATTTATTTTATTGGTTTTGATTTAATTTCCACAAGAGAGGATCTTATTCCTCCACATAGCATCATAATTAAAAAAAGATGGCCATATTTTAGGACCAAAAAATATAGTTATACAACCATAAAATTTAACCCAGTTGCATTGTGTACTTCATATTGCCATGCACCTATTATTTATATTTCATTAAGAGGAATATGCCTCTACCACTAAGGCTTTTGATATAATATACTTCCTTTATCCACCCTATGTTTCCATCCATAAATTATAAATTATGAAAAAAATGCATGTTGATATTTTTGATATGTCAAGTGTTTTTTTTATAATAGTAATTAATAATATACTTGTTAAAAAAAAATTGTATTCCTATAAACATATTTTTGTAGCTTATACCAGTTAAACAAATCTTGAATAGTGGAAAAAAAATAGAAGAAATTAATCCTCAAATAAAAAATCTAATTTTTAAAGAGGAACATAAAATTTTCCACAAATTTTTTTGATCTAAATTATTCTTGAAATAGACTAAAATAAAATGGGATGTTTATACCAATCAACATATAAATTTGGAAGCATATTCTAAAACAACATATAGATGAATATAGATGATAATTATTCTAACACACATCCTATGAGATATTAATATAAATGTTTTAATGAATATAAAGATTACATGAATTTGAGTCTTGAATACAACATGATGGTATAACAAGTGTTCTTCAAAAGTGAAAGAGGCATCTAAATGTAATAGTTTTTCAGAGTGGGGCACAATTGAAGATCTATTGGATAGGGTCAAATGCATGATGTTATTACCTATATGTATTATCGAAATCAAACATGATCCAAAATAAAAAAATGCTCAACAATCAAAATATTACAATATTAGCATTAATATCAGTATCCATAATTTTTTAGGAAGGTACATTATATAGGTGAAATATAAACATGTCCTCACTTCCACATGAATGTGGAATTATATTTCACAATGACCTAAAAGACACCTAATCAAGATAAACTAAAAATGTGTAGGGAAAAACCATTAAATAGAATAAAAACCTACATTAACACACCCCTTAAGCATAGATTAGGTGCGTAGTATAATTGGGTCCCAATTTAAATGTCTAATGAGGTACCCAATTACAATATAATACCCCCTAGAGGAGGATGTTGGAGCTACTTGAACCCCAATAAGATCCCACAAATGAATATACTTGCTCTTAGTGAAAGGTTTGGTGAATATATCAATAATTTTCTCCATTGTCTGGATGTAGTAGAGATCAATGAATTGTTCATGGATGAGATCTTTAATGAAATGCATGTTAATCTTGATATGCATGGTCTATTGATATAGGAATGGATTCTTGCAGATCTAGATTGTGCTTTGGTTGTCATAGAAGATGATTGTTCATCATCAAAAATAGATGCCAAACTCAATGAGAATCCTTTGTATCCAAATAGCCTCAATGGAAAAATTAATATATCCTTTGTATTCTACCTTTGTAGAAGATAAAACAATAACATTTTATTTATTTATTAACCAATTACTCAGACCTAAAATAAGGGATAAATTATATCCTAAAGTACACTTGTGATTTTGAATATAATTATCCCAATCTGAATCTATATATATAATTAAATAAATGTTGATGTTCACTCTATAGTGAATCTTTAAATTATGAGTATCTTGAATGTAGTGGAGGATTCAGTTAGCTTCTTTCTAGTGTAGCTCATGTGGTTCCTAGATTAATTTTGAGACCATGGCCACTACATATGAAATATTAGGTTTAGTGTGTGTAAAGTATGTGAGACTACCGACAAGTTATTAATACAAGGTAGAATTAACCAATGAAGATGGATAATCAGACACAAGCTCCACAATAGATATAAAAGGATTCATATCTGGCTTACAATCAGCCATGTTGAACCATGAAAGAAAATATAGAGCATATTTGCATTTTTTAATAGTGATCCTAGAGTTAGAATAAGAAATTTTAATATCGTCTAACTAAAAAATTTCAATCTCAAGGAAGTAATGCAACAAGCCCAAGTTATTCATTGAGAAACTATCAAACAAATTAATTTTCATTATTGTGATGGTGGATAAATAACTCCCTATGATCAATAGGTCATCCATGTTGAAAATGAGAATCAATAGTGAATCATCTTAACATAAGATGTATACCTTCAAATCATAATGGCATTTGGTGAACCCAACTGAAAGAAGAAAGGAGTCCATCTTAATGTACTAAACTCGGGGAACTTGTATGAGACCATAGATAAATTTCTAAATTTTGTAAACTAAGGAAGAATCTTCCAAAAATCATTATGGTTACTCCATGTATATTTTATCTTTGAGGTCACTATGAAGAAAGTCACTCTTCACATACATTTAATAAACATCCTAATAATGTGTTGAAGCAATAGAGAGAGTGAGTTAGATTGAGTTCATTTTGGAAACTAGGAGAATGTCTTGGTATAATAAATACTAGGTACTTGAGAAAAAAAAATTAATACCAAATGTGCTTTAAAGTTGTCTATGGACCCATTTACTACAAATTTTTATTGGTAGATTCACCTACATCAAACAAGTTTTCTTCCCTTAGGAAGTGGGATAAGACCCCAAACATTATTTCTCTACAAGGAACCATACTCCTCTTCCATGATAGTATCCCACTCAAGAGTGCCTGATGCCTCATGAAATGTTGGATCAAAAGTAGATTCAATGAAATCATGTGGAGCATCTTACAATTGTGAATGATTTCTCCTATTGTCTGATGGATCTCTAACACATTGGTAAACACTTTTTAGTGTCTGTCTATCCCAAGGAGGACTAGTGCTTATAATTTAGAAGGGGATTCCTCATCCTTTGAATATATTTTAGGAGAAGGAGGAGGATAATCCTCATCACTACTCTCATCATCAGTACTAGAATAAGAATCAAGATCACTAGGAAGCTGATCAGGCAAATCTAAATCATTAAAATTGTCATCAAATCCAAGTCTGTCTAAGAAAGAGTGAGAGGTTTCAAGTGTGGATTTTGAAGGACCCTATATTAAAGTAACTCTCCTCTCAATGAAAAACTCATGAGTGGTGGGATGGATAATCCTTTATCCCTTAACACCCTCAGGTTATCTAATGAAGATGTAAGGTTGACTCTAAAATTCCATTGCCTCATTTTTCTTCTTCATAATGTGAGTCATAGAATGCAAACCAAACATTTATAAGTGATATATTGTGGGTTTTTTACTGTTCCAAGTTTCAAAAGGATTGACTCCCTTCAATGCTTTATGAGGAACTTAATTTTGGATGTAAAATACATAGTATATGGCCTCAGTCTAATATTGAGGTAAAAGAGACTTGGAGTGTATTATAAATTTGTCCATTTACTTTAAGGACCTATTATTTCACTTTGTAACACCATTATATTGAGGACTATATGAAACTATATGTTGTATTTCAATTCCCTCTAATATACAAAATTACTCAAAATGGTTACTAACATACCACCATTATTGATGTGCAAAATCTTTATGGATTTACCTAAATATTTTTCTAAAAGCACCTTAAAGTCCTAAAAATGGTAAAAATCCTCTAATTTATGCTTAATAAAATACATCCAAGTGTACCTCAAAAATTCATCAATGAAACTAAGCATGTACTTTATCCTATTGAATGAAGGTTTTGGAAATGGACTAACTATGTCACAATAGACACTCTCTATATTAGTTTAGCTCTCCATGATTTTCCCTTGTCATACTTCTCCTCTAGATGCTTACCAAGAATGAAACCTTTCTAAAATTCATCAAAAATATTAATTCATGGAAACCTTGAAATGATGTCTTGATGATTGAGTTGATATAAATAGTGATAGTTGAAATAGTGAAATCACTCATGCCATAATTTAATCTCTTCATCTAAATGAGTGAGTAATGTAGTAGAGGGTTGATCAAGAGTAAAATGTGATAAATTAAACAACCTATATTGGTGATCTACTTTCCCAAATACAATAATGGAGTCACTATTAGCTTCCATAGTAATCACAAAATTGGGTATGAACTCAACTCTCTTTATTCAACCAGTGTGAGTGATATGATAAACATATAGGATATTGGTGGATAAAGAAGGAACACATAAAACATAACGAAATGTATCATAACTCACTTTAATAGATCCACTCCCATGAAATTTTTTAGAATTATCATTACCTAATAAAATGGAAAGCATATAACAAGACTCCAAGGATGAGAACATGTCTTGTGATGAATCCATGTGGTGTGATTCACTATAATCAATAACCCATATGGAAGATTGGGATGCAATTGTAACAAGTGATTTGCAATTATATTTACCCTTTTTACTATATTTAGACTTAGAATACTCTTGTAACTTTGATTATAAAAATTTGGGACATTGATATTGTGTTTATCAAGCATTTTTATTAGTTGGATAATCTGATTTTTCATGCATTTGGATTCATCATGTCCAGGTTTATTATAATAGTCACATGTGAGTCACTCTTTCTTGGATTTCCCATCTAAAGAGGAGGACTCTTTTGATGATTTTGACTTAGCATTATATTTATTACCCTTTCTTTGCTCTAGGTCCTTCTTGTTTTGTTTCTTCTCCTTGCTAATGGAAGACTTCTATTTGTCATGACTCACAATCAAGGCATGTGATTTAGATGACTTAAGTGTACCCATTTGAATGAGCTTGTATTATTCTTGAGTTAATTTATAAGAAAAATCATCCAAGGATGACATGGTCTGTATAGTTCCAATGGGTTAATTAGTAGCATGGAAGGTAGAAGTGAAGATAGAATAGTTGGAGCTCAATTTGGTGAGTATGGAAAAAATAAATTGATAATACTTTTTATCAATGCCACATAGTTTCAACTATAACCTAAGTGATTTGAAATTGGTAAAAAACTATTGTATCACATCAAAGTCATCTATAATCAAACTAATGAGCTCATTATTCAACTCATGACCCCTCATTTCATCCTCTTTTCAAAGAGTTTATACATCATAGACCATACTTGATTTGGATATGTTATATATTCGATATGAAAGAGTAAGTTAGGAGACATACACATGTACAATATAACATAAGCTTTTTCACTTTGATTGTACCACTTCACCTTCTATGTCTTAAGTGTTAGCTATGTTTTAGTACCCATCATGATTTAATGTAAGCCTTTGATCCTCAAAAGGATTTTTAATTTGAATTTCCACTTGTGATAGTTGAATGGTTTAATAATAAAAATGAACATGAGATCCATGATGAAAAAATAAGTATGTGTTGAACTTTTTATACTATAGACTAGGAATGCAATATCCCCTAAATCTATATAGGTTCAAATTT